>JAAGEH010000226.1:10060648-10206473 GCA_011751065.1 Lasiurus cinereus
TAGTTCGAATAGTGTGGTGCAAGAATTCAGTCTCCTGGGGGCTAATGTTTCTAAGAGAGGAGGACACCGTGATAAAGGCCCTACAGTTTAACCCTTTACCAGATAAAATCATGCAAAATGTGGAAGATATCTTCCCAAGCATTGGAAAGCTCCCTGGTGCTTAAAACATTTTTTCTTAGTTCAGCTCTCTTCTATTAAAACATCCTATCTAATAAAAGGCTAATATGCAAATTGTCCCTTCAGGAGTTCGGCCACTTACTATGTGATGTGTGCTGACCACCAGGGGGGCAGCATGGAACAAAGGAAGGCCCTGGCCAGCAGCCAGCAGCTGGGGGAAGGAAGATCAAGATCAGCCTCAATCACCAGCCAGGCCTAGGGACCCTACCTGTGCACAAATTTCATGCACCAGGCCTCTAGTTTTAAAATAAAAGTTAATACTGCCATTTACTGAGTGCTTGTTGTAGACGAGGTACCATGTTAGGTCCATAACTCAGAAGCTGGATTCTTTCCATTGCATCACCTGAAAAAAATTAGGAGCTGGGAGGAACTGCTGTTAGTAAAAATGATTATTTTGAGTAAAATAAAGATTAACTAATTAGTTCTTTTTAGAATGTAAAAGGGGAGGGAATAACAAAAGTAAAAGGAGATTTTTTCTTATCCCCACCCCATATTCCATCCATCCTGTCCAAGCTTTTAATACTACTCCATATGCTTTTTAGTTTAACTAATAAGGATTCCGCAGGCTTTGTCCACATTTTATATCTAGAAGTCTGGAATTCTTCAAAACTTGGCAGGAGATGGGTAAAGTAGTTGGATCTCCACCTTTGTCAGACAGATGTCTTCCTTGGGGACCATGTCTGCATCTTTCCCATTAAAAGTGGTCCATTTGCATAAAAGTAATTCTTTTGAAAGATGTTCTGTCTTTGTCAGTCATCCCTAGAAATAGAATCACAGCTCCTGTCTCACCTTACACTGAAGTGTTTTCACACACCAGGGGATTGCTTACCAGCACCTAAATACAGAATTCGGTGGGCATGTCTCAAACTGATGATCCTCACGCTGTCTTCAGAATTTCCAAAAGGTGTCAAAGTGGCCTTAGAATGTGTTTCTTGTTCTGAGAACAGGTTGTGTGATTCTCTCTTTGTGCCAAAAGCCTCAGGGCCTCAGACTTTGAGTTTCCACCAAGGGAAGATATTTCCTGGCACTTTCTCCTGAGAATTGAGCAGGATATGAAATTTTACCTGATGATGTAAGATCACAACTGTGAGAATAAAGCAGTACACATTTAAGACCATTTGTTTTCCTGATATCTCATTAATGGAAAGATAGGAAAGAATTTATTTCTGGATCAGAAACAGCATGCTATAGTGAAATAGCATGGACATTAAAATCAAACTTGAATTTGAATCCAGCAGCTTACAGTGACCTTACATAAAGGGCATTACCTTCCTCAGTCAGTTTCTTAATTTGTTAAATCAGAATTATCCCCCTATGCACTCAAGCTTGTCACAAGATCCATTGATATAATGTGTGACAATTTCCCTGCCTGGTTGCAGAATTTTAGGTGGGCCATACATTGGCAAGGAGAGACCAGTGCTTCTTCATGTTCCCAATTTGGTTAGCCCAGCATGTGAAACCCTTGTATCAGCCACTCACTGTCTTGAGCCCCCAGGTTCCTTAACGAGGGGTGCTCAGCTGCCTGTGATACTAGTCATGTCACTGGTGCAAGAAGCTTAATTTTGTGCTGCCCCACTCAGGAAGAACTTAACAAAAATATCCTCTGTCCTTAATAAGAAATGCTAACTGACCTACAGCTCCCTTCTGGTCCTCCAGCCAACAAGCCTCGGCAAAGCCACACATCTTAATGGGGCACAAAAGCAGTCAGGGCCAGGCTCCCTGGGCCTCACCCATGCCTCTGTCTTTGCAGCGCCCTGAAAGACCTTGTCCCAGGACTACACAGGGCATGTGGATGTTTAATAAATAGCAGTGCTGATAATGATGATGCATATCTCAGCTTTAATTCACATGTGTTAGTCCCATTATTGATTTTGTGCTCCTTAAATTAAACAGATAAAGTCACAGCCAGTTTAAAAACAATTAGTTTAATTTTGCATCTGTAGTCTAATAGGAATCTGTTTTTCCTCTAATATTAATAACTAGAGGCCTGGTGCATGAAATTTGTGCCCAGGGGAGTGTGTCCCTCAGCCCAGCCTGTACCCTCTCCATTCTGAGACCCCTCGAGGGATGTCCGACTGCCTGGTTAGGCCTGATCCTACCAGGACATCCCTCTCACAATACAGGACTGCTGGCTCCCAACTGCTCGCCTGCCTGCCTTCCTGATTGCCCCTAACCACTTCTGCCTGCCAGCCTGATCACCCCCTACCCATTCCCCTGACAGCCTGATTGATGCCTAACTGTTTCCCTGCCAGCCTGTTTGCCCTAACTGCCCTCCCTTGCAGGCCTGGTCCCTCCCAACTGCCCTTCCCTGCTGGCCTGATCACACACAACTGCCCTGCCTTGCAGGCCTGGTCCTTTCCAACTGCCTTCCCCTGCTGGCCATCTTGTGTCCACATGGGGGCAGCCATTTTGTGTGCTGGAATAATGGTCAATCTTCATATTACTCTTTTATTAGATAGGATTGCATTGTACAGTTAATGAATTTCAGTTGAGATCAGTAGTGTCTGATCTAATATGGCATTTCTCTTTTGTTCTTGTTTGTTTGTTTTACTTTGTTTTTAGGGTCAAGTTGTGTTCCGGAACGGGGAAAGAATGGGGACCATTAAATTTACTCAATTTCAAGGTAGGCCTTTTGATGCTTCTTCTTTCTACTTGATGAATTTTGTTTTCAGGGATGTTGTTTTATACAATACAATACATCAAAACAAATGAAAGTATGATGTTCCAGATAAGAGAAATCAAAGTCAATAGAAAACACTTCTCCATGAAAACAGTAGCTTCAACATATTTAGAATATTTTTTCTTTACTGTAATACTTTTCAGGCCCATTCAGTCTTCCCACATGACTCTGAGGAACTCCTGAAAGTAAGGGGGAGGGGTAAGTCAGTTCCAATATTCTGAGAAAACTTACGTTGTTTTAGTTTTTTATTATAGAAATAGTCAGATTCTAAAGTTGAGAGAATAGCATAGTATACCCATCACCCAACTTCAACCATTATCAACATTTTGCTAATCTTGTTTTATCTTGATTCACCTTGTTACCCCTGTTTTTTTCAGTAAATGTTTTAAAGCAGCTCTCAGACATTATCTCATTTCAATCTATAAATACTGCAGTTTGCATTTCTATGAGACAAGGAGTTTTAAAAACATAACCACAATACTATTATCACACCTAAAGCATTTAACAATAATTGTTAATATCCTTTCATTCCCAGTCTATGTTCATTCTCCAGTTACCTCAAAAATGTCTCTATAGTTGGTTTGTTAGAGAATTCACACAACATCCACTCTTTGTATTTGGTTAATGTGTCTCTATAGTTTCTTTTAATCTATAATCACTACTTTTTATTTTTTAAGACCCAGGTCATTTGTTGAACTTTTCTGCTGTCAGAGTTGAAAGGGACCTCTGAAATCATCCAAGTTTCTCATGTGATAAGGAGGATACAGGGACCAGGGGGCAGTGGCTTGTCAGAGTCCACAGGGCATGCATGAGGAGTAGGACTGGGCATTCCTCAAGGCAGATACCTCAGTTCAGCTCAGTATAGTCATTAGCAGGGTCATTATCCAAAAGCACTAGAATCTATGAATGGATGATCATTCATCAGCATCTGGATGTTTCTGGATGCTGTGCCTTCTGTGTCAACTCACTTTCAGATCCCAAAGTCATCCAGGGGAAAGCAAGAAATGAAATCAAGTTACTCAGATTCATTTAGACAAATCCCTACTGGATTCAGATAAATCAAGAGAGTTGTCCTTGGATACTATCG
The DNA here is from genome assembly GCA_011751065.1 of Lasiurus cinereus. Classification (NCBI taxonomy): domain Eukaryota; kingdom Metazoa; phylum Chordata; class Mammalia; order Chiroptera; family Vespertilionidae; genus Lasiurus; species Lasiurus cinereus. The sequence goes on from JAAGEH010000226.1 coordinate 10,064,593, forward strand.
CTCCTTAATGCAATCTTGTAGATTTACCCATTTGTCTTCCCATGGCAGGTAATTGAAACACATGTCAGCTCTCTGACGTGCACAAAAGATGTAATTTTAGGCAAACGTAATTATTTTCCCATTTGTTAAGTCTTACTTCTTCATTGGTTGGACAAAGTAAGCATCTTGGCAAAGATACTTACTTTTTTTTTTCTCTTGAGTGATTGCAACTAAATTCTCTTGTCACATTTCCAGTTCTCAAATTATATCATTCTAGGAGGATATTTTGTAAAATATTGATTGGCCAATCAAAACTACAAGTGCGTGCCAATTTCATTGCCTTTTCTCAATGTTAGGATTAGACACCAACTCCAGCGGCTGTTTTTAGGCATTTATAAGGAAAGCAGTATAGCAAACAATATTGAAGTGGGTTTGACTCACCTGAGTTCAAGTTGCTATAGAACATCAGACAAGTGACTTCACCTCCCTGAGCATTGATGTCAGCAAATAAGAATATAATTTTACCTATCATCTTAGTATGTAGGATGAACTGGTTGAGATAACACAGAGAAATATGTGCATATATTTCTTACACAGAAAGTAATAGCAATTATGACTAGCAGTTTGTCAAAAATTATTACACTTTTCAGGGCAAATCCAGATTTCCTTTGTATGTTGAAACCCCATTGATGCCTTTTTGTCTGCCTTCCCCTATAGCTGCTACCCACACCATAACAATATGTAGGATATCAGAAGGGGCAGGGCCTTACAGATGATCTTATCTCCCTACTTTACATGTAAATGGGGAAACTGAGGCACGGGGAAGGGAGATGTTTTCCCCAGGGACACACAGCTAATTAGGGGCAGTGGCAGCCACTGAGTGCTCCCATATACATGTATGCCTGAGTGTTCTCCCTTTGCCACACTTGTGTTCAGCTTTTATTGACCATTAGAGCTGGAAGATACTCCTATCTGCATGTCTTTAAAATGAACATTGATCCTGTTGACAGAAGGTGATTGTGCTTGGGGCATGTTTACATCAGCACAATAGTGAATTACCTAAATTCATAGGGTCTTAGAGGTACCTTTTCTGCCTGGATAAAGAGAACTGAATATTGAATAGGCTGTCCAAGTCAGAGTTCAGTTTATCATCTCACTTCACGGAGAGGAAGGAAACTGAGGCCCTGAATGGCAAGTTCATTCCTTCTCTTCTCTGGGCTCATGCTTCCTCTCCCAGAAGGGCTGGTCCAGACTCTTCTGGGACCTTCCAGGAATTTGCCCAGAGAATATGCCTGTCCCCGGGGGTTACCAGATCCTAAATTACCTCATGCCATTGATCTTGTAAATGTCATTTTCTGCCATGCCCTTCACATCCTCTCTCCCCCTGGCCTCACCCTCTTATTTAGAAGGGAGATTGGACGGCAAGGCTCACAACAGAGCTGACCCATAAGTAGCCAGCCCCAGCAGAGAGGGCTCCTTTTGCAAGATCTGTTTCTGGGCAAGACACTTCATTTCCCTAAGACTCAGTCTTCTCCTCTAGACAATGGGATAGCATTAATGCCTGCCCTGCCTGCCTCCTGGGGCTAGGTAAAGGGCCAAATGAGATTTTGCTTTATAAACTCTAGTTATGGGAACCTAATCCCATTACTAGCATGCTGCCTGACTTCTGGCTGGCTCTTGGTAAATGCTTACTGCATTAGTTAGTGAGACAGTTTGTGGAAATTTAGGAACATCTTCATTTACTCATGGTTTCTCGTGACTTAAAGTCAAGGCAGAAAGTCTGGTAAACAGCAGTTAGCCTTGACAACAAAAATGTGAGCCAAAGCAAATTCATGTTGTTCCAGGCGGAAGGGCCTTTTTTGCAAACTTAGGAGTGGTGAATAAACAGAACTATTCTAAACTAACGTGCCAAGGCTAGCTCCATGGTCCCTCTTGAGACTGAGGCATTTTGAATCCAGAGGGGGTTTCAGAGCCTTAAGAATGATCTTCCTAATCTCCAGTTTCTCTCCATATATTACATTTCCAAGGGTTCCCAGAGCTCTTACCTCCCATCAGGACAATCCTAGAGGGTAGATGTGGTAGATTCTACCCATAATTCTGAGCATCCACGTTTCCAGAATAAGTATCTTTTTAAGAGGAGCAGATCAGATGTCCAGGGAATTAATGCTTCCAGGGGCAGCCCTGAACCAGGGATGGATGAGAAATGGAGGACAAATTCCCCAGTGTCCTTTCCCCTTAGGGTAGAAACTCCCAAGAACTTTAAGGTATGTTCTAGTCTGTCCCTAGATGTCAGCTGAGGACAGTCCCTGTGGAATTTTGCCTCAGTTGCCTTCCCAGAAACCTGCTTATAATGCATGTTGTACTGGCCCCCTTCTCACCCTGTGTCACCTCCCTGAATCCCTATCAGTGTGTCCTAGGATCATCTTACAAATAAATTACCTGCATTCTTGCCCTTGTCTCAGGCACTGTTCTAAGGGCACTACTCATGACTCTAGGTAAGGCAGGTATTGTTCTCCCGTTGGCCACACACCCTGGGTATAGTGAGACTGGATTAAACCCCTCTCAACTCCAAGTTCAGAGTACCTCCCCCATGCCATCACTGACTTCCACTGAACTACATTAGATGATGATGAATGCTAAAGAATTGGCCTTTTTGTTTTTTTCCTTATGAGAAGAAAGAACTCATGTTACTGCCAAAGTCTAAACATGGCTCAGAATTTGCAGCAGGGAAGGAAGTTGAGTGAAGCCATGATTAGAGCCTTATTTATGCTGTTCTTCGTGAAATCTAAGCATCTGTGCTCTAACTCACCATCCCTGCCTTCATTAGGCCTGTTTGTGAGAATCTTGGTGAATGGTGATGTGTTTGAATGTCATACTGCTTCTGGGTCGCATAAAAGACTCAGACTTTGGAGTAGTTCAGCACTTGATTTGAAGGGATAGGGTCCTCTATCGCTCGCTCCAACAACAAAATTGTCATTCAGAATGTACCTAATGAAATGTAGGCTTGTCCTCCTCATTTGCAGACATTAATTACTGTTTGGTCTTTGGGATAACAGATATGGTTCTATTCAGTGCAAATTTCCTGAGCATCTGCCAGGCGTTTTTACCAAGTCCTCTAGGGGAAATCAAGCCAATAAGAAATGGCCCCTGCCCCCTTCCCCCAGAGGTTTCATAATCTTTCTGGCCCAGTGCCAGTGCCTATAAAAGCAGGAAGATAATTTCCCAGAACCTACTAGAAAACTTTCAGAGCAAGTTTGACCTATTTGAGTACCCTTTTCCTCTCTCGAGGCGTGTGTTATAGCTCTCTTCACCAAGCCATGGGTCTGAAAAGGCCAGTTTCACTCCACTCAATTTGATACAAGTAAGAGTGGAGACATAGTCCATCAAACTGCAGGATACATGGGCAGGTATGTGGGTCAGCAGGAATGGAAAGACATATGTGAATGCCAGTTATCTCAGTCTGAAAGTCTGATCCTGACCTTGACACTGACCCTGACCTTGACACCACCTCAGCCCTTATGATCCAGGACTTACCTTTTAGGAAGCCCAAGGCCTTATGTTTCATTGAGCTGTAGACTCTCCATGTTGAAGGGAGACCTAGCTCTCCTTTATAGCATTAGCTCTGCTTGAATGCCTCCAGTGATGGGGAACTCATCTCCTATTATATGGAAAGTATGTGAGCTTTGAAGCAGGCGTGTCTAATTGTTAGTAGCTAGGCAATGTGGCTTAATTTCTCTGAGCCATCACTTCAGCATTTATTTAAAAACAGTAAAATAAAAGGTGATCATCTTCCTTGCCTTAAGAGGGATGGTGAAAATTCAGTGTTATGAGGCTATGAATGTTCTTGGTTGGTGACTGTTGCAGAGAAAGGCCATGGCAACTGTTGGCTTCCTCCTCCTCTCCTGGGCACTCTTGACAATGACCCCAAATTTACTCCTTTCCAGAGTTTCTTAAGAAAAGTGCAGTCTTGCTTCACACTTTACATTGGTACATGAAAACTCTTTTGTTTGTTTTTTATACTCTTACTTCCCTCATTTATTTTCAAACCCTATTCCTACCTCCCCCAGTGAAAGGCAACCATTCTAAGTATTGAATGAGTGTGTTGTGTTTGTATCTGTTCTTGCGAGATGTAGTATATTACTGTTTTTTGTGAATATATTTTGAATTTACGTCAATGCAACTGAATTGCATATCTTTCCTGTTTCTATTTCCTTCCCACTCAGCACTTTGTTTTCTAAGCTGCCTCCATGTTCCCGTGTGTACATCTAGCACATGGCTTTCATTGCTCACCCCATGGGGCACACCCACCCTGCACCCATCCACTCTCCCAGTGACAGACACCCAGGTCACCTCAACTCTTTGCTTTCACAAATAATGAGGGTCCTTGTACATGTGCCCTATGAATCCAACTGGGCATTTTTAGGACAAATGCCCAAGAGGAGAATTGTTAGGCTGGAAGTTGTGTGTGAACACTGAACATGCCTAAAATCTGCCAGATGGCTCTTTCAGTGAGTCCTGTGGCCATCTCTACTCCACTGGTGTGAGGATCTCTGTGCCCTTACCTTCCACCAGCACTTAGTGTTCCAGACCTCTCATTTTTTTTTTCCTGTCTAAAGTAATATCATTTTGTGGTTTTAAATATTATTTATTTGCTTACTAATGAGTTTGGGTATTTCTTCCTGTGCTTGTTAGATAGTTATTAACTGTCTGTTCTGATCCTTTCACCACTTTTATTCTGAGGGAACTGTATTTTTCTTGTTGATTTGCAAGAGTTCCTTATATAATCCAGATATCGGTCCCTTGTTGGCTTGAGGCTTTGCAAACATCTTCTCTCATTTGGTCACTTGTCTATAAACATTAAGTCCTTGTTGAAAAGCAATTCTCAATTTTGATGTGGTTAAATTCTTTTCTTTCTTTTTCCCAATGGTTTGGGCTTTTAAAGTTGCTTAACAATCATTTCCTGGCATCTGCATGCCAGATGATGCTGGGCCCAGAGGGTGCTGAGATAGGTAAAACGCAACCCCTGCCCTCAGGGAGCTCACAGCAGACACGGGACCCAAACTGGGTATAATAACGGATGGCATTTAAAGGAGGAGCATTTGGCAGATTCTAGGAAGACTGCCTGGGAGAGGCGGCATCTGAGATAAATCCAGAAAGACCAGTTTCTCTAGTCAGCCATTGAGCAACTCCGGCCAGGCTAGAGGACCTTTAAAAATACTGCTACTCAGTATTTTTTTAGCTAAAAAAAAGAGAGAGAAAAGGTGTTCTAGGTGCAGATAACCTGTTGTATTTGTATGTGTTCTGTGTCTCCTCTATTACTTAGCTTTTGCCCTGGGGACAGTTTGAGTGAGTCAATGGACAAATCTGTCCTTGGCGGGGTCATCATAATCCTAGGGCATTTGACCAATGTCTACTTGGCCTATTAAAAATCTCAAAATAAAGACCAATGAAGTTAACTTATTAAAATTGTGACAGTGGCATGTTGTTTATGAAGACAGAGAGACAAGCGTATGAAGAGATCCGGGCCCAGGGACTTGCTTCCATCTACTCCTATCCCAGTGAGGGGAGCAACTCTGTAGGTTCTATCTACAGTGTCCAGACTGGGGTGGGGTGGACTTCCTGAGGAATGGCTGGCTATCCTGGAGGAGAGCAGAATCAAGGCCTGCAATTGCCATATTCTCATCTCTGAAGAACTTCCAGGAGTGTGATGTGCAACCCCGGGCAGAGCCAGGAGCTGTGCGGGGAAGCCTTAGGGAACAGCTTTTAGTTTAAAATGAAGAAGACCCTTCAGAGAAGTTGCTGAATCGTCAAAATAGAGTTGGAAGCTGTAGACATCTTCCCAAGCAGCCCACTCACTTTAGCAAGACCCAGGCAGGGGATGGGACCCTCACGGGGCTCCTTATAGAGGTGAGGGCCAAAGCTTGGACCAACTCCAAGAGTCTGTCTTCTAGTCAGAGTCCTTTCTATCTGAGTTTAGGATTTTCTTGGGAGGGGCAGGAGTCCTAGAATCTTTGATTTTCATTGAGCCAAGGTCATCTTTTTTTTAACTTCATAGTTATGCATTGAATCTGTTTGCAATAGCAGTCACATTTTAAAGTATATATACACCTTCCACAGTTCATATCTTGAGCCAGTTGAGGACCAATGAACATTTGGGGGTGAGGGAGGTAGAGCCCCTGCAGCAGGATGTGAGGACCCAGCTAAAGGAGGAGACTGGTGACCCTCCAATTGGTTCTGCCACCAGGGTTCGTTGTGGTGCAGGCGGGAGGCAGAATCATTCTGTAATTGAAACTATTTCCATGCCCTCTCAGGGATGCTCTCAGGCCCATAGCCAGTAGGTATTTTCAGACTGGACTTTTGGGGGAGAAGTCTAATTTTTATAAATGGGACCTATCATCCAAATCCAAATTTGAAATAAAGAATGCTTTTTTTTTTTTTTAAGAGAACACTCCTTTTTGCCTCACAACAGGAACCAGTACTATTCTGTGGGAAAGGAAGCTCTTTGTTTCACAGTATTTTTAGTCTCTGAGAACAGAAAGTGTCAGCTTGAAGGGCCCTCGGTGTAATCCAGGTGTTCTCAGCTCTGGCTATGCATCAGGACCCACTTAGAGGACTTTTTTTTTTTAATGTTTTTATTGATTTTAGAGAGAGAAGAAAGGAGAGGGACCGAGAGGTAGAAACATCCATGAGAGAAAAACATGGATCGGCTGCCTCCTGGCACATCTCCCACTGGGCTTGAGTTTAAAACCCAGGCATGTGCCCTGAACCAGGAATCCAGCCAGTGACCTCTTGGTTCATAGGTCAGAGCTCAACCATTGAGCAACTCTGGCCAGGCTAGAGGACCTTTAAAAATACTGCTACTCAGGATCCGAGAAATTTCACTATAATAGGTCCAAGCTTGGACCAGTCATATATATTTTCTAGAAGTTCTCCAGGTGACCCTAATTTATAGGAATTCCTGCAGTGCAGTTTGCAGATGGAGAAACTGAGGCCCAGAGGAAGGGAATGGGTCACACAGTGGGTCAGTGGCAACCTGCACAGAGCTTATGGGGCAGACAGCCAGCCAGTAACAGACCCAGTGTCACAGCCCCTCTCCCTCTGCTCCATACCCCAACCTCCCGGCCCCCAGTGGGCCTTTTTATCTGCCCGCAAATCCCCTGTCCTCAGTCTGCAAGGCTCGTGTGTGTCTAAATGACACAGCATTGTCTGCACCATGGAGTTACCAAGCAGCCCAAGACTTAAAAGTTGAAAGTGCCAGTGCCTATCACAGACACCACCACCTGGGCCATGGTGAATGGAAGAACACAGGGGACACCAGCCTTCTACCTTCAGATGCCCGAGGGTTCTGGGCAGGGTGTGGGGAACTAGACTCTATGCTGCCCAGGATGTCAGAAGCCAGACCTCAGGTTCCGCTCAGGAACCAACCAGCAGGCAGAAATCAGAAGGCCGGGGCACTCCTGGGCCATTGCTCCAACACGAGGGGCTAAGCTCACAGCGAATGGGTTCCTGGGAGCGGGGAGCAGAACTCTGGGAATGCTTCCTGGAAGAGGTGGATGAAGTTTGGACCTTTGGTTTGGTAGGGGGAGGGGGAAGCTCCCTTCTAAGCAGAGGGACCGTTGTGGGGAACCAGTGGCAGTAAGTAAACACAGGGAGTGTTTGGGGACCTAGCAGATGGCTCTCAGTTACTTTCATCATGACTTAAGTAACTGTAATTTATTGGACACTCACTATGAGTTAGGTCCCAAGCCAGAAATTGCCTGTATTCTCCTCTCTAGTTCTCATTGCCACTCGGAAAGTTCCCATTTTACATTTATAACCCCTGCTTATAGGTTATGAGCAGGAAGGGAAGTGCTACCTGCAAATGGGAATGATTTTTAACTCCCTGCTAAGGCTGGATGAGGCTGCAGTCACTAAACTACAAGGTCAGTGATTATGCATTTTCTTCATCTTTGTATCTCCAGCCTCCAGCACAGATGTCCAAGGCCACGTAGGTTGAGGATGAGGAAATAACCTAATCTTCTATCACCTACACTGCTGTTTTTGAGAGATCCTTTATCATGAAATTCCTGGGGCTGGGCCTGGCATGCAGTAGGCACTCAATAAATGTGGGCTGAATGGTCAGAAGCCCTGCTCAGTATGGGTGGTGAAAATGCTCTGAATTCAGAATGGGGGGATCCCGAGTCCAGGCGTGCACTTAACCTATGCAAGGCCCCTCCCTTAACTATCCACTGGGGTGAGTTATGCCCAACTCATGGTTTGCTGTGAGCGTTAAATGCAAGAAGGTGTGAAGTGCCTGTAAGCCTCCAAGCGCTGCTGCAGGGAGAGATTATGTGATTTTGGTCTTGATGGGAGGCTGAGTAGTATTTTGGTGCCATGGGGCATACAGCAGAGCCTAGGAGTCAGAGGGGTGGGTTGTGTGGCTTGGGGCCTGGAGGACGGCCAGCCACACACTTCCCAGCTCCTAATGATTTATTCCGATCAGCCTGCATATTTCATGCGCTACCTCCCCACGCCAAATAAATAAATCAGGGCCTCCTTTTCTGAGGGGCAGGAATTGCTTAGGGCTGAGACTTCAAAAGGCCTGAGCAAGGATGCTGGAGCTCCCAGCAGAGTCTGCTAATGTGACATTTAGGAGTTAGGTGACCCAGCCTCCTGCACAGTGTGAAGCCCCTCCAATGATGAGGAGACCTTTGCGGGAGAAGGAAGTGACTTGTACAGCCCTATTTTCCACCCCATGGTCAAAGGAGCGCAGGCAGAAGTGTGGCAGGTCTATGCGATTCCCTTTTTCATTTCCTAAATGTTTTTAAGGGACTGGCATGCACCTGCATTTATGCAAAGAATTTCACTGACAGCCAGAGCCACATCAGGCAGTTCCTCTGGGCACATGTGGGGTCTGCAGCTCCAGGGACCCGCCTGCCCTGGGGGTGGGCATTTCTCTATGCAGTTAATATACTCAGGAGGCACAGGTGGCTAAATGGGGTTGTCAGTTTGACATAGAACTATCACCACTCAAGGATCCCATGTATCTGAGCATCAGGGGAGTCTGGGCAAAGCCACAACCTGCCCAAGCCTCAGTGTCCTCATCTATGAAGTGGAACTGAAACCACCTATTCCACTCAATTGTAAGAACTGAAAAGATGGCACATAAAATTCCTAGCATAGATCCAGGCACACTGTGGGGCACCTCAGCCCCTGCCTACCCACTCCCCAACTCTGTCTAAGTCTGCTCTGCCCTGGAGCTCCTTTCTCTACTCTCACACTCGTTCCCTTTGGTTCTCTGCCTCTAACCCCACCTTTCCCTGCATCTGTTTTATCTGTGGTCACCAATAGCCCACATCGTCAAAACTACTGACTCCCTATCAAGGGGCTCGTTGGCCCAGGCTCTCGATAGCATGTGACATTGCTGGCCTGCTCCATGGTGAAATTGTCATTTTCCTTAGCTCTTACAATGCCCACTCTTTCCTGGCACCCTGTTCCTGGCATCCTGACCACTTCTTCCCAATCTTCTTGCAGTGTCCTTGCTCTGCCTGCCCCCCAGAGATTGGCGCTATCCAGGATTGTGCCCTTGGTCCCTCCACTTCTCACTCAGCACTGTCCTCAGAGTGTCCTTCCTGCCCACTGCTCCACCTCCCAGCCTGCATGCTGATGACCCCAACTCCTTCTCTGCAGCCCAGACTTCTCCCCTACTCCAGAGCAATAATCTCCCCCTGATTGGTGTCCCAGGCTGAGCACCTTTCCCCTCCTGGATTCCCCACTTAGAGAATGGCACCGGAGACCCCCAGTTCCCATCTTTCCCACTCATTGATCTCCCAATTGTCCAGATTTATCTGAGAAAAAGGAAACCTTTGTCAAAGCTAATTACTACTCTCCATTCCTCCTGCCCCGTCATCCTGGTCTAGTTGTCATTATAATTATCCCTGGCCATGTCCAAAACAGTGCCCTAAACCAGCAATTTTCAACTGTTTCACCTCATGGCATACATAAACTAATTACTAAAAATCTGCAGCACACCAAAAGTATATATTTTTTGCCAGTCTGACAAAAAATAAGTATAATTTTGACTCATTCACTCTGAATAGCTATTGTGTTGGCTGTTGTCATTTTTTTATTTGACAATATAAGGGAAAAGAGGTCAGTGTCCCTGACTAAATAGTCAGGCATTGCATGTTTTAAAGATTCTTGCCACACACCAGTTGACTATCACTGACCTAAACCTAACAACAGAATAATATCTAGGATGAAGGAAAATTTAAATGTACCACTGAGGTCTGAAAATACACCTGGACATGTGCATATGAAGAACACTGTGCTCAGTATCACACAGCAGAACAATTTGTCCTCTGAAAGATGCTAATTCTACCCCAGAATATATCAATAATATATAATGTGCAGAATGAAGGAGGGGATAGTGCTGAACAAGTCATACCTAAAATGTGTTGACCGTCCTTGGGTCTACACTCTATCAGACAGACGTGATATTGTGGAGTGTGGCCCCAGGAAGGGCCTGGGTGAGGTGGGAAATAGAAATGATGTTTAGTAAGGTGAGGTGGTGGAAGAGTGTGTGGGGGGGGGGGAGGGGAAGGGGAGATGGGAGGTTCTGACTTTGTCTTCAATCTCTAGGTCTGCCTGGGGCAGAGGGAGTAGAGGTAGTCTGTGTGGTCCTAGAGGGCAGAGTCAGACGACAGGGTAAAGTTACAGAGAACATTCAACTCAATGACCAGGAAGGACTTGGTAACAGGCAGAGAATCCAATTATAGGGGAATGAGTTCTCCTACACATGTACAGCAAAGGACAATTGACAAGAGAGTGTGAGAGGGTGTTTGTTCTAGTCCAGATCAGATTGGAAGTTTTGTGATTCTACCGGGGAAAGGAAAAGCCTGCAAGAATATAGCCAGGGCCTGTGGGGAGAGCAAGAGCTGAGGGAGGAGCACTCAGACCCAAGCGCAGGACTCAAATCTAACCATCCACTCTCTATTGCTCCCCACAGACCGCAGGGAGGTGAAGGTGGGAGAATACAACGCTGTGGCTGACACGCTGGAGATCATCAATGACACCATTAGGTTCCAAGGTAAGACAGGTGGCCTTCTTGGAAAAGGGGGTCTGCTCAATTGCTAATAAGCTTGGATATCATCTGAGGGTCTCGACAAGCTCTCAGAGTCTTTGGCCTTGTGGGGAAGAGGGAATATCCTCTCCTGTCAACACATGCACTCATTCACTGAGCACAAGGACCCCATCATTCACATGGGAGCTGTATTCCAGCTCCTGGGATGGGTCACTGGAATTTGTATGAATGGTGGCTTTCACTGAAGCATCTGTTTAAACCAGAGGATGGCCAGGAATAATACATTTTAAATGTGGCCCAGCTAAATCTAGCTTTGTCTTTTCCTCTGGGAAAGAACTTAGTTTGGTTGATAATAGGCTCTCTCCACATACTGTTCCTCCTGGAAGACCATTCCCTCAAATAACACCTTTTGTACAGCCTTCCCTGATTGCCCCCCAACCAAGCTAATGGCTCCTTCTTTTGCCTTACATCGTTTTTTTTCTCTGCCTTTACCATGGCCACTCTCACTTTGTATTGAAATATCCAGATTGTTGGACCATGAGCTCCCTGACTGGATCCTATTTGCTTTAAATTCCTGGCACTAGCCATAATCTGGCACAAGTTGAAGATTCAATGATATTTTATGAATACGTGATTGATCAAGTGAGTGGATAAATGAATAAATAAGTGAACAGGTGAACACTGAACTAGTGGGTGGATGAATGAATGAGTGGGTGAGTGGATGGATGGATGGATGGATGGATGGATGGATGGGCAGACGGGCGGGAGGACGTATGGGCAGGTTTAACCAGTCTTAACCCTCAAGTCCATTTTTCCCTTAACACCCCAAATACCTTTGCCATCATGTCATGCTGAAGATGCCCCACTTCTGCTCAGAGCACTTCATGGTGTTCGTTGTGCACAACAAGGGATCTTACTCCATGGTATTGCCCCCAAGACATCCATGAAAGGACACCTCCTCACTTCTCTTCTTTCTCTCTCAGATCTCCCCAACCAAATTGCTTACAGTTCCTCAAACATGCCTTATATCACCATGTCTTTGCCTCTGCCGGGTTCTCTGCCCAAAATGCCCTTTCTTCCTTGTCTTCCTGGGGAAAGCTACTCCTCTTCCTTTCTGTAGCCCTTCCTGACTCCATCGGGCAGAACTACACTCTGCTTCCTGCTTCCTGCTCAGGCCGCCCTCTAGACACTGTCATTGTTTACATAGTACAAGAGCACAGTCTTCAGAGTTAGGCAGATAGGGGTTCAAATTCTGCCAGCTTTGCCATTTACTAGCTGTAAAAGCTACTTAACACCTAGAAACCTGTTGCAGAGCCCCACTCCTCTCACCAAAATGGAAATAATCTCTTCTACTCACGAGATTGTTGTATGTATCAAATTAGAAAACCTCTATAAGACACTGTGGGCTCGAGGGCACAAGGACCGCTCCAGCGATTACCCAGTCACGTGAGACTCAGGGGCCGTGGAGGGCAGGGCCGACTGGAAGGCAAGGCGGTCCCTGAAGCCCTGAGACTCCACCCATCCCAAGCTCAACAGAGGCTTTCTGTGCCTTTGCACGTCTGGCATTATAAGGCTGAATCCAACACAGAAGTTTCCCCGACATAGTGAAAATGCCAAGACAAGGGAAGGGATCACAAACAAAAGAAATGGAGGAAAACAAATGACTGGATAGAGTGTTCAAAACCACGCTTATAAGGTTTTTCAAGAATATGCTAGAAAAGATGGATAAATTTATCAAGTCCCAAGAGGAGATGAAAAAGGACCAACTAGAAATGAAACATTCACTGACTGAAATAAAAAATATTATAGAGTCCTAACAGCAGACTAGAGAAAGGCAAGAATCAAGTCAAAAATTTGAAATATAAAGAAGCAGAAAACACTCAACTGGAAAAGCAAGAAGAGAAAAGAATCCAAAAATGTGAAGATAATGTAAGGAGACTCTGGGACAGCTTCAAATGTACCAACATCAGAATTGTGGGAGTGCCAGAAGAGAGAGAGCAAGATACTGAAAACCTATTTAAAGAAATAATGACTGAAAACTTTCCACATCTGGTGAAAGAAATAGACTTACACGTCCAGGAAGCACACAGAACCCCATATAAAAGGAATCCAAAGAGGACCACACCAAGACACATCATAATTAAAATACCAAGAACAAAAGACAAAGAGAGAATATTAAAAGCAGCAAGAGAAAAACAGTTCATTACCTACAAGGGAGCACCCATACGACTGTCAGCTGATTTCTCAATTGAAATGATGCAGGCCAGATGGGAGTGGCAAGAAATATTCAACGTGATGAATAGCAAGAACCTACAACCAAGAATAATCTATCCAGCAAAGCTATCATTCAGAATTGAAGGGCAGATAAAGAGCTTCACAGATAAGAAAAAGCTAAAGGAGTTCATCAACTCCAAACCAGTTTTATATGAAATGCTGAAAGGTACTCTTTAAGAAGAGGAAGAAGAAAAAGATTAAAGTCAAAAAATTATGAACAAAAAATACGTATCTATCAACAAGTGAATCTAAAAATTAAGTGAATTAAAAATTTGATCAACAGAATAAACTGGTGAATATACTAGAATCAGGAGCATTGAAAGGGAGTGGACTGATAATTCTCAGGGGGAAAGGGGTGAGGGGTATACAGGGAGAGACTGGACAAAAATCATACACCTATGGATGAGTTCAACGGGAGGGAGGGAAGGGTGGGAGCTGGGTGGAGGGGTGCTATGGAGGGGAAAAAGAAACAAATGTAATAATCTGAATAATAAAGATTTAATTAAAATTAAAAATTAAAAAAAAACCTCTATAAAGTGCTTAGCCCATGGTAAGCATTCAGTAAATATTATGGTTGCCTTTTTCTCCTTACAGAGCTAATGTGTAAGTTCCTTGAGGACAGGGACTTCGTTTTGTTTATCTTCGAATCGCTGGTACCCAGCACTGGGCCTTATAGATAGAAGATAATTATGAATGGTTTTGACCATCAATGAGGATGATGAGTGAAGAAATAGTGATGGATGAAGAAATAATGAAAAAATGGATGAATGATGAATGGATGGGCCAGATGAGTAGCAAGAAAGAAAATTCAGGGCTGCTGCTATTAGTAACACTTCTGACAAGTTGTTACCATTTGGCTTCCATAATGTCTCAGTTAAGATGCACAGGTGGCGAGGTGCCATTTCCGGGGAAGAGAAGGTGGAATAAGGAGGAGGAGCTGTTGTCAATTTTCTGAAGTTGTTTCTACACAAACAGCTTGTGGTCATAGTCATCATGTAACCCTTTCTCGGTGCCCAGAGAGTGGCTTGTTTCAAGCCAAGAACTCATGGGCACCCCTAAGATGGCTCTTGTGTTAGGGATCCAGGCTATAGGTGGGGGGAGAGGGAAGGCAAATAGGGAGGGTGAGGAAGTTTCCAGATGTTGTGCTTTCACTGGAAGCAACAAGTGATGTTACCTCGGTCACCTTGTGTCTGCTTTTGCCCTGACTTTTAGTCCTTGGAACCACGCCTTACAAAAGTCTGTTTACTTGGAATTGCTTAACACTTTACATTAACCATGGCAGCAGGTTCGTAGCTGCTTTCCAACCTGGCAGCTTCCCTAGGCTGTTTAGATCTTCAAAGACCTCTTATCCACTGAATGTTTCCAAACACATTTCAACTTGCTATCAAAGTTTTTGAAACACAGATGTTTGGAGGAGCCCTAAACCCTAAAAGCAATATCTGCCCATCCTGTTTGTCTCCTGGGAAGGGAGGCATAATGTAGGCTGGCACCCATGGCATAGCCATGGGGTAGGGGGGACTCATAGTGACCCCTGGTGGGTCCCTCAAGCTCCTGGCGATTTCACACATGAGGGAAAAGCCCCAACATTATTTCACAGTTCTACAGCAGAAACCTGACCCAAAACAACAGCTGAGAAAGAGGACTGGCAAGAAGTGGGGTGGAGTGGGCTGTCCCTGCATTTGTCCTCCCAAGCCTCCCTGTACCTGGTAAAACTAAAACGGGACAGTTGTGCCACCTTCTATACAGATGAGTCTGCTCAGCCTCCCTTGGGGTTCCCCCAGGTTCCTGTGCCCTTGAAGAATGAGCAGGGACAGTTCGCAGTCACACAGAGATATAAAGTCCCACAGTTTCTGTCCAGTCCTGGCACAGCAGGGAGGGGAAGGCACGCAGGCAGCTTCTGCCTCCCACAGTTAGCGAGTCCTATGAAAATAGAAAATCAGAAAGAGCTTTTTATCACATAATGACCTTGAAGCAGAAAATCCACAGCCAGAGCATATATGTATCTCTGTGGAATGGACAGACAAGGTGTCCACCCTGTTGAGGGATGGTCATTATCATGTGTTGGCACATAGCCCTTGAAAGCCAAAGCCTAGTTCCTCACTCCCAGTGACACCCAATGGTACCCACTCACACCACCCAGCCCTGCACCTTCCAAGCCACTGTTACCTTTGAGGATAAATGGCAACAGTTTTTCAACAGGGTAATTAGACCAAATCAAATTCTAGTCTTCTAATGGCTATTAAATGCATCACAAATTCCTTATTGATTCTCTTTAGAGAAAGAAATAAGTCCCGGCTAAGGCTCGCTGCTAGGCAAGCTGGCCAGCCACGAGAGCCCGCTCACCCGGTAGATGTGTCCTGCACAGAATTTGTGCACCGGTGGCAAATGTCAGAAACATCCAGGCAGAGATGCCTTCAGGCACTGATTGCACTGGGCTCAGTTGATGTCTTTTCCTTGTCGTCTAGGATCCGAACCCCCAAAAGACAAGACCATCATCCTAGAGCAGCTCCGGAAGATCTCCCTACCTCTCTACAGCATCCTCTCCGCCCTCACCATTCTGGGGATGATCATGGCCAGCGCTTTTCTCTTTTTCAACATCAAGAACCGGAATCAGAAGTAAGTTGTTCACACTTTCCTCTTGGATCGTGCTTTCTGGATCAACAAACCTCAGGGACAAAGTATGTGAACATCACATGACGGATTCTTCAGGGGATTCTTCAGTTTTCTAAAATGTGTTGTCATTTGTTGTGAGGTCATTCTGTGTTTCATGAACACTTGTGTGTGTGTGTGCGTGCATGCACACGCACACACACACACACACACACACACACTTAAATGCACACAGACACAGGGCTGCTCCTTACACAGGAGCCTCTGTCAGATAAATTTGAGGAAGGCGGGTTTAAATAAAACTGAAGGATCTAGGTCCATAGGCCTTCTCAGGACTTTGTCTGTGCTCCTGCAGTTTGTGCTGGCCCAGGAGGAGAAATCTAGAAGACAGCATTCCCCAGTGTCTTTGTCTCCACCCCCCTCTCACCCCTGTCCATCATGGGGAAGCACGGTAGGGGGTTCACTAAGTGCAAGGCACTTCATTGGTTGCAGCTCACTGCAGTCCAAGAAGCCCCTCCCCAGATCACAGATGTGAGTGCAGAAGCTCAGTGGCAGGGGCCACTGTCCAAGGCCACACTTATGCAAGTGGCAGAATCCATCCCCTTGATGTTTGTTCCTTCGCACATGCCCTTCACTCTCCAGGGGAGAGCAGCTCGCTTTCTGAGTTATTCTGGTCAGTTGTGGAAAGAACAGATCACCATCCCAGGTGGTAGTGTTTACCAAGCACAGGCAGCTTCTTTGGGTCCCAGCTCCTGGCCTTGTTGTGGGAGAGGATGAGCAAGGACTCAGAGCAGGACCTTCTCAGTCACAGGCCCAGTGCCCACCCATGGTCAGCACAGCTCTGCTATCGTGCCCAGAAGCCACAATGCATGACCTTCAGGGCTGCCAGGAACAAGCCCAATTCCAGGAGAACAGTTGTTTTTCTTTTCTTTGTTTGTAAAGGAGGAACCTCCAGGCTCTCCATTTTTTGTTACTGTTTGTTTAGGGGGTTTTTTTTTTTTTGGTTTTTTTGCAATTGCTCAGGCCAAACCTATTTCCTGAAGGACAAAATGGAATTCTATTCAACTGTTGTTTTATTTTCTTTATCATCAATAACACATTCACTGCCACACAAAAAATTCAAAGCAACTTTTGTCCACTGCATACAAATCTTAAATGAGCATTTGGCACAAGGCCTGGGCACATAAGTCTTAATTAACATTAGATTCTCTCCCCACAAACTTCAAGAAGTCCCATCACAGTGGTGAGAGGTCCCTAAAATAAGCCTAAACTCCCTTAATTCCTAAACTACCCAATCTTAGCCTCCTGGGGAAAAATTATCTTTATTCTTTCCAATAGGCTGACATCCATGTAATTTTTTTTTTTTTACTGGCTTTGCATATTTAAAAATCTACAAAAATGTATGGAGGAAAATGTCACTAAAGTTCCAGATACCCCTCACTTTTGTCTTTCTAAATGCTACCTACAGAATTAAGGGCCCCTTCTCCAGGAAGCCTACCCAACTCCTGGCTTCTCCCCTCCTTCCCGTGATAATCAGAATGAAGGTGCCTTAGCAGATCCTGGTTTAAAAAGGGCCTCCAGGAACCCAGTCGCATTTCAACTTCACATGTGCCCCTAGGACCTAGGCAGTGTGATCTGTGCTTTTACAGGTGAGGAAATTCAGCCAGCTAATGGCTTTGCCAATCTCTGTGCACCTCTGTAGGTAGCAGGACCAAGCGCTGGACCCATTGCTCCCAACTCGAAAGACCATGTAAATGGTCCACAATTTACAGCAGGGTTTTTCTCTCTCTCCCACTTTGATACCACATTACACATTTTAAATGTGGAAGGATTGATAGAAATACATATTCTGAAGGGAAATGTTCAGGGAACAATTGACCATAATTACAGTCTGCAGAAGAACACCTGGGTCATGGAGCACCTGAAAACCCAAGATGTTCTGAGTGGACTGTGCTGGGTGGGGGAGCCAGGCACCTCTGAGAGTGAACTCCAGCAGCTGATGGTTTAACCAAGTCCTGGCTTGTGGGGCAGCTAGGCGTCACAGCAGAATTCCTGAAGGAAGTATAAGAGCAGAATGCAGAGTTTGGGATTATAAAAACTGCCCCAGCAGCAGCCTGAGGTAGACAGTGATAGAGGGTGGGGACAAGGACACCATCACCCACCTCCACTACCTGGTGAATGGGGGAGGTGTTCCTACCCAATGTGTGGCTTTCTTTGTGCAAGAGATAGTGTGAGCCTCAGGCAGCCAAAGTGGATGCTCACCCACTACGGTGGCCACAATTCCTGAGCAGACCTGAGTTCTCACCTGTAGACCTCCTCCTAGACCTGGTCCACTCAGCACGGGGGAGTGTGGTGGGCCCATCTTCCCTCTCACTGTGACTAGTTGCTGAACCTAAATGTAGAATTCTCTAGATTTTACATGTCTTCCCAGCCCCAAACACAAAAAGCTGTTAATGTAATGTTTTTGTGTAAATTAAAAATTAGTGGTTGAAGAAGCTGTCCCTAGAGAAGTGGTGGGTGAACTTGACCAAGGAGGCAGGAAAATCAACAAGTGGGAGCTGATAACTGTCCAGGCTCCTTTAGTGAGGAGGAAACAGCCCCTAATACACAGGTCAAATGAGCATTTGGCACAGTCTTGGGGCAAGGGTAGTGGAGGAGATCAGGACTCAAATTTTTCTCTCCCTTCCTAACCTTCCCAACAGTATACACAGTCAAAGTATTTGTGGGAGGAATAACTACACTACCCGTTCTGTAACTGTGGTATCTCCTTCTCTTGTCAGGCTGATAAAGATGTCGAGTCCATACATGAACAACCTCATCATCCTGGGAGGAATGCTCTCCTATACATCCATCTTTCTCTTTGGCCTTGATGGATCCTTTGTCTCTGAAAAGACCTTCGAAACACTTTGCACTGTAAGTTTTTCTGCTTGTTCCAGTGGAGCATGACCTAATGTTTCTTGATGATCTCCACCATCAAAAACACACATACAAACTCAGAGATGCATGAAAATACATGAACAGGCATAAGACAGTCCACTCAGCTGTTCACACAATTCAATAGGGAAGTAGGTTGCTGCTTTCTGACTAGAATGGACTTAAATATTTGCCTGTAAAATTAAGATTATGGATTTTATAGGCCACTGCTAGAAGAAAACCCACTGAGGAATGACTGGATAATCTAGAAAAGTGAAAGAAAAATTACCACCCTGGAAAGCATTTGCACCTGGGCTCAGGGTCAGGGCCATTAAGAAGGAACAAACCGCTGAAACCGGTTTGGCTCAGTGGATAGAACGTAGGCCTATGGACTGAAAGGTCCCAGGTTTGATTCTGGTCAAGGGCATGTGTCTTGGTTGCAGGCACATCCCCAGTAGGGGATGTGCAGGAGGCGGCTGATCAATGTTTCTAACTCTCTATCCCTCTCCCTTCTCTGTAAAATTCAATAAAATAATTTTTTTTAAAAAAAGGAACAAACCTATCTATTTACCTCAATAACCATCTCAGAATATAAGGAGAGAAGTCTGTATGCATAACTTTCAGTCCTATAGCAAATAATTGTTATTCTGTATTTAAGTAGTGTTTCTCAACCATTGTTTCCTATTGCTCCTGCCCTCCAAGGACTCTTTTTAGACTTTTTTCATAATCATCCCCTCATGAAAATTTAATAGCAAAAACACATATGTTTCATATGTATATCTTTAGTTTCTGTGTAAAAGAGTAATATCTGCCCTGCCAGAGTGGCTCAGTTGGTTGAGTTTCATCCCATGCACCAAAAAGTTGCTGGTTCAATTCTGTCAGGGTACATGCCTGAGTTGTGGGTTTGACCTCCAGTCAGGGAGCATACAGAAGGCAACCAATAGATATTTCTCTCACACATTGATGTTCCTCTCTCTCTCTCTCTCTCTCTCTCTCTCTCTCTCTCTCTCTCTCTCTTCCTCTCTCCCTCTCTTTCCCTTTCTCCCTCCCTCCCCCACCTTTATCTTTCTAAGCATGTCCTCGGGTGAGGTTATAAAAAAAAAAAAGAATAATATTTTTTCATATTTAAGACCCACTGTTGGCCCCCTTGGGAACTCTACCACCCCCAATGAAAATGCATATATTTAAGGGAGCCCAAGCAATATAGTTATTTACTATATTTTAGAAATAATACTTTGAAAATTAATTTACATGTTTTGAATTGTTGTTGCCCAGTTGTTGGTGTTATTATTATTTTAAGGAGTTTATACATTAGCAGTTGACAATTGTGTAGCACTTACTATAGGTGGAAAGTATCATCAACTTACTTTTTAAGATGAGGATGACCAGTTGAAGTTTATTTCTGGACTTTGACCACTGTGATATCTCAAAAACTGGGTTAGCCATTTGGATCTCTCTCTGTTGTCCCAATTGCATAAGTCATCTAAGTCTCTACTTGGAAGATCAGAGCTAGAAGGGATGGTCAAAGGATTGGTGTTGACGAAATAAATCCAAAAGTAGCTCTTTTGTTGAGAGCAATAGGCCCCATTTTGGGAAGCAGGCTCTTAGCTTGTACTTGCTACTCTAAAATCTCAGTGTCACCCACTACTGACGGTGATGGATTGAAAGTTGGCCAGAAGGGCAAAACAAGCAGAGAACACCTCATACTTGCTGCAGGTCATTACCACCCCCTTGGACTTTCTGGGATACATTGGATCCCTATGCTCTGAGATAGCAGGTGGAAAAGAATTAAGTCCCTTGGATCTTAGGTTGTACGGGATGATGCTCCCCTGATTTCTGCAGATTGTTAGATTGGACTAACTGTTACATGGAGTCAAGAAATTGTTAATGGGAAGAGAAACCAAGAAGGCGGCATAGGTGAACACCTGAACTTGCTGCCTTGCACAACCACTTCAAAACTGCAACTAAAAGACAAAACGGACATCATCCAGAACCACAGGAAGATAGGCTGAGTAGAAATTCTACAACTAGAAGGAAAGAGAAAACCACACTGAGACTCAGAGGAGCTGCAGAAGTGCAGAGATATGGAGGTACGCACATGGGAAGGGCTGGCAACTGAGGACACAATTGTCTTTTTTAGTCGAGAGGGAGACACAAGCTCCCAACTGCTCTGAATACCAGTTCCCGGTGAGACTCTGGATACCCAGACTCATATGGGGGAAACTGGACTGTTGGGCATCAGGCCAGAACACAAGGGCAACTTTTTCTCAGAGGTGCTTGTAGTGATGAGCAAGGGACAATGAGATCCTGGGGCCTCTCAGGGCAGGGCTGATGGGAAGCCATTGCTGTCTGCTCAACCCTGTTGTTCCCTGAGACCTTGCCCCACCCAATTTACAACCCCACCCTAGCTGTGTGCAGAGGTTTTTGCATATAAATGGCCTGGCCCTTTGCAATCTAAACTTATATAACAAACTGCAGCTGAATCAGTGAAACCCATAACATCCAAAAGAAGGCCCAAGGCTCCACAACAGCTTGCATTGCTTCACAGCTGGGCCTCATCTGGGAACCTCCAAAACGCAAACAAAGAAGAGGAATTTGCAGATCTCTCCATAGCTCCTGCTGGTTGGCCTCAGGCAGAGGCTAAATTAGCACCTCCTTGGAGATCCAAGAGCCAGTGTACCCAGGGGTCAGAGTGAGGCCATCCAGATTACAACTCCTCAGATCCATAAAGGATACACTCAGAGAGCAGACAGACTCAGTGAGCATCAAAGCCCCACTGAAGCAAGTCTTGCCCCATAAGGGTGTCTCCAGCAAAGGAGTTCTCCCATCATAGACACAGCTGACCCTCACAGCCAATTGGTCTGGAGGTCATTTCCTCCCAGTGATACCAACAACAACCAAGGCTTAACTACAACAAGACTGTGCACACAGCCCACAAAGGGGTGCACCAAGAGTGTCCACCTCGGGTAACTGGGCTGAGCCACTGGCCCTATAGGACACCTAGCACACAAAGCCACTCTATCAACACAGGGAAGCAGCCAAAATGCAGAGCCAAAGAAACAGGTCACAAATGAAAGAAATGGAAGAAAGCAAACTACTGGATCTAGAATTCAAAACCACGGTTATAAGGTTTTTCAAGAATCTTCTAGAAATTGCCAATAAATTTAGTGAGACACTCGAGGATATGAAAAAGGACCAAATAGAAATTAAGCATATACTGACTGAAATAAAGAATAATATACAAAGATCCAACAGCAGACTAAAGGATAATAAGAATCAAGTCAAAGATTTGAAATACAAAGAAGCAAAACACACCCAACTGGAAAAGCAAAAAGAAAAAGAAATTCAAAAATATGAAGATAGTATAAGGAGCCTCTGGGAAAACTTTAAGCGTACCAACATCAAAATTATGGGGGTGCCAGAAGAAGAGAGAAAGCAAGATACTGAAAACTTATTTGAAGAAATAATGACAGAAAACCTCCCCCACCTGGTGAAAGAAATAGACTTACAAGTATAAGAAGTGCACAGAACTCCCAACAAAAAGAATCCAAAGAAGACCACACCAAGATACATCATAATTAAAATGCCAAGAGCAAAAGACAAAGAGAGAGTATTAAAAGTAGCAAGAGAAAAATAGTTAGTTAACTACAAGGAAGTACCCATACAACTGTCAGCTGATTTCTCAACAGAAACTATGCAGCCCAGAAGGGAGTAGCAAGAAATATTCAAAGTGATGAAAAGCAAGAACCTACAACCAAGATTACTCTACCCAGAAAAGCTATCATTCAGAATTGAAGGTCAGATAAAGAGCTTCACAGATAAGAAAAAGCTGAAGGAGTTCATCACCACCAAACCAGTATTATATGAAATGCTGAAGGGTATTCTTTAAGAAGAGGAAG
The DNA here is from genome assembly GCA_011751065.1 of Lasiurus cinereus. Lineage (NCBI taxonomy): Eukaryota > Metazoa > Chordata > Mammalia > Chiroptera > Vespertilionidae > Lasiurus > Lasiurus cinereus. Next base: position 10,087,330 of record JAAGEH010000226.1, read on the forward strand.
AAGAAAAAAGTAAAGATAAAAATTATAAACAACAAATACATATCTATCAATATATCAAGTGAATCTAAAAATCAAGTGAACAAAAAAATCTGATGAACAGAATAAACTGGTGAATATAATAGAATCAGGGGCATAGAAAGGGAGTGGACTGACAATTCTCAGGGGGAAAGAGGTAGGGAGGTGCGGGTAGAGACTGGAAAATATCGTACACCTATGGATGAGGACAATGCAGAGGAGGTAAGGGCAGAGGGTGGGGTGGGAGCCGGATGGAGGGGAGCTATTGGGGGAAAAAGAGGAACAATTGTAATAATCTGAACAATAAAAATTTATTTTTTATAAAAGGAAATTGTTAATGGGAGAACATTATGCTAAGTGAAATAAGCCAGTTGGAGAAAGATAAATATCACATGACCTCACTCATATGTGGGATATAATGATCAACATAATTTGTTGAACAAGAACAGATCAATCTAGAGACAAATGGTAGGGGAGGAGAGTTAGAGAGTAACCAGAGGACTTATATGCATGCATATTAGCAAACCAATGAACACAGACACTGGGGTGGTGGGGGCTTGCCAAGGCTGGGAAGGGATGGGGGAGGGGGTCAATTGGGGGAAAAGAAGACATATGTAAAACTTTAGACAATAAAAATTTTAAATTAAAAAATAAAGGTTAGACATTTTAAGAAAATAATGTCTTTTATAAAAGGAAAAAATAAAATGTTAAAAAAAAGAAGTTGTTAATGTCGCCAGGAACATCAGGGTGAATTGTTTAGCAAATTGAGAACCTTTCCTTCTTACATGCTTACTTTGTTCGAAAGATTCTATTTGAGAAATGGGTGATCATGTTCCTGATATCCCAGATGGGTGGTGAGTCAGTCGGCATCCATCCTCTCAGGGTGGATCTGGAGGGCAGTCAAACCCCAAGTCCTGCAGAGCTCCCTCAGTTCAAGCTTCCTATTTTAAGTTTGTTATTCCAAGCCCAGCACACCCCCTCTACTATATACCACCTCTCTGGGAGTAAAGAAGATGAATTCAGGAGTCACAAGTCCCCCATCTGCCTGGCATCAGGGCACCTGAAGTTAGTTTCTGAAGAAGCTGAGCTTCTCAGAAGTCCTGTTGACTTTTTTCCCCTCAAGAGTATGACCCTGTGGCCAAGGATGATGACTTCAGTATGTGGGAGTCTTGCTTGTTTTAGAGAAGATGTGAAGCCCATGAAGTCTCCTACATTTCTGTGTCAGTGTGGTTTTGTGCCCTGGATTGCCATGCAATTTCCTGGGTTCCATGTGTGTCTATGGGCAGCTTTCCTGGGCACTGGTGAGGCTAGAGCAAGGCACTGCTCCTGAGGCACCCTAAAGAAGCTGAAGGAGAAGGACAAGGCTTTCCTCTCCCCTCTGTGCTCAGGGACACCCTCCCCAAGCTTGAGAAGAAGTACTTCCGGGGCCTGTTTGGTGACTTCTAATTTATACAGTGCTCTGAACCTTCTATGACCTACCTCAGTCTCCCAGCCGAGAATCAGGGCATCAGAGCTCTACCCTGTGCCTGGCTCTCTGCCAATTACTGCCTGCCTCCCTCCTGGGAACACATTCACTGGCCTGGGTGTGTTTCCTGCAGAGATGCTTGAGCCCAACCCTCTGAGAGTTTCTCCCACTTGGAAAGAGCTCCTGACATCCTCCCTGCTCACAAGCACAGGTGCTTCCCAGGGTGTGACCCAAATCCCTCAAACACTGGGTGACGCAGGCTAGGGAGCAAAAAAGGGACATCCCCCACACCCGAGTTTTTTCTCTTAATGAAGCCTGACATTCTATTCTGGGAGTCACTCTCATTTGTGCGAGGGAAGGTTGTCTTGGGAAGCCTGGCAAAGCGGTATGAATAAACCATAAAGTGCTTCACAAATCAGCATTAGCTCCGCACACGAGGGCTCTGGGAGGACGCAGGAGCCAGTCCTCACCACCCCTGAGGATTCATTTATTTGCAGTCAGGGCTGTTTCAGTGGCTCCGCAGAGGAGAGCCACATTCATGACTGTGGGGAAAAGACATCGATTAACGACTCTGGATTGAATTGGGTCAGCACAGATGTGTGCATGGGTCCTTTCTTTAATAATTCCCAATATTGCTCAGGAAGGGGAACAGAAAGCTCTTGAGCCCAAACATCAGGACCCAATAGGTGTAATTTGGGTTGTGGTCCACATGCTATTCCAGGGGTTAGATCCCTTATTTCACTTGCTATCTTGGTCTCTGTTCTCTCCAGGCCTAAGTGGCTGCTCCAGTGAACTCCCACCAAGGGGGAGAAGGAGGAAAGAAGCAGCAAACACAGATTTCAAACAACAGCCCAGGTTTCACTCCCACCTCCTACACTTACTAGCTCCATTCGTGGCAAGTGACATAGCATCTCTGTGCCTTGGTGTTGTTTCATCTGTAAAATGAGTGTAACAAGTACAGAATCGTTGTGTGGGCCAAATGAGCTGATTTAGACAAGCTGCCTAGAACATAGGGTGTCTGTGGAAGCGGGGAGGAGAGGAGGGGAAAGGGGTAGGCATCTTTCTCTTCATCACAGTACAATTTCCTGGAGCCCCACTCTCTGCTCTGTGGGAAATCTTATAGGACAAAGGACAAGGTGGACCATGACGCCAGCTTCAGATGTAGAGCAGTGTAAGTCACAGTTCAGTCCTTTCTGCTGCCATATGAATATCACTCTTTCTTTTCTTAGTGTTCAGCATAGAAACTAGACACAAAGATAAACCATGAACATCACCTCAGGAAGAAACCTATGACAGTCACAAGTCGATGCCTCTCTAGGGGCTGTGCTTCTGCTTGGAAGAGTCATTATAACTTGGACAGGGGGTGGCTGATATGTGAGTGCGCACACGCACTCACACACATACACAGCTACTGCTGGGGAAGCAGTTCCACTTAGTTCCCATCCCCCACTCCTTCTGACCCTTTCTGAAATCTTCCCAGCCTGGTTTCAGCTAGTCTTGCAAATAGCTCCAGCTACACTGTGCTATCTCCCTGGACACTGTGTGGGTAGTGGAATCACCATAGCAACATGGCCCCTGTGGGCACAGAGCTGCCTATGAGTATAGTGCTGGGTGTGAGCCAGAGCCCAGGTGCCAGGGGCAGGGGGTTGGGAAGGCCCCATCACAGTGTACACGCTGACCTGGCTCAGGAATCCCAGCCCCTGGCAGCCCAGAGAAGGAGCATGGTGGGTAAGGAAGAAGAAAGGCACCCGTGCTCCTTTCAGAGTCTTAAGCAGAAAACCAAAAGGAATATGGAGGTGGAGGGGGGAGTTTGCAGTGAGGATGAGAAGACTCAGGTGGGCTTAGATTCCAGCAAGCACAGATCTCAACTGCCTTGGGCACTCATTCGTGGCTATGGTGCCATGTGAATGTTCCAGGACTCTTCCATCATAGATTCAGCACTCTCAGCTGTGATTTACTTAGGCCAGCTTGCCACCAGGTGCAACCTTTCTTTCAAATCCCCACATCTGCCTGACAAGGCCAGGTGTACTATTCCCACTTTACAGGAGAGAAAACCAGAACTCGGTTTCCCTGGCCAAATGGCAGAATTGAAGTTTGGGACTAGCTTTGTGGGACTTTAAAGACATCTGAGATCTTTCGTTCATCTTTTTTAAAGAAGTATTTTTTTTAAACTGGTTTATACCAGGAGAAACAGATCAGCTGAATTCTTAGAGTTGTGGTCAACATATACCACAACCAAAATTTTTGTCCATTCAGATTTTTTAAATTGAGATATAATTTATATATCATAAAAATTCACCCTTTTAAAGTGTTCAATTCAGGAGGTTAGTGTATTTTTTATGCATCCCCAAAGTATATCAGAGTGATTCGCACATAAGAGAGTTGTAGTCAGACTGCTTGCATTCAAAGCCCAACTGCACTACTTCTCAGCTGTGTGTTGAATTTACTTAACATCTCTGAACCTTAGAAAATTCCTCTCTATAGTGGGGATAATAATAGGGTTGTGTATGAGATAGTGTATGTAAAGCAATTAGTGTCTGCCACATTATAAGATTCAGTAAATGTTAGCCATTGTCACATGAATGAATGAGTGAATGATGGGATTATGTTCACCTCTGGCCAGCGCTGAGAAAGACACTGATAAGGCAGAATAAACTTGGGGTGAAGAAGAGACTGGACAGTGGGGTTGATGCTGGTCAATTGGGTGTAGGTATAATCACGGCGACTTTGAGCTTTATATGGTCTTGCTCTGCTAGAACAATCACCTGAATTGTTTTACCAGGAAGGCTTTGCTGTACTCCAACCATAGAGGGCATTTTCTGTGTGGGTCTTACTTAAAGGATCCTGGGCAAGACATAGACACACACCTGGATTGCCTTGAGACACAGACCAATCTCTCCACCACCCTTGTCCCAGGAAGACAAGGCAGACCCTAGAGACCCCAGGCTGAAGCCAAGTCTTTCAGCTCCAGGGTACATGCTTTCTCCTGCCTTTATATAAAATAGAGGTCTGGAGCTTACTTTTGGACAGTCTGGGTCTTCCTTCTTGCCCTCTCACTAGTTAGTGATTGCCTGGGTGAGCAGACAGAATGAAACAGAAGACTCTTTTCAGGACCTTGGACAGCAGGAGAGCACTGCACCCACCCCTCCCCCTTCCCCTGCATCCTGCCAGCTACCAGGGCTTCATCCCCTGCTGCCTGACTTCCTGACCTGGGGCCCACATACCTCTGTGGAAACAGGAGGCCCAGAGCATAAAGCCCATCATCTGTCAGAAGAGACCTAGCAGAGAGACTGTGTGTCCATTTTCCTGCTTATCCCCAAAAGAGCAATGAAAGCCCTTCTCTCTGCCAGGCAGCCCTTCCCAAAATCAATTGAACAAGCGGCTGAGCTGAAATTGTTCCGGGCATAGATTTTCCCTTCCGTTTGGAGATATGTTCTAATTGTTTTGTTTTGTTTTTTTTCCTTTTTCATAGTTGAGACTGAGATGGTATTGCCTGCCTTAAGTTTTTTACCCCCACGCCATGAATGTATATGTGTTCAAGGCAGTGTGCAGAGGGGCACAAGTATTTTATGGCCGAGGAAACAAAAGGAAATATGTGAACATCAGAAGAAGAAATATATTTAAGACTTTGGGAGAAAAAATGAAGTAGCTGTTTATCTTGTGTTGATGAATCAGGAGAGACTTATAGCAGAGGCAACATATTAGAAACAGAATCATTAGAGCTCCTTGGAATCATCTAGTTTATTTGACATCATGGAGCTACACAAAAGGGAGAGATAAAATAAAACCTCCCTCAGTGCAGTAAATGTCCCTACAACACCACAATAGGGGGACCTCCAAGCTCTGCTTAAATATGTGAAGTGACAAGGAGCTCAATACCTCACGGATAACATATTTCATTTGGGTGGAAGGGACCAAATAAATTGAGAATCCTATGCCAAATAATAGCATGAACTCAGCTTCTGTTGCAGTTGATTGCTCCCATTCCCTCTATGGTCTTTCTGCATGTACTTGGTCAGCTCGACTTGCACATTTCTAGTGACAAAGAGTTAATTACTCTTTATCTGGGCTGCCCAGCCTGATCACCCCTTAGCACTAGCTAAAGGCAGGCAAAGCAGGCTCTGCCTCTCAGAAGCACTGTCTCATGGGAGTGGCAGACAGGTCAACATGTTGATGTCATCCTAGTGTGACCAGCACAGCAGAAACATGTGTGAGGGCAGAAGTCACTAGGAAGAAGCAGCCATGACCTCCCTACAAGGTCTGGGAGGTCTTCTCAGAGGAGGTGGCCCATGATTTAGATTTTAGAGGGCAAATGAAAATGTGTGAAGGAGATAAAAAGAGGAATGGCATTCTGAGGGGAAGAAATAGCTGGTGCCATGCCTGGCAGCATGAGCCTGGGTGCCGCATGAGGAACATTTATGCAGCATGGAATTGCTTGGGTGTGAAGTGCCATCTGAGGAGTGACAGGAGAGGTATCCAGGGGGTTGGGGCTGCACCCTGCTAAGAATCTGGAGTTTAATCTGAAGACTTGCTGAAGACTTGAAGGGTTTAATCCTGGAAAGACCTGCTTATATTTGCATTGGATGGATAAGCAGGAGGTGAGTGAGGGCAGAGGTAGGAGACACTAGCTGGAGGCACCTGCATGGTCCAGTGAGTATTGATAAGGAACACATGAACAAAAATCAGACATTGATTAAGAACCTCAGCATCTAACCCTCTCAGCCAAGCTATAAAGTCAGAGGCATTATTGTTATCCCCACTTCACAGATGAAGGAATCAAGGCTCCAAGAAATTACAGGACCTGCCCAGGTTCACACAGACAGCAAGTGACAAAGCCATGATTAAACCCATGTCAGTCTGACTCCAGAGCACTGCTGACTAATGTGGATAGCACCATGGGAACAGAGAGAGGAAGTACTGACAAGAGACATGGGAATAAGATGGCATGGCCCTGGAAGAAGAAAGAGCTTACCCACTGGTTCACATAAAGAGAGGTATGGGTGGGGTTAAGGAAGCAAAGATGGGTGTGGAGGCCCTGAGAGACCACTCCTAGGCCTGAAGGGCAAATAGAAGAGTGTCTTCCTGAACCTGGAGAGGACTGGAGCCACGGGAGGAGCCAGCTACAGCCAGAGAAACAGCACGGACACAGTGGCAGCCAGGAGCACATGCCCCATCTTCTCTCTCCTGGCTCCTCCTAGACTCCTGGTGGGGCCTTCATATCTAGTCAAAAACCAGAGGGCAAGGGAGCCAGAAGTTGCTAACTTGGGATCCTATCTCTGAGAGCACAGAGATGGCAAAGGACAGGACTTGGGTGGGGGAGACAGGAGATGGGCTTGGGGAATGACTAAAAGAAGGAAAGTCAGGGGAGGATTCCTGGGAAACTTCTAGATCCCTACCATGGGTGACAGGTGGATAATGGCACTGCTCCCTGAGTTGGGAATGGGAAATGGAGCTGCTCAGGGGAAGCTGATGGGCTCAGCTTTGGCTGTGAGTGTGAAGGTTTTATGGGAGAGCTAAGTGTTACCTAAGTCTCCAGTGACAGGAACCTATGCCAGTCTGGAGCTCAGAAGAAAGAGAGGAACTGGGAAAGAGGTAAGGGTATTGTCAGCACAAAAGTGGTTGAAGCCTGAAAGTGGGGGGTGGGGGGCTGATAATAACCCAAATAGAGCCCTTAAATCGGCAGGTCTGAGCCCTAGGGTCCACTCACATCTTAAAGAGATTGAGAGGAAAATAATACATCCCTTTTGCAGGGGCTTAACCAGTGCTGATCCTGAGCAGAGCCAGCCTGGGGTGGGCAGCCGGTGGGGACCCCACAGTCCTGCTCTCAGGGTCTTTCCTCTAGTGTGCTTTCATCACTGTCTGAAGAGCTGTCTCCAAATGGGACATGAACCCCCTGGGATCTTCTTGAAGACGAATATATTTCAGCTTTTATTTACTTTTTGTGTAGAAAAATATGAAAGCAATTAAGCTTTTCTAATATTTAATACTTGAACTGAACTGGGACCAGGCTTAATGGGTGTGTCTAGTGGTCTTTATGCAGGAACTCTCCGGAGAATGGAGTGTTAGTCAACCCATCACACCAGAGAGTGAGGGGGCATAGTGTTGACAACCCCCAGCTCAGTAATTCACTAGAAGGATTCAGCATTAGTGATACTCAGCAATGATTTACATCGAAAGACCATAAAGAAAAATCAGCAAAGGGAAAATGTTCGGGGGATGAAGACCAGGGAAAACCAGGTGCAAGCTTCCAAGAGCCTCTCCCAGTGGATTCACACAGGATGTGCTTAATTCCCCAGCAACAAATTGCGACAACACGTGAAATTTTGTCTACCAGGAAAACTCACTAAACACCCAGTCCCCTCAGGGTTATTATCGGGGGTGGGTGCCTAGCACAGACCAAAATCCCAGACTCCCAGAGGGAAAGCAGGTGTGTCACATAGGCCAGGTTGTTTGCACAAACAGTTCAGGCACAGAGTCACTCTGATCATTGAGGGGATGGTGGGAACCCTACCCAAATCCAGGTTCACAGCAGCTTAAGGGCCAGTCTTGCCAGCAGGCCTGTCTGAGGACACAGTCTGCTATGCCTTCAACTCTTTTCTGCCCAGTACAGTCTGTGGCAAGATATTGCAGTTTCCAGATGCCAGCTTCATTTTATATGATTGAGTTTAGCTAACTTAACTCATTTATTATCTATCATTGAGTCTTTTTTTTTAATTTAATAAATCTATATTGTTCAGATTATTACAATTGTTCCTCTTTTCTCCCCAATAGCTCCCCTCCATCCAGCTTCCCCACCACCCTCTGCCCTTACCTCCTCCTCATTGTCCTCATCCATAGGTGTGTGATTTTTGTCCAGTCTCTTCTCGTCCCCCCCTCTCCCCTTTCCCCCTGAGAATTGTCAGTCCACTCCCTTTCTATGCCCCTGATTCTATTATATTTACCAGTTTATTCTCTTCATCAGATTTTTTATTCATTTGATTTTTAGATTCACTTGTTGATAGATAATGTATTTATTGTTCATAATTTTTATCTTTACCTTTTTCTTCTTCTTCCTCTTCTTAAAGAATATCCTTCAGCATTTCATGTAATACTGGTTTGACTCTGATGAACTCCTTTAGCTTTTTCTTATCTGTGAAGCTCTTTATCTGACCTTCAATTCTGAATGATAGCTTTGCTAGGTAGAGTAATCTTGGTTGTAGGTTCTTGCTATTCATCACTTTGAATATTTCTTGCCACTCCCTTCTGGCCTGCATAGTTTCTATTGAGAAATCAGCTAGCAATCGTATGGGTGCTCCCTTGTAGGCAGTTAACTGTTTTTCTCCTGCTGCTTTTAATATTCTCTCTCTGTCTTTTGCTCTTGTCATTTTAATTATGGATTTAGCCCTCACAAAATAGACAAGTGGCCTGAAAATGATTACTTTAAAAAGAGCACTACATAAATCAAGCAAATATAATGCTAAGCACATTGGAGTGACACTTCTACCTGAAACAGATCTTTGTCAGCCACATGATGAGGTGAAAATGATGCTATTATTTCATCTTTGACCATCCTTTTAAATTTTCCATGTTTCTGTGTACGTTCATGTTGAAAACTGTTTTTTTCTGGGAGGAGAACATGATCAAAATGTGTGAAAGCCATTGGTCTTAACAATGGCAACCCATTTGCTTGGGAAGTGTGTTGAGATCACCCAGAATAGGGTCCTCAAGCTGGTCAGCCTCCCGGTGTGTCCTGTCCCTTTGACAGCTGACTACTGGGCATGGATATGGGAACCCTGATATGGGTCAAGGAGACTCTCTTTTGGGAGGAGGGAGCACAGTGTGGGGGAGGGAGGGTTTCATTGGGACCAGGCCCTGAACTCCAGGCTCAGCTTTGGCGGAACTGTGTGGCGTAAACGCTATCTCAGCTTCCTCACTGGCAGAGTGGTTTCCTCATTTAACTGACAGCTCTAAAAGCATCACCCTGGTTTTTGTTGTTGTTTTGTTTGTTTGTTTGTTTGTTTGTTTTTATCATGCGTACTTAACCTCTGATCTAATAATACAGTCTTTGACTTGTAGTGGTTTAGACTTAGAATTTTCAACTTGCAAAAATGATTCCCATTCAGTAGAGACCTAATCTGAATTTTGAATTTTGATCCTTTTCTGGACTAATGATATGTTGTACATTATTCTCTCACTAGAGGCCTGGGGCACGAATTCATGCATGGGTGGGATCCAGCCAACATGCCTGGATTGGGGCTGATTGGGGCCAGGCTGATCTGGGGGAGGGAATGCAAGAGGTTGGCTGGCCAGCCCCACTCCCAATACGGCTGGTTGGCTGGTTGCAGTGCACGTCTTAGTGACTGGATATTCTAGTCATTCCAATAATTCCAGTCGCTTGTTATATATATATATATATATATATATATATATATATATATATATATATATATATATAGTGCTGGGCAGAAGAAGTGAGATAATGGAAGTGTTCTGAGCACTTTAAGGTAGGCTAGGCTAAGCTAGAATGGTCAGTAGATTAGGTGTATTAAATGTATTCTCACTTACAGTGGGTCTAGTGGGACATAACCCCATTGCATAAGAGGAAAACACCTGTACTTACTCAATGAAGATAAGAAGGAATGAACAAATGAATGAATGAGATGATCTTTAAGATCTAATACATTAGGCATTTATGATCTAGTCATTGAATGAGCTCAGGTCTAAATTTGCAATAATTGGCTCCTTCCCCTCTTTGTTTACTTTCCTTGCATACTGGCATTATAATATGGGTGATACTATGGCCATCCTGTGCCTTCTCTAAAGGACTGATTTATTCTTGCCTGTCTGATTTCTCCTGGTTTTTGAAATTAAAAAAAAAAAGGTAAGTGCCTACCTGTACATTGTCAGCATTCATATCTCCCACGTCCATGTTTCTGAAAAATAACTGTAATGCTGTCGTCCTTTCTGGACTTAGAGTGTTCAGTGTTGCAGTCTGCCCAGCTTGTTCATATTTTCACAAATAAGGTAGAAAGGGGAAATGCTTTGTCTCTGAAAAGCTGGAAAGCCAAGTTTCCAAAAAGGCAGAATGAAAGGACTCCATGAAGGGACTTAGCTGGAATATTTCTGGGACTTACTGCATATGCTGACAGCATATTGGGCTGGGCAAATCATTCTGTGTTCAGTTCCTCTGGACACCAAGGGCCTGACCTGTCTGGTCTATCCTAGCTGCCTCTCTTACCACATCCACCTTCTTGCTTTGTGCAGCTGAGGCAGGTGAGGACTTTTCAGAGGAAATTTAGCTCAACAGAGCTAAGGAAAGGCAGAGGAAACACCGAAGCCTAGAACTAGAGTTCACAGAGCAGACAGCTTTTTTTGTCCCAGTGAGCAGGAGGCCCCAGTGGCACACAGCCCAGGGCTGGGCCCAGTCTGGAGCTAGGCAAGTGTCCTGGATATTGGAGGATGTCCAGTCCAGCTGGTGATGATGAAGTCTGGAGAGGCTGGCCATGATGACAGGACAGGCAGGGAATGGGCATTCAGGAAGCACCCAAACCTAACAGATGGTGACTGGCCCTTCACAACCTACAGGGATCCAGGCTATTGGTGCCTATCAAGACTGGCAGTTCCATCAGTCACCAGCCCAGGGCTGGGGATCTTTGTCCTTGGGAATAGGCAACAGAGACAGAGCCTTAGTCCTGAGCAGGGATCCATGGTTCAATGTGGGCTCAGGGGCCAGGCTGGCCCAGCACTGAGTAACCAGACTTCTCGGGTCACAGTACAGTAGGCGCTAAGTTGCCTAACTGTGGTGGGAGGGCCGGGGTATCTGGGCAGCAGAATCCAGGAAGCATCTGCTCCTCTCTTCCTCCAATGCCTGAGGAAAGAGGTCCTGGGGGGAGTGGGAAAGTCACAGCCCTTTTCCTCTGGCCTTCCTCCATAACTGAGCAGCCCCGCATGTGATGGCCTGGAACTGGCCTGGTGCACAATGTGTCCTCCAGGGCCAGCTCTAGCCAAATCCTGCCTTTTTCTAAAGTGCTGGGTTTGCTGACCACTGGAGAAGGCCCATCACAGGCTCATTCACCTGCCCAGGCACAGCCCCTGTAGCTTAGTTACTTCCTCCACCCACTGCCCAAAACACAGAACCCACAGAAGAGGTTCTGGGGCCACTTGGTCTCCTGTAGATTCAAGTGAAGAGACAGAGAAGGCAGCAATTATGTTTGCTTCTGCAAGTCTGTCTCCCCACATGAAAGGCACTCAGAAAGAAAGGAAAGAGGAAAGGTCAGAGGGCTATCCTGGGGCTCTCAGCGGTCCTGGGGCCTTTCATGCCTCTCTCTGTGGCTGGCTTCCTTGGGGCTTAATCGAAGGCAGGATCTGAATCTCAGTGCTCAGTGCCTCAGTGCCCAGGCCCTGGATCCAGCAAGTGGCTGATAGAACTAAATGTCTATCAAATTGAAATGCGATTGAAAGACTGTGGATATTAATAAAACTCTATGAAATGTACAGTTGTCTGTTCCCATCATCTAGAGTCCCCTTGTTGGGAAACTCTCATAAATGATGGGGTTGGTCCACCTAATGCTTGTGTTTTCTCATGGCCTCTAGGTCAGGACCTGGATTCTCACTGTGGGCTACACAACCGCCTTTGGGGCAATGTTTGCGAAGACATGGAGGGTCCACGCCATCTTCAAAAATGTGAAAATGAAGAAAAAGGTAATCACTCCTTCTGTTTCAGGGTATCTGCACTATCCAATTAGCAATTACTTAACAAATATTTATTAAGCATGTGCCAGGCACTAGGCTATTTTCTGGGAATTCAAGATAAACACAATCCCTGCCTCACCTCGCCCATTTACACTTTCAGTCACTTGGGAAAATCAGATAGTTAATAAAGGGTTTCCCATGCACAGTGATAAGGGCTGATCAGGGATATATGTGGGGCAGGGTGCTGGGGTACAAGCACTCAGGGAAAGCTTCATGTGGTGTCATCTTGCTGAGGCTGGAGGGTGAGTGGGGAGTTTTTGAGCCCTATGGAGGGAATAGTGCACAGAGGTCTGGGGAGGGGAAAGTGTATTCTTGTTGCTGAAAGAGGCTCAGTGTGGTTGGGGCATGGGATTCGTGGGGACAAGGTACAAGAAGAGGCTCCGGAGGAAGGCAGAAGTCATGGTAAGGAATCTGAACTTTAACTTTTGGTCACTGGGATCCCTTTAAAGAAAGGAGTGACACAGGGCAGGGACCTGGTTTAATCATTCCGTGTTCAAAGAGGCCCTTGGAAGACATGACTTCTGTCTTCATGTGAGTGGAAAGCATTTGTCACCAGCCTGCTGACTAAGCTTGATTCTTACAATGTCAGAGAAAAACTTTCTCTACCACTGTCCCTTTAACTCTTCCAGTGGTACTGTTCCTCCCTTGCTCCTAGATAAAATTTGGGGCAAGTCTCATGACTTTGAAGATCCTTTGTCAGCAGCTAATATGTGGAATCCATCATAATATCCAAAATTTCAAACTCCATTCAAGGGCACAACTTCTCTCTCCGCAGCTCAGCCCTGTGGCATGCCTGCCACCTGCCCTGGGAGAGGGGGGCAATTGGGCTGTTTTTCTCTTTTACCAGCTCATTCCCAAGATTTCTGAACCCTCCAGAGTTGGATCTTGGAATAGCAGAAGGGGCAAGAATGACCTTACTTACCAGTAGCTGACATTGTGCTTGCTGGGCCTGGCAAGATTAAACAGGCCCCTTAGACTCTCTGGGTGTCTTTGTGTGTTGTCCAAAAGCCCCATTACTGGGACTTTCTCTCCAGCAGTGCCCTGGTCATGGGTGAAGTGCTCTGGCAGTTGGCCATTGTGGCTTCTTCTTCCACCCTGAGCATCTGGAGGTTCCCCCACTCCTGGGCTCAGCTTACCCTCCAGCTTGTCTTGTTCAGCGCCACACAGCACTCCCTTGCCCTATGAGCCACTTCTGCTGTGCAAGAGGCACTCACACATCCTTCACTCTTATTTCAAGGATTGTGGATTGATCCCACTGAAACAAACGCTTCCCTTTTTTGTCTCCCCCGAACTGGCTAGCCTGTTATCCCCTTCCATAGGCTTCTTGGACAACAGTCAGGCATCAGTTCATTGGGTGCCTCCCCACCCCAGGCTGCAAGAACCCCTATCAGTCAAGCTCCCTGAGTGCTCTTCTTAAAGTCTCTCTCTTGATTTGAGGTCAAGGAGGAACTATCCCCACCCCCTACCCTCTCACCTTTGGGGAGGGAGGTTTCAGAACATCATGACACCGATTTCCAAAGTCCTCTTCTTGATTCAACCCCACCCTAACCTCCCCCACTCACACACACACCCACTTCTTAAACCCCTGACGTGGGTATAACCTGTTTACAGATTATACCCACTACAGATGAGACCCCTGCATTGTGGTCTCATCCCACTTTGGAATGTGGTGCCTATTGTTCCGATTCTTCACCGCAAGCTTGTGGTTGCCTTCTGGTTACTGGATTATGAGCCCTGGCTGGCACCTGGGACAGACAGCAGGTGTGCCCAATGCAGGGGGGCCAGCAAGCAAAGTAGGAGAGTGGGCATCTACTCCTTGCTTCACCACTGACCTGCCATGGGACTTCAGGCAAATCTCTTCATGTTTCAGAGCCTCTATGTCCTTATCTATAAAATGAGGACATGTTGAAATATCATTGTTTCCTGAGCTGTGATTCTGCCTGGCGCCCAGTGGCACCTCTTGCTGGTCATCCTCACCACTCACCTCTTCCACTGCCAGCACTACTTTAGGAGCAGCTCTCCAGATTGGGAGTGGAAGGGGGTAATCCTCCCTTCTCTGTCCCCTGCCCCTTAGAAAAGCTGCAGGCTGCATTTAGAGGGAGGAAAGAGCCCCACTGCATGTGCTCACATAGGGCCCCTTCCCTCCTTTCCAGCACTTGTGTAAGATGAGAAGCCTGGTTAGCCACCCTTGTCAGCCCTGGCTGCACATTACAATCAAAAGGGAGCTTTGGCCGAGACCGGTTTGGCTCAGTGGATAGAGCGTCGGCCTGCGGACTGAAGGGTCCCAGGTTTGATTCCGGTCGGGGGCATGTACCTTGGTTGCGGGCACATCTCCAGTGTGGGGCGTGCAGGAGGCGGCTGATTGATGTCTCTCTCTCATCGATGTTTCTGACTTTCTATCCCTCTCCCTTCCTCTCTGTAAAAATTCAATAAAATATATTTAAAATAAAAGTGGGGGGTGGGGGGAGCTTTGGAAAACTACAAGAAGTAAGCCAGCCCAGGCCAGCTGAAACCAAATTCTAGAGCTGGGGCTGAGCATCAGGAGTTTTGGGATTGTCCTAAGTGATACTAATATACAGATCAAAGCCACACGGAGTAAGGGCTAGACCGGGCAGAGCAGCTTCTAGGAGCTTATTAGAAGTGCAAATTCTCAGTTCCATGCCCTCCCTTCCCTGCCCCAGCCCTGGGAATCCTGGTTGGAGCCCAGGAGCATGTTTCTCACCAGCCCTTCCCAGGATGCTGGTGCAAGCTAAAACTTGAGAGGCACCTAGGTACTTCCTGAGCCCTCCTGCTCTGTGGCTCTGGTGAGAGAGAGGCTCTGCCACGAGGACAGCTCTATCCTGGCTTTGAAGAATCACAGCGTTGATTCCTCTGTGCCAACATCTGATTCATCCATATTGTGATCTGAAATAAAGACCAGCCTTTATGTTCCATTACTCATGATTGTCTGGTGACAATTGACAAAACATGTCAAGAACACTAGGGGAGTTGAGTTGTCTGAAAGCTCCTCAGAGGCAGAGCTGTGATGTGGCCACACCTTGTTACACTGCCTGAGCCCAGGGGAACCCGCTGCACCCCTGGGAGTCTGGGCACCTGAGAGCTGCAGCTGGTGGTGGGCCCAGGGGTCTTGTCTGAGAAACTGCAAAAGGCTGAGTGCAGATTTGGTCACCAGTTGTGTCTATTGTGCAGATGATTAAGGCCAGATGAACACACCACTCCATCGTGAGAAACTCTTGCTCTAGATTTTCTAGTTATTCCAGGGGCAGGTTTGCAGAGCCTCATTTACAAACCAAATTAGAGGAGGTTAAAGGTGGGAAAGAGAAATTTTTCTCATAATCGGAAACTCAAATCTGGGAACCAGATTGTTTTTGAAAGGATGTGGTAGTTACAGGTCAAAACTGGGATTGAATTCTCCATGATTTTCTTTTATATGGCCAAGATAGGTGTTTATTGTTTAGTTTCACTGTATTTTTTTTGAATGTATTTTATTGATTTTTTACAGTGAGGAAGGGAGAGGGATAGAGAGTTAGAAACATTGATGAGAGAGAAACCTCGATCAGCTGCCTCCTGGACGCCCCCTACTGGGGATGTGCCTGCAACCAAGATACGTGCCCTGGACAGAATCGAACCCGGGACCCTTCAGTCCGCAGGCCGACACTCTATCCACTGAGCCACACCGGTTTTGGCTTTATTTTTTTTTTTTTAGTTTAGACTTTTTTAATTAAAATGGGCCCCTTAATTTTTTTTACTGATATATATACTAGATTTACAAAAACTTATAAATGCAATCATACACTTTTTTATATAGTCTTTTTATCTTTTTTTGTTCTTTCCCTGGCTTCCACCTCCTTCTCCCTCCATCCACAATGGCATACCCTCTCCAAACACACATACATAAACTTCACCCAAATGGCTAGATTTTTTAATACTTTAAAGGAAAAGAAGCCTATTGTCATGTGGTGACTTAATGCTCCCAAATTCAGAATTTTCATAGCATTTACTTTTTTGTCTTAGGGCCAATCATAAAATCTTGAATTAAGAAGCCTTATTGCAGTCTTTATTCTGCCTCTTACTAGAGCCAAACTGAAATGTTGAAATGAGGGCAGTAATTCAGAGATGAGATCTTCTCCTGTGGGCAGAGTGGGGTTGTTGTTGTTGTTGTTGTTGTTGTTGTTGTTGTGTGTGTGTGTTTTAGGGCGAAGTCATACAAATATGACTTGACTAGAGGCCCAGTGCATGAATTCATGCATGGGTTAGGTCCAGCCAACATGCCTCAATGGGGGCCAGTCAGGGCTGGGCTGGCCCTGCCCCCAATCAGGGTTGGGGGCCGATTGGGACCCTGATTGGGCCAGTTGGCCACCGAAGTGCATGTCATAGTGATGGGTTGTACTAGTCATTCTGCCATTTTGGTCACCTGGCATGTGTGTATGTATATATGTATATATATATGTATTCCATTGCCATCAGTGATATAGGGACATCCACTCAGGTCTTTATCCAGGCTCAGCTTGAGGAAAATGCCAAGAGAGGACTTTGAACAGCTTCACTAAAGCAGCATCAGCCATCTGAGTGACATAGGAAGGCAGGGCCACTGTGTTGCACAACCCTGGGGGGCACCATTCACACTGCATTCCCCCTGGAATGGTGTCCCTGAAACTAGACAATGAGTCTGCCCTAGAGAAGTCCAGTCTGAATCAGGCAAAATATCTGAAGGTTTTTGAAGAAGTAAAGAAATGCCTTTTTAGGAAACCAAGAGTCAGCTGCTGCTTCTGTAAAGAGCCAGAAAGTAACTATGTCAGGTTTGCAGGCCATATGGCCTCTGTTGCAACCACTCAGCTCTGCTGTGATATCCATACGTGAATGGAGAAGGCTGTATTCAAATAGAACGTTATTTATATTTATAAAAACAAACAGTGGGCCATATTTGTAGTTTGCTAATCCCTCTTCTAACAACAGTGGGATGTGACATCCTATCTAATAAAAGAGTAATATGCAAATTGATTGTCACTCCAAAACACAAGATGGCCGCCCCCACATGGTCAAAGATGGCTGCCCCCATGTGGACACAAGATGGCCACCACAAGATGACCAGCAGGGTAGGGCAGTTGTGGGCAGTTGGGGTGACCAGGCCAACAAGTGAGGGCAGTTGAGGGGGACCCAGGCCTGCAGGGGAGGGTAGTTGTGGATGATCAGGCAAGCAGGCTGGGCAGTTAGGGGGTGACTAGGCTGGCAGAGGAGAGCAGTTGGGGGAGACCAGGTCAGCAGGGGAGGGCAATTGGGGAAACAGGCCTGCAGAGAAGGGTTGTTGGGAGGGGCCAGGCCTACAGGGGAGGGCAGTTAGGGGTGACCAGGCTGGAAAGGGAGGACGGTTAGGGGCAATCAGGCCAGCCCAGGAGCAGTTAGGCATCAATCAAGCTGGCAGTGGAGTGGTTAGGGGGTGATCAGGCTGGCAGGCAGAAGCGGTTAGGGGCAATCAGACAGAGGCAGGTGAGCAGTTGAGAGCCAGCAGTCCTAGATTGTGAGAGGGCTGTTCGACTGCCCATTTAGGCCTAATCCCACTGGCGGTCAGACATCCCTCAAGGGTTTCCAGATTGGAGAGAGTACAGGCTGGGCTGAGGGACACCCCTCCCCCCATGCACAAATTTTGTGCACTGGGCCTCTAGTGTAATAATAATAGCTAACATCTGTTGAACAGTAACTGTAAGCAAAGCTCTAGTAATCTAATGTGGTTTGTGTAGTTATCATGCCCATTTTGTAGATGAGGAAACTGGCTCAGAGAGATTAAGAAACTTACTCAAGATCATATAGCTAGTTGTAAGATGAAACTCAGATCTGGTTCCAAAGCCTTGTGCTTACTCATTCCTGGGTGCCTTTGCTCCCATCTCTCAGTCAGTGAGGATGGAGCACTTGTAATTTGCTAGCCTCAGATTGAGAAAGGAGCATGATAGCATCAATGTGCAGTGATATAACAGAGAGAAGAGGAAGATGAAGAATAAGGAAGTCAGGGAAGCTGAGGGGAGACTTGAGAGTTGGTCTTGCCTAATGTGAGCATTCTTTGGTGCTCAGACTTTGTTTGGTCAGGTCAGTGCTATTTTTAAATTTAAAATTTTAGATCTCTTTTTAAAAGGCTGTTGTGTATATGTGTATTTATCAAATTATTCACAATCAAGCTCCCTCCCTATCATGCATGCTCCATGAGGATGGGATATTTATGTTTTGCCCACTCCTGTGCCTAAAATAGCTCAGTCAGAGTAGGCACTAAGGTTTTTCTGCAATTAATAAATGAAATGTAGCTTAAATTCATTCAGTCACAAACACTGGCTAAGTGCCAGGCTTTGGAAACTATGTCAAAAGGAAATGAGACCTGTCCTTCCTCTTATTCTCAGAATCTTCCAACCATGGATCCATCAGTGTGATCATTAGCCCTGGGTCTAGTAGTGCTGAGGTGCAATATCACATTTTGTCCCTAGATGTCACTTTCAGGCACATAAACAGAATTGCTAATTATCAAAACCCAAGTAATGGTAGCCAAATAACACATAGCTGCCATTTGTTGAGCATCTTCTCTGTGCCAGACACTGTAACTAGTTGCTTTCAACATATCTCATTTTAGTCTTATACCAACTCTGCAGCTTAGGGCTCAGTGATCCCTGTTTTAGAGGTAGTAATTAGCCCGAGATCACATTTATCAAGAGCTGGCATTAGAATAAGATCTTCTAAATTCAAAGCCCATGTTCTTCCCTTGGCACCATCCTTAAAGGTAATACATGATCCTCCCTACTCTCTTTGTCCCTCTGCTCCTTGCCATTTTATAGATGAGACGTGCAGAATGAGAGAGGAAGTGATTTACCCAGGATCCCACAGGTAGCAAGAGATGCAGCCACAAATGCTGTCAGTGCTAAATACAGGTCCACCTAATTTCAAATTCTGTTTTCTCTCTGCCCCATGTCACCTCAAACTTCATACTTGAGCCTTAAAATTGGGAAGACTTTATGACATTTATCCAAGGAAAGTTCTAGTGCTCATCTTTGAGGGAGAGCTGTGCCACATGGATGTCTTCCCATTCAGGCAGCAGTGAAGGAGGTGCTGCATCCACTCTGAAGGGAGGTCTCCTCCCCTTGCAGGTGACTCCTTCAGTGTGGCCCCACCCCATGTCTCTCAGCTCTTTCCCTTCAATGTGCCACTTCTTGTCCAGTGTATACTGTGCAGTCCCAACAGGCCCAAGGTATTGTGTGCTGGAATATAAGGTGTTCCACACTTCTGTACCTTATGGGCACTTGGGAAGAGAGCAAGAGAAAAATGGCACAACTGCCGAGACCGGTTTGGCTCAGTGGATAGAGCGTCGGCCTTCGGACTGAAAGTCCCAGGTTCGATTCCGGTCAAGGGCATGTACCTTGGTTACGGGTATATCTCCAGTAGGGGGCGTGCAAGAGGCAGCTGATCGATATCTCTCTCTCATCGATGTTTCTGACTTTCTATCCTTCTCCCTTCCTCTCTGTAAAAAATCAATAAAATATATTTTTTAAAAATGGCACAGCTGAGTAAGTTCAAGGTCCTTATTGCCTCCTGGAAGTAAGACTATGGGAAGATACTAGGCTTTTAGTCTCATGGAAAAGTTTTGGCAAAGAAGATGGGATCTGGAGGTGCTGGCACTTACTATTGGGGAAAATTTGGGGAGGGGAACTGAGAGGCTAAAGCCAGATGGACAGGAGAATGCCCAGTGTTTGTGGCCTCGGCATCCTCTTGTTCATCCTGGCAGCCAGTGCTCTGCATCTTGCCTCCTCCCTGCTCACCAGGACAGCTACCCTAGCTTCCACCTCCAGTCCACCCCTCTGTACTGCAGACTGCTCCTATCACACTGATGTTTAAAGACGTTCAACCCTCCAGTGGACCCTTGTGAGGCCCCATTATGTCACGAAAGCTCACCCCCTCCACCTAGCCCTGTCTCCAGCTATCCCCTATCCACCCCACTCATCCCCTGCCACACACAAAGCCTGAAGTGTGAAAAACACAATTCAGCCACAGAGTAGGGAATGGTTAAGCAGCAATGAAGTGCACTTATTTGGGGAGTGGTCAGACCAAGCTTGGGGAAGGCTTGAATGCCAAGCAAAAGAGCTTGGCTGAATTTATCCTGTGCATGATGGGGAGTCACAGGAGACTCTGAAACCAGGGTGACATGACGTGGTCCCTCCCTCAGCTGCCATCCAGAAGCTCCTCTGTGATGCTGCAGTGCTGCCTCCATTGTCTGACGTTCCCTCCTCCCCAGCCCCCAATGGCCCCCAGCTTCTCCTCTGTGAATCGACTTCCTCGCCTCCAACACTCTCTTGTAATTATCCATGACAAGTCTGTCTCTCCTGCCTACCCTGGAGGTCTGTCCATCTCTGTGTCGCCACTGCCCAGCACAGGGCCTGGCACTGAGTGAGTGGCTTAGGGCGTGTTTTCTTAGAGCATCATCCATCAGCCGATGCTTATTGAGTGCTTTTTCTCTGATAGGCTCAGACAGATGCTAAGAATGGGGCAATTAGCAAAAGCCAAACTGTACAGAGCTCATAATGTAGTAGCAAATGCCCGGGGACTCTAACCGTACTGGGTGTGCATCACCCTGTGAGCCTGTCCTCTGAGCTCTAAGATCCTCGGGCATTTCTTCCTTTTGGCCCAAATTCTCAAGGCTGGCAGGGAGTTGCTTGGCTTCCCAGAAGGCAAAGGTTAGCTGGGTTTATGAAAAGCACCAGCGGTTCCTTAGATGCTTCTGGAAAATCTCAAGGAGGGGGCTTTACCAGCGCCCACCCCAGGTAAAATGGTTTTGGTAGATTGGATCTCTTCAGCAATAACTCACAGATACTTTCTTCCTGTTTTTTTCATGGTTCGGCTGCAAAGAGGCCCCTTGAGTTTCTATTTCTCCTTTAAAAATGGCTTTAATCATTAAAAGCCAGACCTGGTGATATATCTTAAGCTTCTGCCTCAACTCTGTTTGTTTTTCTATCGTCTTTTCTAGAACTACTTCTTCACATTAGCTTTTATTGGAGGTGGGGGTGGTCCGTAAACATGCAATGAGTGAAACACAAGTTAGCTTTGGCACTGACAGTGTTTGTCCCCAGGCCAATCCCTATCAAACGGCCAGAAAGTGGGGTGGGAGTTTCACAGTGCAATAAAGATATCAGAGGCTGCAAAGACAGATGGAAGTTATATTTATTCTTTTTATATTCTTTCATCTTAGTTCAATCCATCAAACTCCCTACTGCGTGCCAGGCCCTGCTAGGTACTGAGGGTACACAAATAAACGTTAACTGAGAAGGGCAGACGTGTATACAACTTAATATAATGTTGGGTCGGTGCTGTAAATATTGGAGGGTATGGACTCTGGAGATAGGAGAAACGTGGTTCCAATCTGGGTTTCACCTCTTAAAAGCAGTATTACTCTGAGCAAATTACTTAACCCTGCACTCGCCTCAGGTTCTTCATCCATAAAACAGAAAAAACAATGTGTGTATTTATATATGAGATTGATGGATATAAAGGCAGATTGTTCTTAGTACTATTACTACTCCTGATGAAATATCTGAACAGTTCTGCTGTGGGAGTAAGAGAGGGCTTCATGGAGGAGATAACAATGGACCTGAGTCTTTAAGGTTATTAGGAGTTTGCCAGACTGAAAGAGAAGAGTGTTTTGGAAAAAAGAACCAGCCCCTAAATAGAAGTAGGAGGTGAACATCACAGCAGGGCCACAGACTAGGAGTTGTCAGGCTTAACTAAGTGCAGCGTGTGTGTAAGCCAGGCCAAGCTCAGGAAGGACCTTGAATGTCCAAGAGGGAGCTTGGCTGGGCTTATCCTGTGAATGATGGGGTCTCAGGAGATTCTCCCACTGAAGGTGACCCAATTCCGTCACTCCCTGACCCAGCCCCTCATTTTATCTGGGAAGTTCTCTGTCTCACATGCACTGCGTTCTCCTCTCACCCTCTCCGCAGATCATCAAGGACCAGAAACTGCTTGTGATCGTCGGGGGCATGCTGCTGATTGACCTGTGCATCCTGATTTGCTGGCAGGCTGTGGATCCCCTGAGAAGGACGGTGGAGAAGTACAGCATGGAGGTAAGCACAGGCACCAGCATGAAGGAGGCCTGCGGGAACGCTGCTCCCAGACACATGGGGACAGAGGCAGTCCATCTACTTGGCTGCCCACAGTACACTCCTTGAGAAGAAATCAAGATTGTCTTGGGGAAATCATCACAAGTCCACATGGGCCCACATTCTCTATCAGGAACACCTCATTATTTCTGCTTTCCTCCATTTGAGACGAACATTATTTCAGGAAGGCCAGATAGATGGTCTTCACTCCTGGAAGCCGTGGTGAAAGAATTTGTCTAGGTATATTGAGATACGCAGAATTAAGAAGAAATGTTGGGCCGCTGATATGAATATATTTTCTATACACTGTAGAAATCTCCATTTATATGATCTACTGGTCCAGAAATTACATTGCATTGTTATTCTCTTCTTTAAAATCAGCTCTATAACAAGTGCTCCTAGGGAATAAGCATGGTGAGAGCTCCTTTGAGTTACTGTATGATTTTCAAAGTGACAGACAATAGACTTCTTTTCCCACATTTGATATCAGAAAATTGTTTGTTAAAATAAGGAACCTTACATAAAAGTACTGTTAAACATATATTGGAATAGTCTTGCATTCAGCCTTGCCCTTCACTCAGTGACCTTCCCAGGATGCTCAAGATTAGGGAAGTTCAGTATTAGGGAAACATACTTTTGTTGATTTTTCTCTGGGACAGTTAAAGATGCCCTAAGTAGAGAAAGCCAGCTGCACAGGGCGTGCTGTATGCTGTGATTTCTCTATGGAGTAGTAAATTCTGATGAGAAAACTGGAATATTTTCCATTTCTCCTACTGCATGGTTAGGGAAATTTTTTTTTGGCTTTCAGTGTGACTTCTTAAACTAACAATGCATTGGGGTCAGAAGCTCTTATCCTTCTGGACAAGAAAGTTTTCTAGCAAAGAAGATGCCCAGCATCGTTTGTCTGGAGACAGAAAGGGTTTGCTCAGCACAGTGAGAAATTATGCAGTTAGAGAGGTGGCCGAGGATGCAGTTTCTAACAGCATGGATTTAGGAGGGAGATTTAGAGCTGTGAGCCTTCGTCTCATTGCCTTAGGTGTACATCCTGGGAGGAAGCAGACCCAACAGACCCAGACAGATCCAAACTGGCTATACCCACGGATCAAGGGCAGGAGCTCAGCTGAGGTCACCTGGGTAGTAGGCTATTTCCAGAAGGGAGGTGCTAACTGGTCACCATTCATCCCCACAGGTGGCAAAGGAGCAGTCCTGCCCCCCAACACACCCCGAGAGAATTCCTTATCCACCACCGTCTGGGGAGTATGATCCTATTTTAACAATGAGGAAACAGCCTGGCCAGCATGGCTCAGTGATTGAGTGTTAGCCTATGAACCAAGGTGGTCATGGCTTAATTCCCGGACAGGGCACATGCTCAGGTTGCTAGCTTGATTCCCAGTGAGGCGGAGGGGGAGGGTAGGGAGGGAACGTGGGAGAAGCAGCTGATCAATGATTCTCATCATTGGTGTTTCTATCTCTCTCTCCCTCTCCCTTCCTCTCTGAAATCAATAAAAATGTTTTGTATATGATGAGGCTATATAATTTAACCAAGATTACTCAGAAGGTTAGTGGCAATATCACTGTCTACCCTCTCATCCACTACCCTACCCTGCCTTTCAACACATGACAGCACTTGCATTTCTAGGGGTCTTCATAGACCTTTGGTCATTGGCCACAGATCTGTGAAGCACGTAGGACCGGGGAGTATTTCCACATTCTGCAGATGATGACTAAAATTATAGTCATGAGCCGACTGAGGAAAGAAAGAGAAGGCAGGGAGGCCAGTCGAAAGAGCCCTAGGGAAGACCTGGAGTGGTGCAGTTGGACAGAAAACAGATACGGGTGGCTTAATGCTGAGCCCAAGGGCAAGCGAGGACATAGGGCATGGCTACCTTCACTCAAGGTTAAGGTGGGGGCTGGGCATTCACTAGAGGTCCCCAGGCTCAGGCTGTGGTGGGGAGAGGCTGTGGAGCTGGAGTCAGCCTGAGTCAGCAGACTCCGGAAATGGATCTAAGAAGCCTATCCCCCTGGATCTTTTCAAGGTGGTCAGCCTTGTGCAGTCCGATTCGTGTAAGTGATGGTTTGCTGTCATCGTCTTCCCTTTCTTCCTTCCTTTCTGTAATAAGTCCTGCTGCTCTCAAGCTCTGGGCATAGAACCCTAACCCTTGCCAGACCTTCCAGAGCAATGGTTCTCAAACTGAGGAGCTGTGGGCTACCATGGAAGTGCCTCTCTGTGTAGAGAGAAAACTGGGTCTGCGACAGGGGAGGGTCCCACCGGGGCATCCAAATCTTCCCAGGTCAGGCTGCCGGAGAGCCAGCTCTGGTTCTCAACTCAGATGCCCTGTCTCTGTGTTTCCCTCCAGTCATCTGCTGAGATTTCTCTTTAAACCTTTTCTGGCCGGCTCCTTTTTTTTTCTCTTATTTTAGGGTTGCCCTGTCACTCTGTTGCCATGGTAGCAGAACCCTTTGATTTGTTGAACCACAGGCCTGTCGATTTATTGTTGTTTATCCACCAAACAGCGCTAAGCTGTCATTTGTTTCTGTCAGACCCTCATCTGTCAGACACAGTGTGATGATTGAGCAGCATGCCCAGGGGATGAGGAGTCCAAAATGCTCCTCACGGGACTGTTTTTTCTAGGACCTCCAACAAGAGAGAAAGTCTACACTTGGGGAAGAGGTGATCAGAGATCTTTGTGGTCTGTTTCCTCTTCCCTTCGCCTGCCTCAGATGCCTTCGATTTTTCTGGATATTCTAAACACAACAGGATTCCACTCACAGTCCTTGCTCTGAGTTTCATTTTTAAGCCTGTGCCCATGCTTACCCCTTCTGGAACCTTCTCTGACAAGTAAATGAACTTCAGTTCCAGGCTCCTGTTTTACCACCAGATTTACAAGCCTGCCTTTCCCTACTCCCATCCCTAGCATCCTGACATTCCTCTCTGGGGACATTTCACATGTTGTTCATCTGTGCTGAGTGTATCCCTGACCTGCCCCACCACTCTTGCTGGACCACCAGCTTCTCCAGGGCCAGGCAATTTCTTAGCAGTCTCCCTCACTGCCCAGCCCAGCACCCCACACATATTTTCCATCTTCCACTGGGGATACCCAGGTGAGCACAGCAGCCATAGCCTTCAATTTTATGTTGCCACAGGCTAGTGGGTACTGATAGACATGCAAACAAATAAGAATAATTATTTTAGATTGCATAGGTTCTGATTAAAAGAAAGAAAAACAAAACAGAATGAAGGGTTTGAGAATAACAGGGAGAACCCTTGGAGGAGAGTACATGCAAGTATCCAAGGGATGAAAATCGGATTCTGAAGTCCTGTTAGAGGCCTCCCAGTGCCACATCCTCATTCATTGTCATGCAAGAAACATTTATATAGCTTCTGTTATGTGCCAGGTATATTTTCTCTCAGTCTTGTCTTTTCATTCTCTTAACATTGTCTTTTGCAGAGCAGAAATTTTTTATTTCAATAAAGTCCAACTTATCAATAATTTCTTTCATGGAACATGCTTTTGCTGTTGCATCTAAAAATTCATTGCCAAACCAAAGGTCACCTAGATTGCCTGCTGTTATTTTCTAAAAGTTTTAAAGTTTTGCATTTTACATTTAGGTTTCTAATCCATTTTGAGTTAATTTTTGTGAAAGGTGCAAGGTCGGTGTCTAGATTCATTTTTATTCACACAAAAAAATGCCTAGTTGTTCCAGCATTGTTTCTTGAAAATACTCTCTTTCTCTACTGGATCGGCTTTGCATCTTTGTCATTGGTCAGTTAACTGTATCTGTGTGGGTCTCTTTCTGGGTTCTTTATTCTGTTTCATTGGTTTACTTGCTTGTTCTTTGTCTTGATTGCTATAGTTTTATAGTAAGTGTTGAAGTTGAATAGTGTCAAAGTTCTCTGACTTTGTTCTTCAATATCGTGATAGCTGTTCTGGGTCTTTTGTGCCTCCATCTAAACTTTAGAATCAGTTTGTGATATCCACAAAGTAACTTGCTTTGTTACTAGGATTGCATTGAATCTACATAGACCAAACTGGGAAGAACAGACATCTCAACAATAGAGTGTTCCTATCTGTGGACATAGAATATCCTTCCATTTATATAGATCTACTTTGATTTATTTCATCAGTTTTGTAGATTTCCTCACATAGATCTTATACATATTTTGTTAGACTTATACCTAAGTAGTTTTGGTTTTGATGTTAATATAAATAGTATTGTTTAAGTTCAAATTCCAATTGCTCCTTTCTGGTATATAGAAAAGCAATCAACTTCTGTATGTTAAGCTAGGTTTCTACAACTTCATTGTAATTGCTTATTAGTTCCAGGAGGGTTTTTTGTTAATTCTTTGGGACTTCCTACTTAGACAATCAGATCACCTGCAAGCAGTTTTACTTTTTCCTTCCCAATCTGTATACTTTTTATTTCCTTTCTTGTCTCATGTTTGTATTAGCTGGAACTCCCAGTACAATGTTAAATAGGAGTGATGAGAGGGGGCAGCCTTGCCTTGTTCCCAATTATAGGGAAGGCATCTAATTTCTCTCTATTCAGCATGAAATATAAGATAGTTCTGCTTGCCAAAGCCAAGAGTACCTTTGGGGAAGTGACAAGGAAGGCAGATGATGCAGACAGAGCAGAGTGGTTAGGGACCATGTGTGCTAAGCAGAGAAGTTAAAACTTCAAAGTTAAAGACAATTAATCAGGAAGGTGACATGATCAGATTTGTCCTGGCTGCAGGGTGAGAACAGATGGGAAGGTGAGGCTAGAGCCCAGAGATGGCTCAGAGATGGTCTTTGCTATAATCCAGACAGGAACTGATGGCGACTCAAAGCAGGGGAGTTGCAATGGAACAAATAGAAGTAGGTGGATTTGAGAGATATTAAGAAAGTAGACATGACAAAGCTTGGTGATTGATTGATTCCAAGTGGTAGGAACATGGAGGCAGCAAAGACAATGCCCAGGTCTCTGGCTGGTTGGTGGATGATGGATCTCTTCAATGAGGCAGGGTGTAGAATGAGAAGTGAATTCATTTCTGAGCAGATGAGCTTTGAAGATTGTATGCAGGGTCCTAAAATACAATGGAGCAGTTTGACCAATAGATAGAGACTTGAGGGAGGGGCACATTGAGAATGGGAGCTGAGGGAATGAGTGCGGTCCCCAGAGAGTAGTACAATAAGAAGTGAAGATGTCCTCACTGGAGTCCTAGGAAGCACTAAGTGGTGATGGGAACAGGAGGAGAAGCCAGGAAGGGGACTTCAAAGTGGTGGTCAGAAAGGAAGGGAGTAGCCAGAAGAGAGAGCCACCCATGGGCGCCGGCAAAGGAGAAAGAGCAATCCATGCATAGGGGAAATTTGAAGAAGGAAGGAGAAGTCTTCAGGGACAAATGTCCTAGTCCTAGACCAAGGTGAGGACTGACTAGTGCCCCGCCCATGACTCAGCCCCTTGCTCGTGCTTGGTGCTCCTTTGTTGCATCTCAGTATTGCCTTCATCTACTTTACAGTCTGATAGGAATATTGGCTGTTTCTGCACTTCAGATATAGTAGGTGTGGATAAATCTGCCAAGTATATTTAAAAGATTTAAAAATGTTATTTGTATTGTTGGAAAAAAGGGAAAAAATTCTCCCATTTTGAACACCTATTCTACTATTGGCTATGGGAGTAGGTGTGGGACGGACATACAGGTCTGGAGTTCAGGGAGAGGTGTGGGCTGGAGATGGGAAGTTGGATGCAGAGATAAGATTGAAAACCTTGAATGAGAGTACCAGTGAGAGTGGGGACAGGGATAAAACAGATGGAGGAGAGAAGAGGACCAAGGACATTCCCTCAACCACGCTTGCCAGTGTTTGGAGATGGAGGAGACAGAAGGGAAACAGCAAAGAAGACATGTAGGGAGAGCCACAGTTATAAGAAGAAAATCAGACAAGTTTGGTTTCTAGGAAGCCAAAGGAAGAAAGTTTCCAAGAGAACATTTTGATGAAGTGTGTCAAATACTGTTTTTAGATCAAGTAAGATGAAAACCAAGAATTGACACTGAGTTTGTGTGTGCATACACACACACACACCCATCTGGGACATTTTCTTTCTGTTAAGAAAAGTAATTTGAGTGAATTTCCCCAAAAGTAAAAGCAGTGCATTCTGATGGTGTGAAGGCAGCCTGTGAATCTGGGTGGAAGGGTGGTTTATTTTGTTCCCAAGCCTTCCTTCTATTCTAGATCACAACCAACACCTCCACTTGGCCCTTCTGAATGGTTTTGAAAGAGAGGAAATGGTGGACAACACTCAAGGTCACTGAACATTGACACCTAGGAGAGCCACAGGGCAGCCACTGAGGCCGCACCCTGAGGCCGCCTGCACTCCCTGAGGTCTTTGCCATCTGCTTCCCAGACAAGTGGCAAAAGAGATGGGATTATGTGCAGTGCAGTCACCCACGGGAGCCATGTGTGTGGCGTTCGCTTGCGGAAATGGTGGAAGGCTTCTCCACAGGCTACTAAGCAGCTCCGCCAAGAGTCCCCGGCATTCTGGGTTCTGTGGCTTTCTGGATATTTGGTCAGTGATCAAGTGGAGGGCAGTTTGGGAGAGGGGAATATTTCAAACTTCCCTCTATGTTCCATACTTTGACCAACCTTTTTTGTGGAAGCCAGTCGGGGGTTTGGAAGTCAAGGATTACATTTGGCTTTGAAACTGGTGGCTGATCCCACTTGTTTCTATGGAAACAGATGAAAGAGGCAAATATATAGTTTTAAATAAGTTTAACTCTTATTTTCTACTTCCCTCTACAGTTGCTCTAAAAAATAGTAAAGCAGACACTTTCTAGAAACATCTGGTATCTTCATAAAGCTTGTCCAAGCCCCATGTTGCTCTATTCATTTGGAAATAAAATGACATCAGAATGGCTAGGGTGAGCCGAGTACTGAAGATCAGGATCCTCTCTGCTGTGTGGGCTGCTCACAGGCAGCCTGGTGGCATAAGGCTTGGATGCTAAGGGTCACATTCCAAATGATGGGTCATCACTACCCGTCCTTGACAGTGGACAAGTCTTTGTCATTCATAGTTACCCACAAGGTATTAGATGGCCAAGCTGGGGCCCCAGCCAATTGCAGACCAAGTTCCTGTTAGCTGAGGGCCTCCTGGGTTAGCCTGACTCCTCTCAGGAAAGGGCTGCGTTATCTGAAACTCTGATCTTATCATTCTCCTATTTAAAATTCTCCCCATCTGGCCAAAACCAGTTTGGGTCAGTGGATAGAGCGTCAGCCTGTGGACTGAAAGGTCCCAGGTTCGATTCCAGTCAAGGGCATGTACCTTGGCTGCGGGCACATCCGCAGTGGGGGGCATGCAGGAGGCAGCTGATAGATGTCTCTCTCTCATCGATGTTTCTAACTCTCTATCCCTCTCCCTTCCTCTCTGTAAAAAATCAATAAAATATATTAAAAATAAATAAATAAATAAAATTCTCCCCATCTGTGGGGGAGGGAAGGAAAGGGGATAAAATAAAATGAAATAAAGTAAAATTCTCCCCATCTGCTAGAAGAGGAAGCCCACAGTCAGTGGTTTAGCAGGCCCTCAAGGATCTGGCCCCGTTTCCCTCCCAGCCTCATCCCAGCTATTGGCACTTCACAGCATCACATTCTCCCTTACTCCATGCATCTGTTCATGCTTCCCTCTCCACCCAGAACGCTCTCCTTCCCCTCTTCCCTTCCTCCATATGCTAACTTCATGTGAAAAATTCCTGCTTGACCTTCGGGCAGAGCTCAGAAACATCTTTTCCAGGAGCCTTTGGACCAGCAGCTCCTTGGATGCCTCTGCCCAGGCCCCATCTCACCCTGTTGCCCCTTTTCTGGTAATTATCTGCCTGTGTACGTGGCCCTCAATTCATGACCTCCTCAGAAGCCAAGGCCATCTGTGTGTCCCCAGCACCCACTGGCAGGGCCTGACTCAGATTAAGTGCTCGGTAAATATTTATTGAATAAATTGTCCCCTCCAACTGGAATTTTCTCCCCATGCCACCATATGTCCAACTTCAACCCATCTGTCTGGGCCCATTAAGCCAGATTCTCCAAGAAATGCCTTTGCCGAGTCACAATTTAATTTAATATTACACCCTCACCTTTTATCAAGGCCCCATTTATGGGGCTAAAGCTGCCAATTGAAGAATGATTCAGCATCTTCTATAAAGGACTATTGTTCAATGTGTGACTTAATGCCCCTGAGATAAAGAGCCACAGGATAGAACCTAGCAGAATTTAGCACCAGGAAATGGGCTGTGCTCTCCCCATGAACTTGTGTCTATTTCCTTCCTTCAGTCAAGCAATATTAATTCAATAAGCCACTCTCTTTTCTTTTTAACCTTGGCTGCCAGAAAGTTGGAGCCAAATTCAACACTCTGGGCAATGACCATCTTATCTTAGGTTCCTGGAGGATTATTTCTTGTACTGATCATTTGTGTTTATTTCTCTAACTGTCCTGCATGTTTGGGTTTTTACTGTGTGTTGCCTCAGGCCCTTTGGGAGAGGGAGCAAGATGTAAATTGCAGATGAAGTTATTAAAATGAGAACATTAGGTGCGATTTAATTGGAATGATATGCCAGAGAGACATTTTAAGGAAGTGCATAGACATTGGCCTTCTGGCTCTGGTGCTGGCTCAGCCCAGGCTATGGTCAGCTGTGGACCCTTTTGCACAGAAGGCCTCTGCCAGCCACAGCCATGTTTCTGGAATACCTCATGTCAGCGGCATCTTCGATTCGTGAGTGATTGGGTTTTATTTCATGTTCCTTGATGGGCATCCCTTGTGCCTTCAGCATATACTTGGGCTCCAGACACCCCTCAGGACACAAAGCAAGTCTCAGCAGCACCATGGGCACCAAGGGGACAGCTCTAAAGTGGGAAACTCTGGTCTCACCTGTTTGGTGCTCTCCAGGGGATGCGCTGTTTACCAGAAATTCTCAAGTCCATGGAGCAGACAGCTGGGAAACTGCAATCCTGGCATCTTCTGACCACTGTGGGTCCTGGTAAAGCCATTCCAGTTGTTGAGCAAAGACAGCCCTTAAATTTTGATGATTTTTCCACACATCCATATGAGCAGAAACATAGGCTATGGCACCCACAAAGATGTTTCCTCTGTTTTGGTGGGGGAATTCCAACCAAAGTACCTCTTTGTAAATGATGCATCAGCTGGGCACTCCTTCAGCACTTAAGTGGCCACCATACTCAGGCTCCCTTAAGGACTGCAGTCTGATGGGCAAGATTAGACACACACAGAGTGGCATCTTCTCTATGGCATGTGCCTGCATACTGACTCTTGGTTTTAAGTTTGAGTTACTGTGCTGAGGTACTGGCCTTCCTTTTCTAAAATATGAGCTAGGGAGAAACCAAGATGGCGGCATAGGTGAATACCTAAGCTGCTGCCTCGCACAACAATTTCAAAACTACAACTAAAAGACAGAACAGACAACATCCGGAACCACAGGAAAGCTGGCTCAGTGAAAATTCTACAACTGGAAGGAAAGAGAGGGGCTCACAGAGACTCAGAGGAGCTGTAAAAAGCTGAGGTATGGAGACACACTTGTGGAGAGGAAGGGTGGAAGAGGGTCTGGCTGGCTTCCTCTAGCAGGAGGGAGATGGAAAATCCCAACTGCACTGAATCCCAGCTCCAGGTGAGACTCATAGGGGGAGTCTGGACTGTTGTGAAAAGGAAGGAGTACACGGAAACTTAGGGAAGCCGAGAAAGACAGAGGTCTGGGGGCTCACGAAAGTGCACACACAGTGTGCTGACTGCTGATTGTGCCTGGCTTCCTCTAGCGGGAGGAAAACAGAACTTCACAACAGCACTGCAATCCAGGTCCAACTGCACTGAACCCCAGTTTTGGGAGAGACCCTGGGGACCCAGACTCATACTGGTCCCTAGAGCACACGGAAATTCAGGGGAACCGAAAGGCAGAGTTCCGGAAGTGCATGCGAAAGGCAGAGGTTTGCAGGCAAACCTGCATGCACAGACACAGCTGATCTTCACAACCATTTGGCTTGGAGGTCAATCCTCCCCAGTGATAACAACAACAATCAAGAATTAACTACAACAAGATTGTTCACACAATTCACAAAGGGGTGCACCAAGAGTGTCCACCTCAGGTAACACAGGGAGGCAGAGCTACTGGGCCATATGGGACACCTAGCACACAAAGCTACTCTACCAACTCAGGGAAGCAGCGAAATATGCAGAGACTAAAGAACAGATTACAGGAGAATCCAAGATGGCGGCATAGGTAAACACCTTATACTGCTGCCTCGCACAACAATTTCAAAACTACAACTAAAAGACAGAACGGACATCATCCAGAACCACAGGAAAGCTGGCTGAGTGTAAGTTCTACAACTAGAGGGAAAGAGAGGGGCTCACGGAGACCCAGAGGAGCTGCAAAAAGCTGAGGTACGGAGACGCGCGCTGAGAGAGCGGGTGCCGGAGTGCCTGGCTGGCTTTCTCTGGCGGGAGGGAAACGGAGACTCCCAACGGCATTGAACCCCTTCTCTTACGACACTAAACCCCAGATCCAGCCGAAACTCATACGGGGGGAGTTTGGACTGTGAAAAGGGAGAAGTGCACGGAAATTTAGGGGAGTTGCAAAGGATCGGAGGTCTGGTCGCGCACGGCACCACACGGAGGACGGATTGCTGATTGTGCCGCTGGCTTTCGCGAGTGGGCGGGAGACAGACCCTCCCAACTGCGCCACTTCTGAGTCCACTGGGCCCCTGTTTTGGGCGAAACCCTGGGGACCTAGACTCGTGTGGTCCTGGTTCGCAGGGGAGCCGGAAAGGCAGCGGTTGGAGGCGCTGCGGGTGCGCGCGCACAAGGACCGCTCCAGCCATTACCCAGTCACGTGAGACTCAGGGGCCGTGGAGGGCGGGGCCGACTGGAAGGCAAGGCGGTCCCTTAAGCCCTGAGACTCCGCCCTCCCAAGCTCAACAGAGGCTTCTGCGGCTGAATCCAGCACAGAAGTTTCCCCGGCACAGTGAAAATGCCGAGACAAGGGAAGGGATTACAAGCAAAAGAAATGGAGGAAAAAAAACGACTGGATATAGAGTTCAAAACCACGCTTATAAGGTTTTGCAAGAATATGCTAGAAAAGATGGATAAATTTAGTGAGACCCAAGAGAAGATAATAAATACACTGACTGAAATGAATACTATTACGCAGAGTACTAACAGCAGACTAGAGAAAGGCAAGGATCAAGTCAAAAATTTGAAATATAAAGAAGCAGAAAACATTCAACTGGAAAAGCATGAAGAGAAAAGAATCCAAAAATGTGAACATAATGTAAGGAGCCTCTGGGACAGCTTCAAGCGTACCAACATCAGAATTGTGGGGGTGCCAGAAGAAGAGAGAGAGCAAGATACTGAAAACCTGTTTAAAGAAATAATGACTGAAAACTTCCCACATCTGGTAAAAGAAATAGACTTACAAGTCGAGGAAGCACACAGAACCCCAAAGAAAAGGAACCCAAAGAGGACTACACCAAGACACATCATAATTAAAATGCCAAGAGCAAAAGACAAAGAGAGAATATTAAAAGCAGCAAGAGAAAAACAGTTTATTACCTACAAGGGAGTACCCATACGACTGTCAGCTGATTTCTCAACAGAAATGATGCAGGCCAGACGGGAGTGGCAAGAAATATTCAACGTGATGAACAACAAGAACCTACAACCAAGAATAATCTATCCAGCAAAGCTATCATTCAGAATTGAAGGGCAGATAAAGACCTTCACAGAGAAGAAAAAGCTAAAGGAGTTCATCAACTCCAAACCAGTATTATATGAAATGCTGAAAGGTACCCTTTTAGAAGAGGAAGAAGAAAAAGGTAAAAGACAAAAAATTATGAACAACAAATACACATCTGTCAACAAGTGAATCTAAAAATTAAGTGAATTAAAAATCTGATCAACAGAATAAACTGGTGAATATAATAGAATCAGGAGCACAGAAAGGGAGTAGACTGATAATTCTCAGGAGGACAAAAATCATAAAGCATCAAACAGACTGTGAAATTATAGCAGAAAGATTAAAGTTAGGTGAGGTAAATAAGTGATCGATCAAAGGACTTGTATGCATGCTTATAAACATAACCAATGATCACAGACACTGGGGGGTCGGGGTACGCCTGGGAGGGAGGGGGGGCAATGGGGAGATATGTATAAAAAATTAATAAAAATTAATTTAAAAAAAAAAAAAGAACAGATTACAAATGAAAGAAATGGAGGAAAACAAATTACTGGATATAGAGTTCAAAACCACGGTTATAAGGTGTTTTAAGAATTTCCTAGAAAAAATGGATAAATTTAGTGAGACCCAAGAGAAGATGAAAAAGAACCAACTAGAAATTAAAGATACACTGACTAAAATAAAAAATATTATAGAGAGACCTAACAGCAGATTAAAGGAAGGCAAGAATCAAGTCAAAGATCTGAAATACAAAGAAGCAAAAAACACTCCACTGGAAAAGAAAAAAGAATTAAAAATGTAAAGATAATGTAAGGAGCCTCTGGAACAATTTCAGAATTATGGGGATGCCAGAAGAAGAGAGAGAGCAAGATACTGGAAACCTATTTGAAGAAATAATGACTGAAAACTTCCCCCACCTGGTGAAAGAAATAGACTTACAAGTCCAGGAAGCGCACAGAACCCCAAACAAAAGGAATCCAAAAGAGGACCACGCCAAGACACATCATGATTAAAATACCAAGAGCAAAAGACAGAATATTAAAAGAAGCAAGAGAAAAACAGTTAATTACCTATAGTGGACCTGATTGTAGCTGATTTCTCAACAGAAACTATGTAGGCCAGACAGGAGTGGCAAGAAATATTCAAGAACCTACAACCAAGATTACCCAGCAAAGCTATCATTCAGAATTGATGGGCTGATAAAGAGCTTCACAGATAAGAAAAAACTAAAGGAGTTCATCAACACCAAACCAGTATTATATGAAATGCTGAAAGGTATTCTTTAAGAAGAGGAAGAAGAAAATGGTAAAGTAAAAATTATGAACAACAAATGCATATCTATCAACAAGTGAATCTAAAAATCAAGTGAATTGAAAAGCTGATGAACAGAATAAACTGGTGAATATAATAGAATCAGGGGCATAGAAAGGGAGTAGACTAATAATTCTCAGGGGGGAAGAGTTGAGGGGGGTGCAGGGAGAGACTGGACAAAAATCACACACCTATGGATGAAGACAATGGGGGTTGGGGAGTAAGGGCAGAGGGTGGGGTGGGAACCAGGTGGAGCGAAGATATGGGGGGCGGGGGAGGGGAAGAGGAACAATTGTAATCTGAACAATAAAATTAAAAAAAAATAAATAGAAATAAAAATAAAATATGAGCTAGGATAGAATTCAGACTTAATGGGTGAAAAAGTGAGTGGAGAATATGTATTAGTCAGACTGTGCTAGGTTTTACTGTGGTAACAAAAAAAGATGAGCAACTCAATGGATTAAAACAATGAAGATTCTTTATTCATCATAACACTTGTCCATGGAGGGTCAAATATAGCTTTTCCATAGCTTTTTAAATCCAGAATATAGCTGGTGGAGCACCTTCTGGGATGGTTTTGGTAGTAAGGGAAAAGAGTGCATGACAGTGTGTGCACTGACTTTTAGAGTTTCCATTCTAAAGTGTCACATGTCATTTCCACTCATATTTCAGTGGCCAGAACATGTTAACTCTCCATGTGTGAGTTCAGTGGGGCAGGCAGGAACAGCCCTACCATATGCCCAGAGGGGAGAGAAAAGCAGATATTGATGTCCAGCCATAATAACTACTGTAGTCAAGTCCATCCAACTTCCTATCACTGTCACAAACATCACCCTATCCACTAGAAAGTGAGTTTCATCAGAACATGGAAAGAGGGGCAGTTGTAGTTTATTTACTGCTTACCTGGAAAAGTGCCTGGCACGTAGTACACACTCAATAAATAATATTAGTTGAATACCTGAATGAACCCAGCCTTAAAGTCATCTTATGGGGTATTCGCTGAGTTCTGTCCTAATCCTACAGACTTTACTGCCAAATCCTATCCTAATCTATCACTCTGCCCATTTCCACTACTACCTCTGAGGGCCAAAGTATCACCATCTCTCATCACCTGGCATCCAGAAGGGGGCACTCTGAGCTAAAGCTACAGTTGGCACACAATGGGCAAGAGGCAGGATGAGAATAAACAACCACCTTTATTGTTTAAGCCACTGAGTTGTTTATTGTTGTTGTTACCAAAACTTTATAAACAGACTCTTGCTCCCACTCATTGCCCTTCCCAATCCATTCCCACATGGCAGAGGAATCTTTTTTAATTTTTTTTATTTTTTTTAATATATTTTATTGATTTTTTACAGAGAGGAAGGGAGAGGGATAGAGAGCTAGAAACATCAATGAGAGAGAGACATCGATCAGCTGCCTCCTGCACACTCCCCACTGGGAATGTGCCCGCAACCAGGATACATGCCCTTTTGACCGGAATCGAACCCGGGACCTCTCAGTCCACAGGCTGACGCTCTATCCACTGAGCCAAACCGGTTTTGGCAAGGAATCTTTTTTTAGATATAATCCACACACCATAAAATTCAGTTTTTAAATGTATAATACAGTGGTTTTAGTACATTCATAACACTGTAGAGTTATCCACTCTAATTCCATAGAAGTTTATCACACCGAAAAGAAACCCTGTTTACTTTAACCATAAATCCCCATTTCCTCTTCCTTCCAGCCCCTGGCAAACATAAACCTACTTTATGTCTTTGTGGATTTGCCAACTCTGGATATTTCATATCAATGGAATCACAGAATTTGTGGGGCTTTTTTGTGTCTAGCTTCTTTCAGTTATCAGAATGTTTTTAAAGTTCCTCCACGTAGTAGCATGTATCAGTTATTCATTCCTTTTTGTGGCTGAATAATGTTCCCTTATATTGATACTAGAGACCTAATGCACAAAATTGGATTGATGGTATAGAACTGGGAGGCTCGCAGTTCGTGAGCCCTTGGGAGATGTCTGACTGCCGTGGGGCAGGAGAGGCTCCCGCCACTGCCGCTGTGCTCACCAGCCGTGAGCCCAGCTTCTGGCTGAGCAGCACTTCCCCTGTGGGAGCGCACTGACTACCAGGGGGCAGCTCCTGCATTGAGCGCCTGCCCCCTGGTGGTCAGTGCACATCATAGCCACTGGACGTTCTGCCATACAGACGATTTGCATATTAACCTTTTATTATATAGGATACCACATTTTGTTTATCGATTCATCAGGTGATGGATATTTGGGTTGTTCTCACTTTTTGAATTCCACTACTATTAAGAAAGCTGTTAATGGCATTCATAACAAGTTTTGTATGAATATATGTTTTCCATTCTCTTGGGAGTCTGTGTGTGTGTGTGTGTGTGTGTGTAGAATTGCCTGTTGACATGGTAACTCTGTTTAACATTTTTAAGAACTACTGAAGAGTGCCGCAGTGGCTGCACAATTCTTCATTCCCTCAAGCATGTATAAGGATTCCAATGACTCTACATTGTCACCAACTCTTGTTATTTATCTGCCTTTTTTATCATAACCATCCTGCTGATGAGGTGGTATCTCATTGTGGTTTTGATGAGAATGACTATCAAATGACTAATAACATGGAGTATCTTTTCATGTGCTCATTGGCCATTTGTATATATTCCTTGGAGAAATGTCTTTTCAAGTCCTGTTTTTAATTGAATTGTCTTTTTGTTGTTCAGTTATAAGTGCTCTTTATATATTCTGGATATTATACCCTTGTCAGATATGTGATTTGCAAATATTTTCTCCCATTCTGAGTTGTCTTTTCACTTTCTCAATAGTATCTGGTGATATACACAAAAATTAATTTTGATGAAGTTCAAAATTTATCTATTTTTATACTTATATTTTTTATCTATTTACCTATATTTTCTTTGGTTGTTTATGCTTAGGTTATCATAGCTAAGTAACCATTACCTGAAGATTTATTACACTTGAGTTTTCTTCTGCATTATATAACATTAGCTCTTATATTTAGGTGTTTGATATATGTTTAATTTTTGTATATGGTGTAAGGTAATGGTACAGATTAATTTATTTACATGTGGATATCTAGTTGCCCACGAACCATTTGTTGAAAAGAATATTCTTTCCTTGTTGACTGCTCTTCTAATGCCTATTGAAAATCAATTGAGCATGGATGTATGA
The DNA here is from genome assembly GCA_011751065.1 of Lasiurus cinereus. Taxonomy (NCBI): domain Eukaryota; kingdom Metazoa; phylum Chordata; class Mammalia; order Chiroptera; family Vespertilionidae; genus Lasiurus; species Lasiurus cinereus. The sequence continues at coordinate 10,125,883 of JAAGEH010000226.1, forward strand.
TTTATTTCGAACCTCCCAATTCTATTCCATCAATCCATTATGTCTGTTCTGATGCCAGTACTACACTGTTTTTGATGACTGTAGTTATGGTTAGCTTTGAAACTGGGAAGTGTGTGTCTTCCAACTTAATTCTTTTCCAATATTGCTCTGGTTATTCAGGGTCCCTTGAAATTCCAGATGAATTATAGAATCAGTTTTTCCATGTCTGCAAAAAAGGCAGTGGGATTTTCTTAGGGGCTGCACTGAATTTGTATATCAATTAGGGAAAAATTACTATTTTTATTAACAAGTCGTAACTGGCCTCTGATATTCTGTTTCCCTTCACTCTGTTTCTTCATCACATCATTTATCCCTGATGGTCTTGCCTGTTTTCTGTCTTCCTCCACTACAATGTGAGCTCCATGAAATAGAGCCTTGTATTTCTTGCTCATTGCTTCATCCCTAGCATGGGGTCTGGCAAGCACATAGTAGATGCTCAATAGATGGTGAGCAAGTGAATGATGAGCAAAGCAATACATGAGTGAATGAATGAACAAGCTTCCATATCATGACTCTTATCAGCATTGACCACCTCTGACCAGGTGATGCAATTGTCTAGCAGCTGGCTTAAATTATTAGATGAATTTGTAGAGTCTGAAAAGAAAATTAAATAATATTTTTAAAAGAGGAAGACTTTTAAATGATTTTAAAGATAGTTTAGATTTGTGGTTCTTAATCCTGGCAGCATCATTCAGAAGAGATCTTTTTTAAAATACTGGTACTCGGGTGTCACACACACACACACATTTTGATTTAATTGGTTTGTAAAGAGGCTTGGACATTGAGATTTTTTAGAAGCTGCCATGGGTTCTAGTGTGCAACCAGGATTGAAACTGTCTGGACTAGACCTCCACCAATCTCAAGGAAGGCCCTAGAACTGCAGTTAGGATACCAAAGTTAGAAACAGATTCAGGACAATCCATGTAAGGCTAAAGTATAAGAGAAGAAAAGCCTGAATCCAGGAAACCTGAAGTCCACATGGTATCTTCACAACCCTCATCCCCACCCCAGCTGAAGAACGTGATGGTGACAAATGACATGCAAACTCAGAGAGGGAGCCACCTGGCAAGGTTCATATGTGTGACTCCACAGAGCTTAATGAGCCCCCAGTGTTATGTTTCTGAAAATCTTTAAATCATCAGTTGAATAATTGTCTCCCCAGTGGAAGACAAAGAGCAAGGAATAGAAATAGAAGATCTCTATTTCTGCAGCATTGTTCCTTGCAGGGGGAAGGTAGAGGGTGAGTAAGTCCAGACCAGAACTTTAGGCAAGTTAACACAACTGCCCTGCAGTTGCAGGAAGCCACCAACCACAAAGGGCTAGGGAAACACAGTGTCCAGGTACCTCGGTAGTGGCTCTGAAATGGAACCACTAGCCTCTTGGTGAGATGTTCATTATTTTCTGCCATTGGAGTTTCTCCATAAAGAGCCAGAGAATTCAACTCCAAATACTGAGACATTTTGACCTTGACATAGGATAGAATACTTAACATGACCCAAAGTTGCTCAATTCAGTTCAGAGGATACTGATAGAACTTGTAGTCCAACCTCATCCTCGGTAACCATCTGTGCAGCCTCTATCCAGAGTTCCAAAGATGCTATGTAGTCTTAGTAACAATAATAGCAATAGCTTTTGTCAAGCCCCTCCTAAGAGCTCAGGAGACAGCAGTCATCTCAGGGCTGCTCAGTTCTCAGTGCCCAGCCCCCACTCCCCTGTCCTCCAGACTGGAACCCTCACCCCAGGTCTGCCCCACTTGGATACAGGTACTCAGTGGTTGGCAAACACATTCTGTAATAACAAGAGTGCCTCACGTTTCTGCAGCAGACAGTTTACCAAGCACCTTGACATCCCCACTTTAGAGAGGAGGAAACTAAGGCTGGAGAGGTGAACTCACAGGCTGAGATGACCTGGCTACAACTGGAACAATAACTGAGGATCTGTTCACCTGGGACTGGTCTGTTGGCCTATTCATACTTCCTGCTTCTTCCACATCAGTTCTGTGTTCTACTTGGTTTTGTTTTAAAGAAACATTCTCTTCATTGATGCTTTCAAAATTATTAACCTCCATTAAGTGTAGATATTTAACCCTCTTTCACATCTGTGATTATCTAGTTGCTATTGCATAAGAGTGAAGCACTTATTAGCAGATATTCAAACCTAGCAAATTATATCTGAGAGCATTGTGCCCTAGTCCAGCCTCATCCTCAGTAGCCATCTGCTCAGCCTCTATCCAGAGTTCCAAAGACTGTGTAGTCTTGGTAACAATAATAGCAACAGCTTTTGTTAAGTGCATACTCTGTGCTGTCAATTCAGTCCTCACAACAACCCCATGCAGCAGTTACCATTTTTATCCTCAGTCTGTAGATGAGGAAACTGAGGCACAGAGGGGTTAAATAAAATGCCCATAGTCACACAGCAAGTAACTGGGTAGCATTTAGCCTTTACAGGTCAAGCAAATGGACTCTGGAGTTAGGCTTAACTTTAAATCGAAGCTCAGCCACTGACTGTGTAAAGTTACATAAGTGTAGTGGGTTGAATTGTGAGCCCCCAAAAGATATACCCACATTCTTAACCCTAGAATCTGTGACTATGATCTTACATAGTAAAAGGGTCTTTGCAGATATAATTAAAAATTTTGGATGAAAGTATCCTGGATTACTTCAGTTGTCCCTATACTTAATGAAGAGTGTTCTTACAAGAAGAAGAAGTAGAGAAGACACAGGCACAGAGAAGGTCATGTGAAAATGGAGGCAGAGATCAGAGTGATGCAGCCACAAGCCAAGTTGTGCCTGGAGCCACCAGAAGCTGGATGAGGCCCAGGATTCTCTCCCAATACTTTAGAGGGAGCACAGCTCTGTGACACCTTAATTCAGACCTCTGGCCTCCAGGACTATGCAAAAATAAATGTCCGTTGTTGTAAGCCACCCAGTTTGAGGAAAGTTGTTATAGCAACCCTAGGAAACTAATATAGTAGGTAACTTCGCTTCTGAGGGCCACAGTTTCTTCATCCACAATATGGATCTAGATATTAATAATACCCACCATATAGGTCTTTGGGGAGAATTAGAAAGGACGGTACCATAAAGGACTTGCCCTGTGCCCAGTGTGTCAAGGGTGCTCAACGAATGTCAGCTATTACCTGAAGCATCATTTATTATCTGGCCCTCGGCTACCCTGCTTCTGAGTTTTCTCAGAGCTGGTCCTTCATCTTGCTATTTTCCTATATCTGGCTCCTTGTCACTGAGCCTCCTGAGACCAGACCAGCATGGTCCTAGCTCAGGAATCTCAAAGGAATCGAATCCAACTCCCAAACACAAGATACAGACCCCACACTGAGCCATTATCGCCAAAGCTGCCAGAGTGAGACTATGAACATCCACGCATGGTGTTTTCATATTTCACCCAAGAAGTCATTTACGTGAGTCAGACACAGAAGGCTCAGAGAATTCAATCGAGAAAGGTAACTCCGGGCTGGAGTGAGTTCTGCCAAGGGGGTATGGAGGATTTTCCTGTCTGCTCATCTCTTTCTCTCTTATCTGCGTCTTACAGCAGACAAGAAGCTGGCTGACGAGAGATTGCGTGTTCATACCAATTATTAAAAATATATGGCAGGCTTCTGGAAATGTATGCCCGTGCCAAGGAAATGGAATGCGTTCCCCAGCCAGGCTCCTCACTGTGAGCTTTGAAAGAATGATGGGGTAACCATAAACACTACAATCTAAGATTTTGATCCATATCTGCCACCTCCTAGCTGTGTGACGTTGGGTGAGTGACTCACCCTCTCTGAGCCCCAGTGCCCATAAGGAAATACCCATCCCTCCCTCACTGGCTTACCATGAGCATTAACTGGGACAACATGTTCAAGTACCTAACACTAAGCCTGACACACAGGACTTTAATCACCGTGACTGCTGTTCCTGCTCCCTGACTCAGATCTTCCTGACTTCATAAGGAAATTTAAAAACTACCTTGCCAGCCTCCCAAGAAGGTCTTAAAGAACAGTGGTGCATGTGGGGTAGGTTTACGCCTTCTAATGCACATTTCCCCACTCTACCTCTTTACTCCTCCCAATCAACTTCAGCAGAGAGAGTTTTGTTCCCATTTGGCAGGTGAGCACCTGTTGGTGCACAGAGTCAGTGATGGGTTCTAGAACACACAGGTAGCCTGAGCTCCAGGGGCGGGACTATGGTGCCCTGTTGGTGAGACAGGCAGAGGCCTAAGACCCAGAGTGCAGGGCAAGTGGACATGTTGATGAGAGAGGCACTGTAGCCCCATGACTATGCAGCTTCCTCCTGAGGGCCCGGCAGGACGTTGGTGCCAGGAACAAAGCTGGAAGATGGCCAAGGAGGAGGAGGAAGAGAAGGATCCTCCAAGGAGCATCACTTTCGCTCTCTGAATAATCACTTGTCTGTGTAACTAGTGTTGACTCAGAATCTCAGAACTTGAAATGAATTCAGAAATCACCCAAACAGACCCCTCATTTCTCTGATGGGGAAACTGAGGTACAGGCTCACCCAAAATCCCAGAGCCCAAGACTGTTCATGAGTTACCATCTTTCACCTTCCTCAGATGCCTGCTCTTCTTAAAACACCCCAGGAACCAGATACAGGAGAAACAAACAACATGATGGGACTTGAGTTTGGTCTGCCTTTCTTAATGAAAACTTGGAAACATTTTCTGGACTTTTATGTTATTAGGGAGCTTTTCCTTGGGTGGATTGCCATGGGGGATAATAGTGGTAACAGCTGACCCTGTTGGAGCCATTCACTTGGGCCAGGCACTGGCCTAGAGTCTTTACACATATTCAGTCCTCAAAACCATGAAGAGGTACTATGTTTAGACCCATTCTACAGATGACAACAATGAGGTTAAATAGTTGCTGCAGGTCTCAAGTGGCAAAGTTGGAACTAGAGCACAGGCAGTCTGGCCCCAAGATTGGCACCCTTCACCACCTTGCCTTTGACCGTACCACCTGGCACAGGTCTCCCATCTTAGTCTAAGCACCTCCCCACATTCTCAGTGACTGGCTGGCTGACTGATTGGTTGAGCTGATTATTTTACCAGGCAGAAGGTCTACAGCAGATTCTAGGCTCCAGTCTCACTGATATTTTTGCAGTTAGTCAAGGCCTATTTATTACTCAGAGAATATTTTGGGGTCTGTGTGAAAAAGAAATGCAAAACTTCATTTCATTTCCCTGCTACACTGCCTTTTTTTTTTTTTTACTAGCCCTCTCTTATCAGCCTCCTGGCAGCTTTTGCATTTCCTGTGCATGTTAATTACTTTATTAATTATGTTGATATCTTTGGTTCTGCCCAGCATATCTTGGTGCTTTTTGTTTCCAATGTGCACCCATTCTGCCTTGTTCGTTGGCATATGCATGCCCAGTTTCCATTTCTAAAAGGGATTCTTTGAGCCTCGGTAAACACATGGCTTTCAATTAGTCATGCAATCATCATTCCCATTTTCATCTCAGCCACGTCACTAATAGAGTGTTTTTAACATTCTCCCAAATAGAGGCGCATTGTGTGAAGTTTCTGACACTGTTCCTCAATCCTGTTTTCTCTCCAGGTTACAGCTCAGAGAACCTCACAACCTAGGATTGAGTGACATGATGAACAGGAAGATGTCAGGGGTGGAGAGGGGACTTGAACCCTGGGGCAGACAGAGAGATGGGACTTTGTGAGATTAGATTAGAGGCTGACCTAAAACCAAATCCTGGGAGGGCTTGAATGTTAACCTGAGAATTTCAGGCTTTAACCTAAAAGCCAACATCCTTCCAAAGCATATGACATACAGTGTTAATCCTATTAGTTGTCCCAAAATAAAAGGGAATGGGGGGATTTCATGATCCAAAAGTTTAAGAAATCCCACATTGCCTTTTAGGCTTTAGCAAATTAAAGGCTCTGAAAAGTCCTGTAGTTTAATATTTTAATTAAAATTTTTAATTAGCATTTCCAAAATTTCTTTGACCATGGAGCCTTTTCTCACGGTGCATGTTTATATTGACATATTCTGACAGTAATTTAGGAAGTGCTGCTGGAAGGGATGAGGAGCATTGGTAGATTTTGAGCAGGAAGGAGCATGCTTAGAGTCTGTGTTAGAAAGGTGACTCCGGCAGGCGATCCAAGTAGGGGGAGAAATGAGGCAGACCCTGAACAGTTCAAACAAAATGAAATAAGAATCTAAACCAAAGTTTCAAATGTTTCAGTGTTTTCTTTCCATTTTATTTCAAGTTGCATTGTTGTCTTAAAATTGGAAAATCAGTGTTGCTATAATAAATCAGAGCACAAGGATTTTACTCAGGCATAAAATCTGAATGAGAAAAGCAGTCTGTTCAATCTTTCATCTTCAAAGGAAGCGTTTAGCCCAACAGGGTGTTGGAACACAATAGCCATCTGTTTCTGCGAATCAGCAGAGTTCACAGAGGCATTCCAATCAGATAGACCCAGAGTCTGGTCCCAGATCCATACCTTAATGGCTCAGCACCAGTGGCTTCGCTTCTCTGTGTCTTCCTTTTCCCATGCAGTAAACAAAAAGAATAATCCTTTTCTCATAGCTTCAAGGATTGCATGAAGTGATATGTGCAAAGTCCTTAGCACAATGCCTAACATTTGATGACATACAAACAAATGTAATCACCCTTTTATATCCTTCTATATTAGTCAGGATAGGCTAGGCTAAGATGCTTTAATAAAGAACCCCTAAATCTTGGCGACAAAATGCATCAAAGGCCTATTTTTCTCTCATACAAAGTCCACTTGTAAATCCAGGTGGCCTCTAGGGGATCCCTCTTCCATGAGGCAGCTCAGTGATCTGGGCCCAAACACGAGGCCGCACACAGATCTCTTGATAGCTCTTCTAAGCTTCAGCCCACAGGGTCTAATGCCATTTCTTTCCATAGCCCATTAGCCAGAATTAGTCATGTGACTCCTAACTGCAAAGAAGCTGAGAGCTGAGGGTGAACAGAGAGGATGTCAGGGGAGCGCCAGCCTCTGCCACTCCTTCATCCCCTTTAGTCAGTCCACCGAACCTCTCTGAGCCTCAGTTCCCTCATCTGTAAAATAGGCTGATACTTCTGTGCTACCTTGCATGGGATTGTGGTGGGGGCTTATGTGATTATGTACGTGGAAAATGCTAAGTTAACGTTAGAGATGATTATATGCTTACTTTTAGTTGTGTCAAAGCTGTGTCAAATCTTTGGTTCATAGGAAAAATATACATTCCTGTTCCTTTTTTTAAATATTTTTAGAGAGAGAGAGTAAGGGAGATGGAGAGAGAGAAACATCATATGAGAGTGAAACATAGATCAGCTACTTCCTGCGTGCCCCCTACCTGGGATCGAGCCCACAACTGGACATGTGCCCTGACCAGGAATCAAACCAGCAACCTTTCGGTGCGCAGATGATGCCCAACCAATTGAGCCACTGGCCAGTGCTCTACATTCCTGTTGTTATTCCCCAACCCTGTCTTGTCTGGATTGCCCACTTCCCCTACCCTGCTAATTTGAGTCTTTTTTTTTTTAAATATATTTTATTGATTTTTTACAAAGAGAAAGGGAGAGGGAAAGAGAGTTAGAAATGTCAATGAGAGAGAAACATTGATTAGCTGCCTTCTGCATACCTCCTACTGGGGATGTGCCCACAACCAAGGTATATGCCCTTGACCGGAATCGAACTTGGGACCCTTCAGTCTGCAGGCCGAAGCTCTATCCACTGAGCCAAACTGGTTAGGGCTAAATTTAGTCTTTTTAATTTAATTTTATTTATTTATTTATTTTGGTGAGATTATTATGAACACACTCCAGTAGCCTATTTTTGTTTTGTTTTGTTTTTGTTTCTTTAAAATCTGTATTGTTGAAAGTATTACATATGTCCCCTTTTTTCCTCCCATTGATCTCTTATAGCCTGTTCCTACCCTCTGCCCCAGGCCTCCACCACCTCATTGTCTGTGTCCATGATATATATACACCCACAAATTCTTTGGTTGATTTCTTCCCACCCATCCACCCATGCCCATCTTCTGAGATTCGACAGTCTGTTCCCTATTTCTGTGTCTCTAGATCTATTTTGTTCAACAGTTTATTCTGCTCATTAGATTCCACACATGAGTGAGATCATGTGATACTTGTCTTTCTCTGACTGTCTTATTTCACTTAGCATAATGCTCTCCAGGGTGGTCTGTTTTGGGATTGCCCACTTGATGAAACATCCTGCTTGGAAAAGGAGATCCTAAAGTGTCGTAAGATCCCTAAGGAACACACCACGTGCACACGCATCAGGATTCGAATGCATAGGACTCTAGGCATGGGAGGGAACACCACTCTTGTCATGTTCAGATCCCCTCGGAGACCAGGGGAAGAAAGTGTGGCCAGGATGGAAAAAGAATAAGAAATGTGCCATGTAGGAAAGAGTGATGTCAATCCAGCAAAGAAAAGACTCAAAACGGCACAATCCTTGTCTCTAAGCTTCAGAGGGGCTGTCCTGGGGCCAAGGGAGGAGCAGGGCCCAGAAGGCAGAGCTGGGACCTGGGGGGAGTTCTGGTGACACAGATCTCAGCTTCGGATGAGGAAGAACGTATCCCTAAATGAACTGGCTTCCTGAGGAGCTAGTGAGTCTTATCCCCAGAGGTGGGCAAAGAAAGGTTGGACAAGCTCTTATCAGGAAGGGACTGAGGAAGGAAGGGGAGAACACTTGAGTGAGTGTCTTCAAGCCCAAAAGTTCTGCAATTTCACAAAATAATTGAATGGTATGAGCTCAAAAGACATTATATTTATATTTATATATTCGTTCTTAATGGATATGTGTGAGATGAATTAGAAGAGCTTTGAAGTTATAATGAATTAGGGCATCATGTTCACCCTGGGAACTTCATCATTGGTGCAGAAGAGAAAGCACTGGCAGGGGACAAGGAAACTGGCCCAGATACACAGCCCTGCTGCAGAGCGAAGGGCATGTACACTCTCCCGGGGCCTGTGGCTGCCCGGGGACTCCCGCGCACAGCCAGTGGTGGCACAGCACCAATTACAACATCCTACTTTGGAACCGTCTTTGCAACACTGCACTTTTGGGGCTCCCAACCCGTGTGTTTCCCTGAATGACAACAGGCGAATGAAATGGATGCTTTGTTGTTGTGCACATTGCCATGGGGGGGGGGGTGTGTCTGGCTGTGTAGTCTTTTGTCTTCCAGGCTCTCGCTTGATGCTCAGAACAACCCTCAAAGCAGGTGATCCCAGCATTTCTCAGAGGAGAACCTGGGGCTCAGAGTGAGCATGTGATGGACCTGGGGCCCAGCTCTGGTCCAGAGGCAAAGCCAGTAGCTATCCATTACCCAGGGCACTGCAGTGTTACCCTGCTGCCTTTTAGCCAAGGGCAAACTAAAATCTGAGCTGCAGCAGGAATCACAAGAGGGAACACTTGAGGCTTGTCCAGGCAGCCAGCTTCCTTTCTCCTGGCTGAGCTGAGACTCTCAGAATTAGCCAGAGCTCTAGGGAGGAGCTCGAACAACGGAAAAGGCCTTGTGCTAGGAGTCAGGACACCCCGCTCAAATGCCAGGTCCTCAGGTTTGTTCCTGTGTGACCTTGGGTGAGCTACAGCCCATTCCCGGGCTCAGTGTCCTCTACACGAAATGGGAATGAGACTGATGGCCCTACCAAATGCCTGGGGTTGTCAGGCAGATCGAACGACATTGAAAACCATTAGAGTGAGCACAGGTGCACAGCAGTGCTGGCCTGCAGTAGCTCGTCTATGATCCCACCTGCTCCAGCTTCGCACCCTCGTCCTGCCACCTCCCATCTCATACCAAACAGGGAGTCGTGTGAACTCCGGCCTGGCCATGCAGTGCGTTAGCAGCAGACCCCATGAGAGGAAGAGAGAGATGCGCCATGGGCATAGCCAGGCCAGGCTGAGAAGAGCCAGCTCAACTGCTAAGTGGTCTGGGCAGTTCTGGGTTTGTGTATAAAGCCAAGATTTGGGGAGTTAGGCAGACCTGGGCTCACATTCCAGGTCTGTATTAGAGCCCACTGCTGTGGCAATTACTTGGGTGAAATGGGACAGTGTGTATGTGTGTATGACACCCTTAGCCCAGAATCTGGCATACCAGGAGCATCAGTAAGGGGGGGAAGAGAAGACAGTTGGTGGAGGGGATGGTGAAGGTGCTGAGAGAGGAGTGGCAAAAAGTCAAACACAGAGGCAATGGCCCTCCACTGAGAGACGGGCAGGAAGCACTGGGCCTCAAGGGGCGGGATGAGAGGATCTGGGAAGATTTCACAGAAGGAGGAATGGGTGCAGTGCACACAGTAATGTAAGAAAGGGCATCTCAGGACCAGGACACAGCACAGTAAAGGACCAGGAGGGGAAGGGATGGGCCTGGCCACAGATGAGACTAGTGATGGGAGATGGGAACCACTAGCAGGCTTGCCTAAGACCATCGGAAAACACAGATATTTACATTACGATTCATAACAGTAGCAAAATTACAGTTATGAAGTAGCAATGAAAATTACTTTATGATTGGGGCTCATCATAACATGAGGAACTTATTAAAGGGTCATGGCATGAGGAAGGTTGAGAACCACTGCCCTAGAGGCTCCCCAGAGGCCCGGCATGGGATCCTCCTGCCTCTGCCCCGCCCAGGCTGCAAGCTGTGTGGGGTCAGGCCGGTCCAGGGCTGCATGTTTCTGCTCTCAGGATTTCCCACGTGCACCCTGGGAAACTGGCCTTTGGATTTCTGCCCGGCCAGGTTGGGGCATGTAGGATCCAGGCATCCATGTCCTGCTGAGGGTGGGTGAACACCAGACACCAGGAGCCGAGCCTGGGAGGAACGGGCTTCCATCTGGTGTCACTGTCCCAGAATCACCGAATGTTGGCACTGAGGGACCTCAGAGGGGAAAGAGCTTGTTTGCCCAAGATTGGCCACCAAACCTTTCCACCTAATAATGCTGCTTCTACAAAAATCAGGTGTGTGAAAAGTTAACCTATATTTCTGCACATCCCAGTATTATCTGGGACCTCTTGGGTCTTGAGATCCGGGAAGAATTGCCTCACACCCCCAAGGTAGGGAGGCCCTGAGCCAACGAGAGGTTTTGGCCTTTCCCCAGCCTTTCCTGTAGGCGCGGTCCAGTTCCTGGTTCACAGACACTGTCTGTGTTCCTCCCCATATCACCCAGGATAAGCCTCAAGCCACGGCCAGATTCACCAGCATCCCCTCTTGCTTGTCAAGCATTTCCTGAATTTTAAATAGGTTTTTGTTGATTTCAGAGAGGAAGGGAGAGGGAGAGAGACATAGAAACGTCAGTGATGAAAGAGAATCATTGTCGATGCCCCTACTGGGGATCGAGCTGCAACGCAGGCAGGTGCCCTGACCAGGAATCGAACCCTGACCTCCTGGTTCGTAGGTTGACACTCAACCACTGAGCCACACTGCCAGGCCATTTCCTGAATTTTAAGAGAACTTCAGAAGGTGCAGAAAGCTGAGGGGAAGGATCATGTGGGCCAACCAGCTTCCCTCCTTCTCCTGCCTCTCTTCTTTCTCACCTCTCTTTCTCCTCTCACCCCCTCTCCTGGTTCCCGTGGAGGTTTGGGCACCTCGGAATTCTAGATGCCCATGGCACTGCCCTTCCTGAGCTGGCACTTTCCTCCAAAGCCATGGCTCTCCCTGTGGGAGCTCTCCTCCAGCACACGAGTGCAACGGGCGCCTTCCTTACGCACATCAGCTGTTCTCAGTCTCACTAGTCTCTCCTCAGTTCTTTGCCAACTTAACAAGAAACCTGTCACACTTACTTCAAAGTGTCCTTAAAATGACAAGATCTTCCAGGCACTCACTTGACTCTGGAACAAGGCCTGGAGACCTGCTGGACCGGCAGCTCAGTCCTGGGGCATTGGCAGACGCACCAGGCTCATGAGCAGGCCCTGTGCTGCCCAGTGTCTCATTTCCAAAAGGAGCCAGACATCTGGGTGTTCCCGTGAAACCACCTGAGTTTTAAGTACTGACCTACATGACCAGGCAGCAGTGATGCCATCGCCACATTCACAGCGTGTCTCATGGAAGCGCCCCCAGGACCCAGCACCTCTTGGCTGTGGACTCAGCAGCCATACCTGTGAGCTCTTCCTGCTCCGGGCTTGCCCAGAGGGCCCAGAGACAGGCCAAAGAGAATAGGGGCATCCCTGAAGGACCGCCTCCACAGGGATGGGCACAGAGCCCGGCCACAGGGAAGGGACTGACAAAGGTGGAGAGGCACTTTCTACCTGGCTTTGCTTCTGACTTGCTATGTCACCTTAAGCCTATTTTCTCACCTGTAACAGGGGTGTAAAATTCCTAGCTCCTTCACCCTGAAGGTCTGCCCTGAGGTCAAAATCAAAGAGAAATCCCAGTAGAAGGACTTATGAGCTGCAAAGGGCTAGGAATGTTAGGACCTATCACTGCACTTGTCAGCCCTTAACTTCCCCATGAGGATCCCCAACCCCAGTTCTGGCCCTAACACAATCACAGAAATTCATGCTAGATTCCAAGGTCAAATTAAGAATGCCTCTCTAATCAGGACCAGGCAGGGATCTGCTGGCCCACTGGTGTCCTAATGCTGAACTCAGGCTCCCTGCCCTTCTCAGCCAGGGCCCGGCCACCTCTCCCAGCCCACAGACATCGGGTGAGTGGCTTGGACCCCATGCCTGCTGCTCTGGACGCTGCCCCAAGTGCACCTGAGCAGGGTGCACAGCACCGGCGGCCTGAATGAGTCCAAAGTCAGAGGTGGCCCTCATCCAGCTCCAGAGGGCCGGCAAGACAGTGCTCAGAGCCCCAAAATGGAAGTCCTGATAAATGCAGCCCACGAGACTGGCCCTTCCTGTACCAACCCACAGTATGGCACGGGGCACGGGGCATGGGACAGGTCAGGACACTTGTCTCCACTCAGTCACCCTCTTGCTAGAGTCCTTTTCTGGGCCTATTTCTCTGCCTATGAAAAGAGGAATTGGACTAGTGCATCATCCTCTGGGTTTGGAAATGGGGAGTCAGGCGAGGGAGAGGTGGACTTTCACAGTGACCAGAAGACATTCCTGGCATTTAGTGCCCAAGTGCCAAGGCACTGAGTGCCCTGCTTGAATAGGCAGGTTCCTCACAATAGAGAACCATATCCCCTCCAAATAAGACAATGCAGGAAGTGCCCATGGAGAAACCCTGGTGTGATCTCACAGGTCCCTTCCAGACCTGGGATTCTGAAAACATTCGCTCTAAGTCGTAATCAAACATTCTAAAAAAAAAAAAAAAATTCTTACCTTGAAACGACAGCTTCTAGCTTTGCTGCCTCAGAGATGTGGGGCTGCTGCTGTTGAGATAAGCAGCCCAGCCCGGAGGGATCTGGAAGGTTCCTCCCGGCTCCAGCGTGCTGTGACTCTGCAGTGGGAGATAATGATGACGGGTTACACACACGGAGCGGGCTTTCCACTCTCTGAAGCCTGCTAAACACCCCAGTTCCCGCCTTTGATTGTCTTGCCAATGCTGGGAGGTTGCAGATGAGGAATCAGACTTAGAGATGTGTTCAAAGTCATACAGCTGGGGGGTCTGAACCAAGTGTACTTTCCCCTCCCTGCCCAGGCTTCCTTGATGAGACACCCCCCCCCACCCATTGCCCCCAAAAGAGGCTGTGACTCAACTGCTTTCCCAGGAAAAGGAAGCATCCCTAGATTCTGCAATGCAGCCCCAAGGTTAGACACCCTCCCTCCCTCCCCCACCATCATATTCGTATACACACACTCACCTTCCAATTGTACCATATTATTTCAAAAATCAAATTTGAAATTTAAAAGAAAAGCAGGATGGCTCAAGGAACAAGTTCTGAAAGAAGCTTCTGGGAATTGGTCAGAGGTGGAAGGCACCCGCTCCTTCAAAGAAGCATTGGCCAGCCCTGGCCGGTTGGGTTCAGTGGATAGAGCATCTGCCCTCGGACTGAAGGCTTGCAGGCTCGATTCCATTCAAGGACACCCACCTCAGTTGCAGGCTCACTCCCTGGCCCAGGTCCAGATGTGTATGGGAGACAGCCAATCTGTGTGTCTCTCTCTCACATCAGTGTTTCTTCCTCTCTCTCTCTCTCTCTCTCTCTCTCTCTCTCTCTCTCTCTCTCTCTCTCTGCCCCTCTCTTCCACTCTTTCAGAGAATCAATGGTGAAAATGTCCTCAAATGAGGATTTAAAAAAAGGACAGGTCAGGTGGGGGCTTGAGAATCTGAGCCACCGACACAGTAGGAATATGAAAGATCAAGAGCCCCCTGGTCACAGGAGAGTCCCTGGCATCCTTCATGTCCTCCACCCAGACTCCTCCCTGCTCGGACCCACATAGGACACACAGAAGTACTGTATTGCGGGGTCTGGCCAGAGCAAGGACATATACATACATACTCTGTGTCAGAAGTATGTGAGTGACAAAGGAATCTTCACTCTTAACCAAAAAATCTGCCAAGTGAGGACCAAATGTCATCCTGGTTTAAGATCCTCCAATCCAAGGCCTGGCCCAGCACATCGGTGTCACCTGAGAGCATGTTGGAACTGCTGCATCCAGACCTGCTGGCCCGGTCTGCCTGTTAACAAGCTCCCTAGGTATTTGTGTGCTGGCTCCTCACTTACTACACTCCAGCCACACTGACCACCTTTGGTTCTTAAAATATGCCAGTGGCTTTGCCATTTAAGATCCTCCTCACTTGCTGTTCCCTCTCCTAGGAATGGTCTCCCCCTAGATTCTCACATGGCTGGTCTTTCTCATCATTCAGGTCACACACTGAATGTCACCACTGCAGAGGAGCCTCCCCTGCTATCTGACATGCAGTAGGTCTCCCTGCTAGCACCCCTCAAAGAACCGTGTATCTCTCTGTAGGAACACATTTGGCCGCTGTACTCTAGCTGTACTGTGTGGTTCATCTCCTTCTGTGTCCTCCAGTAGGCTGCACTCTCTGGGAAGGCAAGCATCTTGTCCATCTTGTATACCTGCCCCCCTCCCCCGCGACTCCCTCCCCACATAGGGATGGAGCACATTGCAGGCACACATTAGGCACATGAGAAATATGGAGTTTTTAGGTATCGGTCCACGTAGGACAGTACAGTCATCCCTCCATTATTCAGTCTCCTATTAGCTATACTGTGAGTTAACCCATGGGCTTATGCTGCAAATGAGTAACCGGGGTCTCAAAGAAAGTGGAGATTTGCCCAATGTCACCCAGCAAGTCTATAGCAGGACCAGGGTCTCTGACCTTTCAGGACCCAATGCCTCAACCTGTGCTCAGACGCTCTCCGGTCGTTCGTTTATGCAGCCTGACAAAGCAGGATGTTTGCAGGGGCCACTGACCTACATTGTGAATAATTGCATCATGCAGAGGGACTCTCAGGCCAGCTGCCCTCCTTTCAGTGCACAGATGGGGAGACGTTTCCCCAGCAGCTTCTGCAAGCCTCCCGCTGAGCAGCGGCTGGACCAGGAGTCAGGTGTGAGCACTTGGAGCCCCAGCCATCACAGAGAGCCTTGGCCTCTCTGCTGGGCACTGCCTGTCAGGCAGGAAGAGCATCTTATCGGCTTGAAATCGGCTGGCAGCACCAAAGCACAGCCCTCACAGAGCTCCAGGGACTTCAGGGGAGGCCTCTGTTGAATGTGTAGTAATTAAGTCATTCTTCCCGCTAGCCGCACCTCACCATTTATAGAGCAGGTCTGTATCCACTGGCACCTTGAATCTGACAAAGTGCTGTGAAAGAAGCAGGGAAGGTTGGGAAGAGCATATGGTGGGAGAAGAAAGATAGACCTGGGTTTGAATTTCCACTCTGACACTTTGTAGCTGGAGATTTGGGGCAAGTTACTTAACCTCTCTGTGCCTCAGTTTCCTCATCTGTAAAATGAGTAGCACATCTTTTTGAATTCTTGTGAAGCTTTGACAAGATAATGGGCATAAGGGACTCAGCTTAGCAACTAAACGTCATTGTCACTCATGACAAGCAACTCTCAGTGTCCTTAGCGCAGCTATTATTGGTGAAGTCCACCCATTCTCCTCTGAGACTGCTCTCATGGAATCATCCTGATCTCACTAGAATGGAAGACCTGTGAGGACAGGGGTCTTGTCAATCCTGGTGCATGCTGCATTCCCCATGTTCAGAATGGTACCTGGCAAGTGGCAATGTTTGATAGTTACGTATTGAGGGTAGGCAGCAAGGAAGGAAGGAAAATAAAGAAGAACAAAAGCAAGTTAAAGTTCTTGTTGGCCAGTATCCAGCGCAAGGGAAACATTCTTAGGCCAGTGGAGGCATGCCCACAGCTGTACAGGGAAGTGGGCCTAAGTACCAGCTTGGCATCTGTAGGGGTCAGTGCCCTGTGCTCACTGGCCCTGGGCCGCATGGTGAATGGAGTGGGCAGATTCAGTCTGGGCTCTCCAGCTCAATAGCACTTTCACCCTCACTACTGTGGAAGGGAGATGGGGGTCCTCCAGGGTACCTGCAAATCTAACCTTGTTTAAGGCCAGTGGGTGCCTTCCAGAGTAGGACAGGATGCTGCTGAGGGCTTTGTCACCTACAGCCCCACCAAGCCACAGAAGTAGCTCTGTGTCCCTAGCCCAGGATCATCCAGAGCCGCTGGGTGGGTCTCTCCGCACAGTTCTTTGGTGTCCTCTAGTGGCGCTTTGGTGCATGACAATGACTCCAAGTAAGCGCTCAGGTGGTGGCCGTGCTCCACATCTCTCCCACCTGTGACTGCTCAGGCCACTCTGATTTCGTCTTAGATCAGGCTCATAAGACAAGAGAGGTGTGGCTCTTCCAGTTTGCTTTGAGATTCAATGCAAGCCTCTTTTGATTTTATTCAGATTCCCCATCTCCCAGCCTGAACCTGAACTTTATCACTCCTAAAACCACCCCCAACCCCTGCCATTCTGATGCGTGTCCAGTGTACACAGATCTATGTGCAGGAGATGTGTTGTGTTTATTTCTGGATCCGCGCCTGTGTACTGGGAAGATGTGTGAAGTCTCTCTGCCCACTGACTTCTCAGCAGGCCCTTGGTTTTCCAGTGCCCTTCCAGCTTATAGAGATGGGTAAGAGACTAAAAAACCAGATGTAAGAATCAGCATTTTAGGATTCAAAGAGATCAGAGCAGACCAAGATGGGGACTGGGGTGGGGAGGGGGTTTACTAACAAGGGAAAGGTAATTATGCTGGAATGTCAGCTGCAGAAGAGGGAAGAGCAAGCTAACAACAGTTGGATGAAAATTACCTGATGGGGTCTTAGTCAACCCTAAGAATCATCTGAATCACCAGTGGAAGATAGTTACTTAAAAACGCAGTAAGATGTAGAGCAAGGGTGCTGGCAGACTTTCACCAGGTGGTTGATCTTGACCCTAGGCCTATAGATCAATGGTAAACTCAAGCAGACTAAAGTACCAAGTCAACATGGGAGGAGGTGGTGTGTACCTTCACTATGGGTCTCCCTTTCTAAAGGCCCCTTCTGAAGGATGGTGTGCAAACTCAAGGAGAGAGAGAGGTTGAGGTTATTCTGAGGAGCCCAAGAATAACCTCAAACTTGAGCATCAAAATTAAAAAGTCATATTACTGGATAATAAGACACTGAATTAAAAAGAAACCTACAAGTTCATACTGATAAACATTTTTAAAAGTGAGCGGTAAGGGAAGATCTTGTGTAGAGTAGAATGCCAAGTATTTAAATGGAATCATAGTGTTAGAAAATCACCATTTTGCAACCATGGTGGAGGTGCAGGAGGAGGTTGTTCTGGGTCAGTAAAAAAAAAAAAAAAACTTCAACCATCTTACCAAGAGTGGGAAGAGGGGTATGTCACGGGGGTATGTAAGCCAGACAACCACTGTCAGATTCCTGTGAATAGTTATCATTACATTGAACAAGATGTCTGACAGAATCAGTTCTCTACACATGGAATCTATGAGTCCATCATAAATTAGTATCTTTAATTGTAGGACAGACACAGTCATCTTTAATGGGTTTGCTCTCCATGCATGGCCGTGATGGGCCTGTGCTACTGCATTCCAATGTCAGATATTAGAGAAACTCAAGTTCTGCCACAAAGTCACTGTTGACTTTGGGACCACATCCTTTCTCAGTCTCCTTAGTTAAACAATGAAAGGACTTGAAGAAACTCCCATAACCCTTAGAATCCAGGCAGCAATGGGGGTAAATCTCCGGCCTTGGCCATCTGATGTGGTTTCTGGTAGCCACCTTCCTCTGGGTGTCTCTCACTAGTACCCACTGCCACCAGGACAAAGGCTTCATGACACTCCCTCCCCTCTGCCACTCCAGCCCCTGTGTGCACTCAATGACCGTGATGCCACAGAAGCCGAGCTAAGGCTTTCTGTGGCTTGGGACAACAAAAGGAAATCAGGCCTCAGAGAGCATGCAGCTGGATGATCTGGTTACAAGAAGGCCTGTGTCCAGGGGCCCCACCACTCCTGCTTCCATGTGGGAGCACCATCTTTTCCCAACTCGTAGGTTCCCAGGCCATGGCTGCCTCAAAGGTCAAGCCTAGAGAAGAGGGCCAAGAGAAATAGGGGTCCCATCCTCCATCTGCCTCAGGTCCATCTTCTACATCACCTGTGCCCCTTCTTCCTAATGATTGACCCTGGGAATGCCTAACCCTTCCCCTCCAGCATATGACTTTATCCTGGGCCTCAGTAGGACAACATCCTGAACACAGTTCTTTTATGAGACACCCCTATTGGTATCTGTTCTAAAGACAAACAGATATGCAAATAAATCTTCAACTTTCCTTAATAAATTTCTTGGTAGTGTATAGATGTAGCAATTCTGAAACTGGTATTTATTTGTAGGATTAAGCAAATGAGAATATTTTGATATTATTGGAAACCAGTGTTCTCACTGTGTAAGAAGAAAGATGCAAATATGGAAATAGAGGGAGGCAAGCAAGAAACCTGTGGTGTTAGAGTTTATATATACAGGGTGTCCCCCAAAAATGTATACAATGTGTGTGTATACATTTTGGGACACCTTATATATCTATAGATAGATGATAGAAAGATAGAGGTAGATAGAATGATTATGAATGGATCATAAATTCACATTCACACATAGACCTAAAAGTAATGATACCTCAGAAACCATGAGCACATCTAATGCCCAGTAATGGTTTCTAAATACTAATCTCTGCTATAAAGAAGCAGAACTCCTTGGGGAAATGGCTGATTCTAAGACTGAGGCAAAAAAAAAAAAAAGGTGTGAGGAAACCTTGGAATATCTTGTGCCAAAAAGTAAGAAAGTGCTCAAAAAAAATTATGGGGACATGTTGAAAAAGGCAGTGTGAAGGGGTTTTCCATTAGCCAAATCTGGAAAAATTTGAGCATCAAAATTAAAAAGTCATATTACTGGCTAATAAGACACTGAATTAAAAAGAAATCTGTAAGTTCATACTGATAAACATTTTTAAAAGTGAGCTGTAAGGGAAGATCATGTGTACAGTAGAATGCCAAGTATTTAAATGGAATCATAGTGTTAGAAAATCATCATTTTGCAACCACCAAAATAATGTGACTCAGGTAAGAATCATCAATGGATGCTGAAACCACTGAGTTAATGTTTGTGGGGGAACAGGATACTCACACAGGCACAAAGTATCTCCCACAGATTATTTATTAATTATGAGAGAGAAATAGTACCTTTGAAGCAGAGTCTGGCAGGCATCACCTCAACCAAATGATCACAGTTAATGTCACCAGTAATAGGACAAGATACCATCAAGTGCCCCTGAAGTGAAGCACTGAAAAGGCCAAAACATCACTTACATAGGATTCCTGCCAAGAATGCACGACCTAAATCTAATCATTAAAACACATTCAGACAAACCCTGATTGAGGTACATTGTACAAAATAACTAAATTGGAAACTTCAGAAATATCAGTGATATGAAAAAAACGAAGTAGACTCAGGAACTGTTTGAGATTAAAGGTATGATAAATAAATACAATACATGGTCCCGGATTGGATCCTGCTTTGGAAAAATCACAGCTGCCTTAAAGGGCATTATAGGCCAATTGGTGTAATTTGAAAATGGATGCTATATTAGATAATATACTGTATCAATGTTAAATTTCCTGAATTTGGTTAAGTGTGTGTGATTATGTAAGAGAATCTCTTTGTTCTAAAGAAACATATGCTAAATATTTAGGGGTGAAGGTTCAGGTTATCTGCAACTTACTCTCAGTGATTCAGGAAAAGTATAGGGTGGGGCAAAAGTATGTTTACAGTTGTGCGTATATAAAATACAAGAGTTTTTTCTTGTGTTATTATTTATTAATGTATTAGTCTTCATATGAACAACTATAAACCTATATTTTTCCCACCTTGTATATGTACAGTATAAATTTTTTCTTTCTCTGGGTGTCTTTTTCTCCTCTTGCCACCTCCTGCCTGATTCTCTCCCAGAGGTTGCCAGTTCTAATTCCTGAGGTTGGGTAGGATCCTCTTTACCATCCCTTTTGGGCAGAGCACTCTGCTCTAGGAAACCTCATAGGTCTCTGACCAGCCTCTGGATTGGCTGCCTAGGGTCAAGTGCCCACCCCTTGTCCAATCAGCTCCGGCCCCAATGGGTAATGCAGCCACTGGAGCTCCCTTAATGGGGTGGTGGGCAAGAGGGTCTCTTTAGAAGGGCTTGGCAGGCCCCATGATTGGCCCAGCCAGTAGATCTGTATCTGCAGCTCCCCAAGTTCATTCTAGAGATACCTAAAGGCCTCCTCACTTAATTTTGTGCCCCAAACTCACCCTCTTTCAACAAATGTTATAGATGCTTGCTGAGTCTTGTGCTAGATTCTAGGGGCACAGAAGTGACTCAATCCCTACCCTCAGGAGCTCTGACTCAAATTGGAAGGACATAAAAAACATACATAACTTCAGTGCAGTCTGAATCACAACCAACAAACAGAAGGCAGTCAACCTCGCTGAGGCCCGCTCCCATAGGAACACAGGTGGAAAAGAGGCGGGTCCAAAAATCCTCCTGATGGTGGCACTAGCTGTGGCTTATGGGAGGGAAAAGCACAGTCAGGTAGAGACCCAGTTGTTGGAAGGGTACCCGGTGCCATCCCTGAGTTTCTGTTTTTTCTTTGCACAGCCGGACCCAGCAGGACGAGACATCTCCATCCGCCCTCTCCTGGAGCACTGTGAGAACACCCACATGACCATCTGGCTTGGCATCGTCTATGCCTACAAGGGGCTTCTCATGGTAGGTGCAGAGCAGGAGATGGAGTGCAGGGAAATGCTTCCCTGTCACACTCTGTCTCCTTGGGGCCTCCATCAACATAAAAATAAGAGCCCCCAGGACTAAATACTTGCTTTATGCCAGGCCCAGTACCTGCCACAAGTTATTGCAATTTCCAAAACAACCCTGTGAGTTAGTATAAATAATGTATTTGTTAATACTTCACTGAGGAATACGCTGAGGCTGTTTGCCCAAGGTCACTCAGCTAGTAAGTGTCAGAGTCAAACAAAACTTGGGAGCATGGCTCTGTGCAGCTGCCGCTGTACCGCTCCTGAAGGACAGTCTGTTGACATCTACCACATGTTCACATCTGAATTTCACTGGGTTCTCTAAATCCATGGGAGATTACTGTTTTATAGATGATGAAAGTAAGGATCAGAGCGTTAAGGGATTTGCCTCAGACCATTTGGTGACTTTCAGTCCCAGAACCTAGCACTCTTTCCACTCTACTCATCTGTTAATATTGAAGATCACATGTCAAGCCCACCTCACACAATTGTGATATGTCGAAGTAAGGAAGGACTTAAAGGTGAGTCCCACCTTATCTTATCCCAGATTGATCCTTGAATCTTCTCTCCACATGCTGTGAAAACTGTGCCTCCACTTAAAACCTCTCCAGTGACAGGAAGCTGCTGCTCCACCCGCCTCAGATCTTCCAGCAGGAAAGTTAAACCACCATCTGCTACTGTGTGGCCTCCACTTAGAAGTGGAAAGTGAAGCCCCCTCGAAAAGTCATAAAATAAACTGGGATTCCTGATGCTAGTCAAATGCTTCCACACCTACTGCTGCTTCTGAAACTGTTAGTGGTTGATCCTGGGTCCTTCAAGGGGCCACACCAGAAGAGCAGGTGTTAGGGGACCCTAAGCAAAGATTTCCCTAATTTCACACTAGTTGAGACCCTCTTGTGTTTCCATAGAGGCTCTTTGAGAACTACTGGACTGCCATCTGAGTCCCACGAGGTAATGACCTGGAAGTGCCCACAGGAGGTGCCCGGAATGTAAATGAGTTATTAAAAGACCAGCCTAAGGTCCTAGGCTTGGGAAGAGACATACTCTGCCGGAGAGGTGTGGGGGCTCCCGCACCTGAGCTCCTTGCATCTGTGAGCCCCCATCTGGGATCATGGGCATCATGGCTGTCAGAGACAGGTGGCATGAACCCAAGGGCAGAACCATCATCAGTGGGAAAAGCAGCCCCCTGGTCCACATAAGGACGGATCTCATATGACAGAGCGGTGTTCACAGATGTGATGGTGCCTCTGGGAAGGGATGAGCTCCCTGTTACAGGAAATGTGCCACATCCATGACTTGAGTTGCCCCAGCCCTTGTTGAATAAAGAGAGTGAAACTGGACTCTTTCCAGGATCCCTTCAGCCTCCATGTCCTTGACCCTGACTCTTTAAAATTAGATTATATGAATCAGATCGACTCTAAACTGGATTTATCTATGCTATTTTGGCCATTCATTATCCTCCCCACCTACTTCCAAAGTGGTTGGAGATGACTGTATCTCTTCCAGTAAAGCTAATACCAATCAGATCATATCAATAAAACTGTAGTTGACAGCACAAACCCTTTAGTTTCCAGTATATGCAGAGAACTGTGTACAGCCCTTCTGGCCCTTAGGCTTTCTCACTAAAAGCCACTCTCCTAGTCCCTCCTGCACTTGAATCTCAGAATCTCAAGGCTGGAAAGAGCATGCACAGCTCTGTAGTCCCACTCTGCTGTCAGATGTTTCAACATCCTCAAACTGGACAGACCACCATGAACATTCCAATAGGTGTTCTTTCACTCACTGCTTCCACACCTCCAGTGATGGGGAGCTTACCCCTTTCAAAGCAGCCTGTACCATCCATGGATGGCATTCTAGTTTCCTGTGGCTTCCATAACAAATTATCACAAACTGGTGACTTAAAACATCTCACAGTTCTGGGGAGAAACCAAGATGGCGGCATAGGTAAACACCTAAATTGCTGCCTCGCACAACAGTTTCAAAACTACAACTAAAAGACAAAACAGACATCATCCAGAACAACAGGAAGGCTGGAAATTCTACAACTAGAAGGAAAGAGAAAAGCACACTGAGACTCACAGGAGCTGTGGAAGGCAGAGGTGTGGAGGCACACACACAAAGAGGGCTGGAAACTGAATGCATGGCTGGCTTTTTCAAGTGCAAGGGAGACACAAGCTCCCAACTGCTCTGAATTCCAGTTCCAGACGAGACTCTGGGGACCCAGACTCATACAGGGAGAACCTGGACTGTCTGGCAGTGGGCGAAACTCGAGGGCAGCTTTTTCTCAAAGGTGCTTGCAGCGATTACTGTGGGACACTGAGACCCAGGGGCCTCTTAGGGCAGTGCTGATGGGAAGCCATCACTGTTTGCTCTGCCCTGAGTTCCCACCCCATGAAGCCATTGCTGTTTGCTCTGCCCTGAGACTCCGCCCCACCCAAGCTGAGTGCAGAGGCTTTCGCATATAAATGGCCTGGCCCTTGCAATCTAAACTTATCTAACAAACTGCAGCTGAGTCAGAGAGCCCCAGAACTTCCAAAAGAAGGCCCAAGGCTCCACAACAGCTTGCATTGCTTTACAGCTGGGCCTCATCTGGGCACCTACAAAACCCAAACAAAGAAGAGGAATTTGCAGATCTCTCCATAGCTCCTGCTTGGTTGGCCTCAGGCAGAGGCTAAATTAGCACCTCCTTGGAGATCCAAGAGCCAGTGTACCCAGGGGTCACAGTGGACCATCCAGATTACAACTCCTTAGATCCATAAGGGACACAATCAGGGGGCAGACTCAGTGAACACCAAAGCCCCACTGAAGCAAGTCTTGCCCCATAAGGGTGTCTCCAGCACAGAATAATAATAATAATAATAATAATAATAATAATAATAATAATAAAAACATCTCACAGTCTGGAGATCAAAAGTCTGAAATCAAAGCAGGTCAGACCCCCTGTCAGAGAGCAGGAGCCCTGACACTCACCACTGTGGGACCTGGGCAGGTCACTTCGCCTTGCCCAGCCTCCTTTTCCCCTGTGCGATGTGGACAGCCATGCCCAGTGCCCTTGTGGGATTGCAGGGGGCCGAATTTGAGGGAACCAGCACAAAGCAGACTTTCTCAGCTGTGGGTTCTTTCCCTGGTTCCATGTCTGCTTCCTGGGCTTCTGGTTCCCCATTTTAAAAGGATATTTTTTTAAATAAATCAGCCTGTGAGATAAAACACTAAGAAAAGGAGAGGAAAACAACCATGACTGTATAACATAATACCAATTACAAAATGCAATTTACATTCTATATAGGTCATTTCCATTTATAACATGCTTTCATATCCACCCTCTCGTTGCATCTGGAAAGAAATCCT
Organism: Lasiurus cinereus; assembly: GCA_011751065.1. Lineage (NCBI taxonomy): Eukaryota > Metazoa > Chordata > Mammalia > Chiroptera > Vespertilionidae > Lasiurus > Lasiurus cinereus. The sequence goes on from JAAGEH010000226.1 coordinate 10,150,519, forward strand.
GTAAGAGAGGTATTTTTATTCCCATTCCACAGATATTAAAACTAAGGTCCTGAGAGGTGAAGTGACATGCCCAGAGCCACACAGCCAGTGGACAGTAGAGCAGATTCCAGATCCAGTAGAGCAGATTCCAGAGGATGGCCTGGTGCCAGTCATCCTCCTGCCACACAGTGTTGTGGTGCCAAAGTAAACCAAACCTCAAAACATAGTCCCTCACTGTGCTGTGACTAGCTCGTGCAGATGGCCCGTGCCCCCGCTGCAGTGAGGAGATCCCAGCGAAGAGGGCCTTTGTGGGAAGGCCTCCTAGAGATGCTGCACTTCGGCAGAAGCCCCTGCACAGTCAGCAGCCTTGGTCAGCACTCCCTCCCACCCACACTCCCTTCTGCCCGGCATTTCATCTGCACTTCCTCCTGCAGCCTGCCTGGCCCTTAGACCACCTGGGAAGATAAACTCCCCACACACTGCTTCAGATTACATTGGCGGTCTACCCTGCTCCATTCTGTTGGGAGATGCTGGTTAAGAGTAGAGCTGCAAGGGGCCAAAAACCAGAATAATAGTAGTTAAAGAGACAGTTAATTCCCTCTCGAGTAAGCCGCCTAGGAGAGGTGTGGGGGCTCCCGCACCTGAGCTCCTTGCATCTGTGAGCCCCTGTCTTCATCACCCTGCTTCCACGTTGTAGTCTAAGATGACTTAGTGGTCTGAACTCCACCCATTCTATTCCATCTATTAAGAAGGAGGAAAAGAACATCTTTCTCTTTAAAGACGCTTTCCAGAACTTGTACGTACTTGTGCAAACTACACGGCATGGTCCAGAACCTAGTCATGTATAGACTAGGAAATACAGTGTCTATTCTGGGTAGCTATGTGCATTGTAGGGTAACAGAAGTCCCAGACACAGGGGCTCCTGCTGATATAATGGGGAAAAGCCTAAACTAAACTTCTAAGAGACACAGTCCACTTTTGCCACCATATTGCTCTGTGGCCTGGGATAAGCCCCTTTCTCTCTCTGGGCCTCAGTGTTCTCTATAGAATGAGGGGAGATGGTGAGGAGCATGTCTGAAGGTCCTTCCCGCTATGGCTCTTGTGGGTCTGTGCATGAACCAGGGGGTGGAGGCGAAGGAGAACCACAGCTGTAACACTCCCAATCAGCACCCCCAGACGCAACCCAGGGCCATGAGTGGAGACAGGTGGTGACCTCCAGAAGACCTGGCTGAGAGCTAAGCCCCAGCTTCCCTCCCACAGCCCCCACTTCCCAAGCAGCCCTCTGTTCAGTTGCTCCTCAGACAGGAGAGCGTGGGCTGCCACTCGGTAATGACCGTCTTTCCTTTCTGTTCACCGTTTCAGCTGTTCGGTTGTTTCTTAGCTTGGGAGACCCGCAATGTCAGCATCCCTGCGCTCAATGACAGCAAGTACATCGGGATGAGCGTCTACAATGTGGGGATCATGTGCATCATCGGGGCGGCGGTCTCCTTCCTGACCCGGGACCAGCCCAACGTGCAGTTCTGCATTGTGGCCCTGGTCATCATCTTCTGCAGCACCATCACCCTCTGCCTGGTGTTTGTGCCCAAGGTACGGGCAGTGCCGACAGCCCACCCTCACCACCCTGGGCTCTGGCCTCTGGCCTCTGGCCTCCAACTCTGTCACAAGGGGATTGCTGAGTTTCCTCCACTTCCTACTGCTCCACCCATTTCAGAAGCCAATCACAAGTAGTAGGTCCCCAGGTTGTACACATTTTTTTCTTAGGATGAACACAATTCACATCACAGAAAGTTTGGAAAATGCAGAAGAGTAAAAGCCAGATTTTTCAGAAACCTCACATAGTCCTACCACCCAGAAAAAAAGTTTGTTTTGTTTTGTTACTGTTAATATTTTTATGTGTTTCTTCCAATGTTTTTAAAATATATATATTTTATTGATTTTTCAGAGAGAGGAAAGGAGAGGGATAGAAAGTCAGAAACATCGATGAGAGAGAGACATCGATCAGCCGCCTCCTGCACGCCCCACACTGGGGATGTGCCCGGAAGCAAGGTACATGCCCCGACCGGAATCGAACCTGGGACCTTCCAGTCCGCAGGCCGACGCTCTATGCACTGAGCCAAACCGGTCTCGGCTCTTCCAGTGTTTTTAATAGTTAGGCAGTGGTGCTTTTTTGGATATAGCTGTAATTCTAGCACATATATTGCTTTGCAGTTTGCCTTTTTCACTTAACTCTTTGTGTTTTGTATATCCCCCCATTTATAACATCACTGAGGGAACGTTCCACGTTTATTTGTCCACTTGGTCCCTTATTGGTGCTCATTACAGTTGTTTCCAGACTTTATATATTTTCCACATAACACATGTTCCTTATTTCCCATTATTCCCTTAAGATAGACCAGCAGAAGTAGTATTAATAGGCCACAAAGAATAACCATTCCTAACAGCCACTGACGTGTTTCATTCATTTGAAAAGCTGACCTGCAGGACCACCCTGAGAGGTGTTTTTCCTCCATTACCCTGCCCAGCCCCGGGCAGGCGACCCAGAGGTCTTGCCCTCCCAGGAGCCCCTGCAGTAGCAGGTCTGCACAGAGGGAAGCCTGCCCTCCGTGGGTCTCGGGAAACAGAGAGAGTGAGGAAGTTGTTGGCCCAAGCAGCAGAGTGTCTGCCTAAGAGAAGGATGAGGGAGAGATCACTCAGGGTCCCCCTCCCCTAGAGGCTGCCCATGGCACCTGCAGCCTCCTTGGTGCCCAGTCAGTCCCCAAGCTGTCAGCTCTGCCCTAAGTGCCTCTGGCGAATACTCCTCCCTTCTCTAGTTGTTGACACCTGCCCAGTCTCCAGCTTCCTACACCTGGCCATTTCCTCCGTCCTGCAAAAGATGACAGATGATTCTGAGCCCCGCTCTGTTCATGTCACTCTGCTCTGTCACCCTAATAGGTCCTTACTGCCCTCCTATCTTCAGGATCAAGTTTCTGACACTGGGCTGCCTTTCAGGACCCTTCATTGTCCCCAGAAATCCCTGTTCAAACTGTCCTTCTCCATAAGCGCCCTGAGCCCCAGTCTCCCTGTGCTGGCATATGCCGTTTCTCCCCCTCTCTCACCCCCACCTCCATTCTACCCCCTGGGATTCCTGTATCCTCGCCATCCTTCCCAACCTTCCTCAGAGCTCAGCCCCTCGCCCTGGCCCATGAGGGAGATCCTGGTGTTCAGGGGCTATAGCTCGCTCAGCCCCTGCTCTCCAGTCCTGAGCCCAGAGCCCGCCTCAAACCAGAGATGTTTCTCAACTAAACAAGTAAGATCAGGGTCAAGTGGCAACCTTTTCTCTTATATAAAAATGTCTTTGTCAGCGACAGAGCTAGTACTACTCTCCCCCAACACTCACCGGTGGTTCTAACAGGAAGCCTGCACTTTCCTCCATCTTTACAACTGCCACCTTCACATTTCCTCTCCACCTGTTCCAAGGCCCGAGGCAGAGGGAGGCTCAGCTGAGCCAGGCCTGAGGGGCCCTGGTGGGCTCTGCAGGATAGTTGGGACACAGGTGGAACCAGACTTCTGACAAGGAAGGTCACTGAGACTCAGCGAGGGAATGGGGGCTGCCCAGGTCTTGCACAGTGAATGGCAGAGACAGTCCTGAGCCCACCCCACCCTTAACCCTCCGCTGCCTCCAGTGCAGGACCTGCGGGAAGACTGGATGGAGGAGGGGAGGGAGGACCCCAGGGTTCTCTTTTCAAACCCGCCCATGTTCTTTCAGCTTATCACTCTGAGAACAAATCCAGATGCAGCGACTCAGAACAGACGCTTCCAGTTCACTCAGAATCAGAAGAAAGAAGATTCTAAAACATCCACCTCTGTCACCAGCGTGAACCAAGCAAGCACATCCCGCCTCGAGGGCCTGCAGTCCGAAAACCATCGCCTGCGAATGAAGATCACAGAGGTACCTCCCACAGCCCTGCCCGTCGGCCCGTCCTCCCACTGGCGTCCCTGTGCCTGATGCAGGGAACTGTGAGAGCGGCTGTTCCCTCCGTGTCCCCTGTAGGACATCCCTCATCACAGCTGTGCAGTCCCATCTGCTGTCGTGATGGCTGCAAGCACCAAGGAGAACGTGAGCTAGACAGGCCATTAGTCAGATCCGGCAGGAGTTCATTGCCCAGCTGGCCCAGGCCCCTGGGGTCCAGCAATGCCCTAATTCAAACATCCCCCAAAAGAAAGTTGTTCTTAGAGATTGTGAACTTCCAGATTGTAGCAGTGAGTTGGAAAAACTCAGCTGTACGCCTCCTGGGTGTCTCCTTTACTGCTCACACGAACACTTCACTTCTGACACTGCTGGCCACCAAATGTGTGGGGCTTTTCCCCCATCATGCAATTCTCTGCAACACCTGCTAGGTAAACCACAATTTAGCTCTGTTCTAACACTGTCTGGAGACAGTGTCAGATCCCTCAGGTTAAAGGCCCGGCCAATCACAAGTAGTAGGTCCCCAGGTTTCCCTCAACTTCTGTCCAATTTAGCTACAAGTTGGAGGGTCCTATTATCCCCTCTTCAGGTTCAAATACTTTCCGAGAGCAGCTCGCAGAACTCAGGGAAACACTTGTGTTGACCAGTTTACTAAGGGGCTTGATAAAGGATTCAGAAGAACAGCCAGATGAAGGGATACAAAGGGCAAGGTATGGGAGGATCCCGAGCACAGGAGCTTCTCCTGCATGGAATCGGGGAGCGTCATCTTCCAGTGTGGATGTGCTTGCCAGCCTGGAAGCTCTCCGAGCCCTGTACTTCTGGGGTAATTACGGAGGCTTCCTCACCTTGTCGGGAGACTAGGGCGGGGCTGACAGTGCCAAGCTTCTCATCATGGATTGGTCTTGCCAGTGGCCAGCCCTCATCCAGGGGCCCACTCAGAGTTGCCTCATTGGAACAAAAACACACTTCTCACATGGGGAATTGTAAGGGCTGCAGGAGTCCTATATCAGGAACCCAGGCAGCAGAGGAAAGAATATATTGTCTGTTATTTCACAAGTAGCTTCCTAATGGTGTGCACCCCCCTCAACTGTTCACTCTCCACTCTCGCCTGTAATCACATCAACATGATGGACCACAAGAGAGAAGGAAGTAAAGAGAAATTTCTAAGAGAGTTTGCTTCAGCAGACCTCACCTTTGTCCTGAAGGTCCTTAACTGGTTCTTCGATGTTTCAGAGGCCATAACCAGATTCCTTTGTGCCCAAGCCAAACCTCAAATGCTGGATTCTGTATCGAGGAAGGAGAAACCAAATTACCTTCTTCTGTCCACCCCTCCCTTTGGGTCAAATGTTGTGACTGGGCCCATGGTGCTTGGACCAGGTGTTTAATAGAGGAATTTTGATTCAATGGGACAGGAGAGGAATAAAGGAGATGTCTTGGTTAGGATACTGGCTAAGTTACTATAACAAAGAGGCCCCAAAATAAAGTGGCCCAAAGAAAAGTTTCTCTTACCTAATGGTGCTAAAGAGAGAGGTCCAGATTGGCAGGCAGCTCTGCTCCCCAAGGTCATTGCCAAATGAGACCCCTTCATTCTTGTCTGCCACTCCCCACGGCCACAGCAGTACCGTTAAAGCCAGGTGGAAGGCATGTCCTGTTCTCAGGCTCAGGAAGGAAAAAGAAAGGAAGTCCATGCAGGGGACTGCCTTTTAAACAAGTGATTCAAAATTTTCGGTTTGCTCCAGTTACATACATTTGACAGGAACTTTCACACTATACCTAGCCATATGTAGTCTGGGAAATACAGTCTGTAGCTAAAGTCCTAAGGAAGAAGTGAAACGTAGGATTGTCAGATTAGATACAGGATGCCCAGTTAAATTTTAATTCAGACACATTTAATTAAAAAGGAAATTATAGGGTGTTTTTAAGTCATCATCATGTCGTATGGTATAATATGACAAGTAATATACAACAGATGGTAGAATAGAATGAATATTAATGCAATAATCAAAGTAGAAATAGGAGTGTTTAATAGTATAAGTACACATAGATGTACAAAGTGGGAATTTCAGATAATATTTGGTTCTTTACACTTTCCTCTGCATTGTTTGAATTTCTTATGATGAACATGGGTCATTTTTATAATGAGAATAAAATTTATCTTCGTTTTGAAAAAGATTTTTAATTTTGACAAACAACCAGTCATAATTTTAGTGTAAGTATGTCCCACACAATATTTGGGATATACTTATTTTTAAAAAATGATTCCTTATTATCTGACATTCAAATGTGAGTATTCTGTATTCTCAGTTGCTAATCTGGCAGTCCCTGCTGTGGGGCCTCACAGTTGTCTGCCACAAGAGCTCCTACACAGTGGTCTGGGAACCTAAAAATGCTTTTACGGTGGGGCTGCCCTTCACGAGCCATGGGAGCAGAGTAGGAAAGGTTTCTGTCCCTCGACTCCCACACTCTAGCAACAAAGAGTTTACTCACTTTAGGAAACCCAAAACCCAACCGCGGTCAAATACCCTAAGGTGCTGGGTTGTTTTCCCTGGACTTGAACTACAATCTGGTTTCCTGGTGCTTCCACCTGTGATCCTCGCCTTGCCATGTGAGTCACACAGAAAGAGGTATCTCTCGCCTTCTGCACATGAAAACTTAATAAATGATTTATGGCTGTGCTCTTGACTGCAGGACAGTACTTTACAGTTGATGTGGTCCCTTCCTTATATTGTAATAGGGTGACCCTACCTTCCCAAGTATGGTCCACTCCCCAACACATTCCCCAGGGACTGAACTGCCCAGGGCTTGCCTCTGATTCTTACAGAAGCTGCAGGTGACTGGGAGCCTTCTGCTTAACTGCCCTGAAGGCACCTCTGCTGATCTGATTCTCCACAACAATGTGAGGCTCGTATCAGTGGTCAGCAAACTGCGGCTCTCGAGCCACATGTGGCTCTTTGGCCCGTTGAGTGTAGCTCTTCCACAAAATACCCTGTGCTGGCACACACGTACAGTGCGATTGAAACTTCGTGGCCCATGCGCAGAAGTTGGTTTTCGGCTCTTAAAAGAAATTTCAATTGTTGCACTGTTGATAGTTGGCTCTGTTGACTAATGAGTTTGCTGACCACTGCCCCACACCAAAGACTCTGCTAATATTAATAATAATTACAGTAGCAGATTACTCTTATATGTGGTAAGCACTGGACTAAATTGTTGTATTATCTCATTTAATCACCTTAAGAACCTGTAAGGTAGATGCCATTATTACACCCATTCTACTGAGGAAAGAACTGAAACTCAGTTCTCACCAGCCAGCACACAGCTAGTGAGGGACAGCTCCTCCTGGAACAAGAGCTGGCAGGGCCATCTGCATCTCCTCCCCAACATGCACCCGCCCCTCTGGCTCTCAGTGCCTCCCCAAACCAGCCCGAGACCCAGCCCTGTGAGCCGCTTCTTGGCTCTGGAGGCCTGGCTGCCCAGGGCTGGGGCAGGGACTGGGCTGGAGCTCTGACTCAGCTGGAGCCTTTGTCTTCTAGCTTGATAAAGACTTGGAAGAGGTCACCATGCAACTGCAGGACACGCCAGAAAAGACCACCTACATTAAACAGAACCATTACCAAGAGCTCAACGACATCCTCAACCTGGGGAACTTCACCGAGAGCACAGGTAAGAGGAGGTGGAGTCTCTGGAACATGGGGGCCTGGGCGTCTGAATACCAGCATCAACCTTCCGTTTTACAGATGAAGAAACCGAGGTCAGGGCGGGGCGGGCTGGTCTGAAGTCACACAGGCAGAGCTGGAGCACGTGAACCCCTTATCTCTGGCCACAGTTCAGTGTCCATCGAGAGCCCCACTCTGCTGGAGCTGGGGCTGGTGCTTCTCAGACCCTGGGGCTTCAGTTCTCCTGTACACACACAGCCAGCATCCCCAGTGTCCTGATGGAAGCACATTGTTCTTAGCAAATAGGTCACATGCACATGTACTCTTCCCAACAACATGTCTTAGTTTCCAATGCGCCACATCAATGTTCAGGAAAGGAATCATCAGTAGGATATGACATGACCCTCTCTCGCCCCAACCACCTGGGAAATGAAAGCTAAAGGTAACACAAGCCATTTTGGTTTCAGCAAAATTTTAGATTCTAATGTAGTAAGAATGTATGGAACTAAGAATTCTCCTGCAACGTTTTAGAAGCCAGTCTGGCACTCTCCAACTATTAGATGTGAAATCTCTCAACCTAGCAATTCCACTAGCGCGAGCCTGTCCTTGGAAATACTCCCATGTAGGCAAAGATCTATACACACACTGCTCATCACATTATTTTTAGGGGACAAAAACTGGAATTAACACAAATGGTCATTATTTGGGGTAGTTTCATTAATTATGGTACAAACAAGGCACAGAATACAGCTATTAAAAAGTGAGGTGGGCCCTAACCAGTTTGGCTCAGTGGATGTAGTGTTGGCCTGCGGACTGAAGGGTTCGATTCTGGTAAGGGGCATGTACCTTAGTTGCGGGCACATACCCAGTAGGGAGTATGCAGGAGGCAGCTGATCGATGTTTCTCTCTCATCGATGTTTCTAACTCTCTATCCCTCTCCCTTTCTCTCTGTAAAAAATCAATAAAACAGGCTTAAAAAAGAAAGTGAGGTGGGCTCTGACTGGTATGCTAAGTGGTTAGAGCATAGGCCTGGGCACTGAAGCGTTATAGATTCAATTTTCAGTCAAGAGCATGTGCTTGATTGCAGGTTTGATCCCTGGCCCCAGTTAGAGTACCTGCAGGAGGCAACCTACCGATGTATCTCTCTCTCCACTGCTTCCCCTCCCTTCCACTCTCTAAAAAAAAAAAAAAGAAAAAAAAAAAAAAAAAAAATCCTCATGTGAGGATTAACCAAAAAAGGTGATCTATTTGTGCAGATATGGCAAGATCTCCAAGTGAAAAGCAAGATGAAGACTAGCATTATGATATATATAAATTGTATGTGTGTATAAGTGCATTTTTTAAATTATTTGGTAAAACAGACACCAAATAGTTAACAGTGTCCACCTGGGTGGAAGGGTGGGTGAGAAGGGGATCTTTTACATTTCATTTTATATACTTCTCTATTGTTTGTGTTTTGTCATTAGCATATATTCATTTTTATTAGAAAATTAATTTTTAAGTCAATGAAAAAATCTTGTTTCTTTTATTATTACATGAGTAATAAGTATTCTTATTTTAAAATTAATATATAAAAAATTATAATTAACTTGAATATATAATATAATTAATATATTATAAAAGCAGTATTATAAATTTATTGTATATTGATTGTTTAAAATGTTTAAATTGAGATAACAAGGAATTGAAAGAATAAAAATTATTTCTCATAAAAGGTTGGCATTTCAAATTAGTAGGAAAATGAATTATTTAATAAATGTCATTGGGATAAAAATAATGTTAGATCCTTACACTTTACACAAAAAACCCAAGTGGATAAAAGATTTAAATATAAAAGATAAAACCATGACTATACTAAAAGAAAGTATAGAAGAATTTATTTTATAATCTCAGAGGAAAGAAAGACTTTTTAAGTTTGATGCAAAACACAGAAACCACAAAAGAAAAGGTTGACAAATTCAACTACAAAAGAAATTTTTAATTCTCCCCCAAGGATAAATTTTTATTGATTTGAGAGAGAAAAACATTGATGTGAAAGAAAAACATCCTATTTGTTCCCTGACCTCACTCTGACCTCGAACCTGCAACCTAGGTATGTGTCTTGACAGGGAATCAAACCCACAACCTTTTGGAGTACAGAATAAAGTTCCAACTGCCTGAGCCACCCAGCCAGGGCCAAAAGAAAAATTTTTAAGAGTGCAAAAGCCATCATAAGTAATAAAATAATTAAATAAGTAAGCCAAAATATATTATAACTCAGGTAACAAGCTTATTTCCTTATATATATAAGGAGAAATTATATGTTGCCTACATTGGCTGATCTGATTTCACATCCTCACCCCCATTTTATTATTTTGTTCTTGGAGAAAAGGAGGGCAGGGGGCACACCATACGCATCTCCAGCACGCCACTTCCATCCCTGGTGGAGGCTCCTCCGCTCCCAGCCTTGGTCCCAGGAGAACTGCTGAAGAGATTATGGCTTGGAGAATGCAGAGGGATGCTAGACTCTTTTGCATCCTCTCTCCTGGGGCAGCATGCTACAAATTCTGCATTGTCAATTTTTAAAAATCAAGTTAAGATCGCGTGTTTTGACATTGTTTTGCATTCAGATGGAGGAAAGGCCATTTTAAAAAATCACCTCGATCAAAATCCCCAGCTGCAATGGAACACAACAGAGCCGTCGAGAACATGCAAAGATCCTATAGAAGATATAAACTCCCCAGAACAGTGAGTACCTTCTCCTTGAGAATTGCTGCCAGAGTACGTGACACCTGCAGAACAGTTTACAGTTTATCATGCACCATGTCTTCATGCCCATTATTTTATTTGAACTCCACAGCAATCCCATGGTGCAGGTCAGATGACAATGCTCACTGTACAGATGAGAAAACTGACATTCAAAAAAGGAGGTGACTCCTCAAAGCCCATCCAGTTGCTATGTGCAGGAGATGGGATTTGAACTTGGGTCTGTCTTAATATCAAATCTCATGTTCTCCACTGTAGCACATTGGCTTTATTATGTGTAAAATTTAATCTTGCTAAATGCATTTATTTAACAATGATTTACTGAGACCTACTATGTGGCAAACACAGCAGTAAAAAAAACAAAAATCCCTCCCTTCATGGAGCTACCAATCTATTTTTAAGACAATTACTTAGTTAAAAAGCAAAACTTAGTATGTTAAATGGTGGGTGCTTGGAGAAAAATAAAGCAGGGAAGGGGGTTAGAAGTATAGTTTTAAATAGGGTGGTCAGAGAAAACTCAATGAGAAGGAAACTTCTAAGCAAAGACCTGGACATCTCAGTTCGCTTTGTTCCCAATGGTAGTTTTTCATTCTTCCCAGCTCACAACAGATTGGAAGCATAGATTAGAAATGTCAACCCTGTAAGCTGGCTCCTGGGAAGTGACAAGAAGTGAAAACCAGCAAAAGCAGCTGAATCACCAACTGCCTTGCCATTTGGGGCCATTCAGTGTTAGAGCTAATAGCCTCTCCACCCAATTAGCTCCAAGGCTCACTGGCTTACAGTCAGGACAATTAGTGATGGTTGCATGGCATGCGTCAGCGATTTACCTACACTAGAATGTCAGCACCATGACAGTAAGATATGGGTCCTTCATATGTCCCTTGGACTGAACACAAGTTCAAATGCCATGTAGGTTCTTGGCAAGTGTCTGTTAAATGAATGAAAATGTAAACAGGTTCCCACCAGACAGCAGAATTCTGTGGCTCTGACAACCAGACAGATACCCACCTTGCCCAGGTAGATGGCACCCTTCCCCAGGTCAGAGCTTATTCTTCAGCCCCCTTGTTCTGGACTCTTTTCCAACACCATCTTGCCTTAAGGAACTGATCATAGTTGATGTTTCAAAGGTTCGACTTTAATTTCCAAATGAGATCTCCAACATCCTTATCTCGTGAACATCTGCAAAGTATCTCTTGGGAGAAGCCCTTTTGGCCAACAGGTCCTTATAAGGAGTGGGGGCAGCCCGCCCTGCATCTGTCCCCATCCATCTCAGATCCCGACCAATGCCCTACCTACAGCCCAGAGCACAACCTGTTGCGTTGAGGCAGCCACTGTGATTGGCCTCCTCTACAAAACTCTGGTTTCACAGAAGCAGAAGTCCCACCTTGTTTGTTTCTGATTTGTTTCCGTGAGCAAGTTACATAAACTCATCTTTATTACGGGAATGCTGCTTTTGCCTTCGTGGTTTTTGTGGAGATCTGGAATTTCATCCCACTTGCATGGCCAGGCAATGGGGACTCAGCAGGCCTAAGAATACAGGGAATGCAGCTTCCCAGCTGCCGTGGAGGAGTGCACAAAGCGCAGCTGAGCAAAGCAGGGGCAATGGCCTGCGCACATTCCCTCAAAGCAGCTTTTCCAACAACTAAGGTGACTTCCCGACCTGCCAGTCATGTGAAGACTGATGAGAAGGTGAGCATGGAGGAGTGGCAGTAGAAGGAAGCTGGAAGGCAGTTTTGTTTCTAGTCTGCTCCTCCATCGGTCAAGCAAATGATCCCCCAGCTCTGGCTCTGGTATTTCTGGCTGCATTTCAGAAGTTTCCGAGGGCTCTGAGGGCTCTGAGGGCTCAGAGGGCTCAGAAGAGGAATGGCTCATCCTCTGGGGAAATGAGCACAAAGGTACATTTGAACTGCATCTTGAAGGAAAAGCGCTCATCACATGGGAAGTAGAACAAGGTTCCTCAGGCTGGGGAAACAGCCTCTGCAAAGGCATGGAGAGTGGCCATGAGCAGTGCTTTAGGCGAAACGAGCTGCCAGAGAGTAGTTTACAGAGAGTAGGGGTAGATGATCCAACTGAACAATCTAGCAAGAGACAGATCTTAGATAGCCCTGCATGTCCATCTCAGTGTTGAAAAAATAATTCTAGTCACCAAAGACCAGGAAGGTGCCTTCTAGAATTGGCCCAGCAAGGAGGGCTGAGTTCCTGGACGAGGCAGGGAGGCAGAGCCAGTGGGGAAGGATGGGTCAGCTGAGAAGCCTTTCCAAGATGAAACCCAAAGCCACGTCCACTTGGAGGCCTGCAAGAGTAGACAATGGGAGATGTCAGTGTTTGCAGAAAGCCCTGTTGAAAGGGCAAAGCCTTATTCTTAGGAATCATCAGAAGCTCAAGGAGCACCCTCCTTGCTTACTGTCTCCCTATTATTGCCAGGGCGGTACAGGTCGGTCTGCATTAAATGCCTGCTAGCCGGGTGAATGGTTAGATTACTTTGAATTCAGAGAAAACTGTGCTACTACCATCAGCCTCTTAGCCAAAGCGAGTCCAAGGACTTTCTGGTGAGCAGCCAGATAGCCTCCCTAACACTCCACCTTCTCTCTCTCTCTCCCCCTGCCACAGCATCCAGCGCCGGCTGTCCCTCCAGCTCCCCATCCTCCACCACGCCTACCTCCCATCCATTGGAGGTGTGGACGCCAGCTGTGTCAGCCCCTGCGTCAGCCCCACCGCCAGCCCCCGCCACAGACATGTGCCACCCTCCTTCCGAGTTATGGTCTCGGGCCTGTGAGGGTGGTAGGCCTGGGGCTGGGCCTCCCCCATGACAGAACCACACAGAGCAGAGGCGTCTGCTACAGGAACACTGTCGGATCTGGCTGCAGAGAAGCTGGGCGCCATACTGGCCTTGTGGGACTCTTGGATGGCACTCAGGTGGACAGGATGGGGCGCACTTGGCACCTGACCTCGCGCCTTATTTGTGAAGTTTTTATTCTTTCACAAAGAAGAGGAATGGAAATGACTTCTTCCTTAATGTCTGCAAACAGGAGGAACTGAAATATTTGAAACTTTGAGAGAGAGAAACCTAGACATGGAAAGAGTCACTAGAACTCCAGCTAGAAGTCACTGCACAGCCTTGGGAAGAGGAAGCGCTGCTGGAAACATGGCCTTTGCCTCTGCACACCCACTGCTGGCGGCAGATCCCAGGCCAGCCCTTCTCCCCTCTGGGAATGGAGAGGGGAAGGACAGTCAGGCCCCCAGCTGCCAGTCCAACCAACCAGCCTTCCTGGAGCAGGGAGCCTGCAGGAAGGGCAGCCAGGCACAGCTCTGCAGCAGGTGGCCCAGGGCTGGGGTGTGGGAGCAGACTGGCTCACATGCCTCCTGGTGGGACCTCACTCTCTGATAAATGCCACACATTAACACAATTAACACCCGTTCTGAACCGTGGGGATTTAGGGCACGTCACTGCAGACACGCTCTGCAGCATTCACCGACAGTCGGTCATGCACCCACCTCATTGGCCATGTCCTTGTGTTTGTATCAGGTGTTCCTGGTAATAAGGGGGGCCACCTGAGCTAATTATGGGATGTCTACTCCCAGCATACACAAAACAGAAAGATTGTGCACTTTAACCTCTCTCATCAGGGCCCAAGGGCTTGCTGGGTTGTTGCTGTTATTGTTTTTTCCCACTGACTTTGTTTCTGACCAAAGTGAATCATGGGCATTCTTCTAGAAGACATCCCTGTACTCATAGGGGAAGGAGTTGCTGGCAGAGGGCTTCTCTCAGCTTCACAAGGCATCCTTCACTCCAGGCCAGCTGGTGAGCTGTGCCTATGGGGGCCACAGGGGTGAGCAGTCAGCACATTGTCACTCTTTCCTTGTAGTTGAACCCCAAAGAGCACCGCCTGAGAGTAAGACACACCTGGCTGGGTTCAAGTCTTTACTCCACTGCTGACTCCCTCCATGACCTTGGGCAGCCCACTAGTGTCTCTCTGAGCCTCAGTCTCCCCTCTCTCACAAGATGGGGTTGAAATAATACCCATCCTGCCTATCTCACTTGATCTCATGCAGGAAAGCTTCAGGCCAAACAGTGAAGCGGCCTGATCCGTGAGGTATCAGGATGACTGTGACCTTCAGCCCTCACAACAGCCAGGGGAGTGGCCCAGAGAAGCACCCAACACAGCCCTCTAACCAGGATCAGCTGGCAGAAGAGAGGCTCCCTGTGACTTTTGTGACCTTCCTAGACAGGTTCATTCTTTGCTGAAGCAAGGCCTGAATGACAACGTCCAGGATATCTGCACAACCGAGCAGTCGCTCACTCCCTAAAGAAACCTAATGGCAGCTTCCACAGGCAGGCAATAATCTCTTCCCAGACCACTGAAGTCAGGACTATGCTGCTGTCACCACCAGGCTTTGACAAAAGGGCCCACGGGAATCTTACCATCGCCAACATTTCAGAACACCCTATTTCACGTAGTGTAGCTCTCCTCTCCCCTCCCCCAGAGAGGTTATGGAGGTACTGTAGCTTTTAGGGGGAAAAAAAATGTTAACACATCACAGGTCAAGTTGAAGTCATTGTCTGTTTAGGCACTAAAAACCGGTGTTGTCACTCACTGTGTATTACAGTATTTACTTGCTTTCTTGATTTCACCAAAATCAGATTTAATTTAAAGGGTCACATTAATTTTTCAAAGAGAAAGAGACAATTCATTGTACATAATGTATACACACAAAAAAAATACCTGTAGAAATATTATTCCAGCATAGCAGGGGGAAAAAAAGAAACAAAAGTATTGGACAGTCGGAGGTGAGTGTGTGCGTCTGTACCCCATTGTGACTCCTGAACGTGCACAGTCTTCTAGGTTAACCCACAAAGTACATTCTCTGTCTTAATGATACTGTAGGTTCACCCATTTTTTAAAATTTCCCTGCAAATAACAAGACCCACAGAAGTGACTCTAGCTATTTAACGGTCTGTTCTTTTATACGCAGCAAACACACCGCACATTTCCGAAAAGGCTTCGTTCAGCCTGAGGTGTTTTCCAATGATGTTAGTGCACAAACGCTTTAAATTAGACTGGAACTGCCAGAATCAAATGTACATGAGGAATTTCTCGTCCCCCTATTGCATGGTATCAATTTTTAATAAATTGTTGCAAATTTGTTTTTATGAATAAAAGGGAAAAAACTGTCGTCTGTAATGCCTACTCTCAAGCCCAAAATGCAGGTCATTTCAGGCCATATTCCTCTCCTCAGAAACTCAAGGGGCCGTTCTGGGGTTGCCTGCTCAGCATTGTTCCTGCCTTCTGAAGCTGCCCTCCCTGCCTTCTGCTGACAGCACAGCCCTGTTACCATTTGGCACAGCTTCTGGCCGCAGGCGATGGATCCTGACCTGAGCTGGGCCAGGAAGTCCCTTCCCCAGCACTCCTCCATGTAAAGCAATGTAGTCAGCCACAGAACAGAAAAATGAAGCCATCAAGGACAGCTGTTCCTGAAGGCCAGTGGCACCCTGAGCCTTCCCTGCTGGGGGGTGCAGGCCTTCCATGGAATCTCCGCTCCTCCAATAAATCACCCTTTTTGTCAGGGTTGGTTCAAGTTCAGATCTCATTACTTGCAACCAAAAGGTTCCTGACTAAACCAGAAACCTTACTGCCCCTGCCCCCAGCCCCCTGATTACCTCTCCACACCATGAGAGCCTGTGAGATTTGGCCCCTGCTCCTTTCCAGCCTCATTACCTACCTCCTCTAATCAGACAATAGCATGCTTCTTAGGTAGGAAACTGTTAAGGAAAACATCTTGACTCACCATGGGGACAGGAGAGAGAGATTCTGGAAACAAGGCTAAAGAGAGACAGGGCAAAAGTTCCATGAGAAAAGATTAGAAATTAAGGAATGGAAGGAGAGAGAAGGGTGAGAGAGGAGGGAAGCCAAGTTCAAGTACCATGGCAATGTGGCCAAAAGACCTTTAAGAACAGAGATGTCCAACATTTTACTTTAAGTCATTGGTGTTGCTGTGAGGTAAACCCTCTCCTTCATTCACTTCACCCCCTCCTGCAGAATGTCCCTAAAAACCTTCAGGAACCTTTACTGTACAAGCAAAGGTCTTGTGGATTTGGGTGGAAATGAAAGAAAGAGACAAATACTTTTTGGTTTCAGGTGGAGGCCCAAGTGGGGAGAGAAGAAGTAAAGCACACGATGCAGAGGGAAAATACACTCCCTGCACACGCAGGAACCTGGAGCCGCAGGTGATCATGAGCACGTCATGATCACGAAATTCACAGGAGAAATTCACAGAAGCATCAGAAAGGCACAGGAATGGGAAGTGTGGCTTATCCCCTCTAGATCTCACTGGGCTGACCACCCTTGCTGACATCTAGGTTATATAGGCAACAGGAATCATTTTATCCTGTAAAGCCCTATATCTCAAAGATCCTAAATGCAAAGGTAGAAATCCTAGGAAACAAGACCAGTAACACCATGCTCACCTATCTCCCAAAATACACTCCAGGCTCACAGCTTTGGAATGGAGTGAAATTGGAGAAGCTGACCACCTGCAGAGCTCTTAGCTTGGTCGTCTTTGCTCTCAAGGTCATGGCTGCTCTCTTGCGCTGGTCCACCAACCAGCCTGTTACCGGAGAGTTCTGGCACATGGGGAGTTAGGGCTCTGAGCCAAGGGGAAATACATTTGCTTTTCCTCCATCTGAATCCCAATGGAAAAGACCCAGGGCAGTGTTCCTCAAACCTGGAAACCGTAGAGACAGACACCTTTCAAGACATGGTGTTGACTTCAATTGTTTTTATAAAGAAAATTACCTAAATATGTTCAAACTAGATATAAATGCATGCTTACATCCTTCATGTCAAAGCCAAATAAATTTATAAATTAAATGCAGACAAAATGACAAAACCAATGAAAACAAAACAAAACATATTAACAACACTGATTTAATGGGACAAATGAGTTTTTGCTGAAAAATAAATGCAGCCCGCTGTGCGAGCATAACACCAACTGCTCCCGGGCACATTCCTTTGAATTCAGCCGGCCTGGTGTGATGACTCAATTATCACACTGCTTTTCTTTATTTAAACTACTGTGACAACTTCATTTATTCAGCAAGACATGATGTCACTTGGCCTTCACTCAGTTCTAACACATCACTTCTCTAGTCAGTCCACTTTTGCTTTTTTCTCATGAGCCTTTGACAGTCACGGGGCCCCCCAGATAACACACACAAATCAAACAGTGATTGAGTGCTGATGATCGTTAAACGCTAGGCTCCGTGCTTTGCAGGCATAATCTCATTTAGATCTAACACGGACTCTAGAGCAGGGACAATTATTGCTGCCCTTTTGCAACTGGACACCGGCACAGAAGGTGAGTGCCATCCTGGGTCACGCAGCTGGAATGGTTGAGATGGAATTTGATGCCAGCGCTCACCCTCTTACACTTCCTTACACTGCCTCAGCAGAAGTAGCTGGATTCAGATCACTCAGAATATGCCTGTTTCATTTATTTTAGATTACTTTAAAATGAAAACACAATTTTTTTAATGTCTAGATTTGCACACCTCTAAGATTCACCCGTGGAATAGACTGGGGCTATAAACCTCAGGCTGGGCACCTCTGGCCCAGAAAACGTGAGAGGGGGGGAACCCTTACTGCACTGAAGCCCAGGCAAGCCAACAACATGGAAGAAGCTGAGACAAAGCTCTGCCCAAGTTACTCATCGCCCATATCCCCCCTGACCACTGCATCTGAAGCATTCAAGCCTCCAAGATGGGAAGAAGCATTCTGCCAGCATCCAAAGGCAAGATAGAAGATGCTCACTCTTCCAGGGGAAATGCCAGCCCTGGATATGATAGTCCCTGCTTAGAAATGACCAGGCTGGCCGAAACCAGTTTGGCTCAGTGGATAGAGCGTCAGTCTGCAGACTGAAAGGTCCCAGGTTCTATTCCTATCAAGGGCATGTACCTTGGTTGCAGGCACATCCCCAGTAGGAGGCATGCAAGAGGCGACTGATCGATGTCTCTCTCTCATAGATGTTTCTAACTCTCTATCCCTCTCCCTTCCTCTCTGTAAAAAAAAAAAAAAATCAATAAAATATATATAAAAATAAAAGAAATGACCAGGCTGGCAAATGCTCTCAACATTAATTAAAAAATATATATGATGTAGTATATTCACAGAGCGGAATATTATACAGCAGTGAGAATGGAATAAACTACAATTACATGTGACAATATTAATGAATCTAAAAAAAAAAAAATGCAGAGTGAAAGAAGCCAGACATAAAAGAGGACATATTGTAAGATTCCTTAATAAGTTTAAAAAGAAACAAAACTAATCTTTAGACATCAGAATAGTGGTTACCCTGAGTGGAGAAGGTGGTATGAGGAGGGCTTCTGGGTGCTAGTAATGTTCTGGTTCTTGATCTGAGCAGTGTTTACAGGCCTGTGTTCACTACATAAAAATTCTTTGAGCCCTAGCCTATTTGGCTCAGTGGCTAGAGCATCAGTCCGTGGACCAAAAGGACCCGGGTTCATTTCTGGTCCAGGGTCTGTATCTTGGTTGCAGCCTACTCCCTGGCCTGGTTCCTGGTCAGGGCTCATGCAGGAGGCAACCAGTCAATGGGTTTCTCTCACACTGATGTTTCTCTTTCTCTTTCCCTCTCTCCTCCACTCTCCCAAAAATATCAATAGAAAATTATCCTTGGGTGAGGATTAACAACAGAAAACTTACAATATGTGATGATATGTGTATAGTAACACATATATATATAGTCACACACATATCTATATTTTATATATTATACTAGTGGCATAGACTCATGCACATTGAAAGGAAATCAATTAGAAAGTGGCCCGTGGGGTGGGACTGGGCAAGATGGGGCTGGACATGCCCTAGAGCCAACTTCCTGCAGTCCCTCCCCGGCCAGCTGCACCTGGGGCAGCGCTGTGGCTCGAAGGGCATCTGTGGTCACTGCATCTTGGCAGTAAACCAGATTCAGGGTCAACAGTGCCTCAGCAACAACATAACCCATGGCCGAAGGTGGAATCGCACAGCCCCGCGAGGAATCGGGCTCATTCCTCTCTGGTTTTGGGGTGTGTCACCTGAGAACCGCTGCTGCTAAGTCACTGCAGCTCAGCAGCTCCTGCATTGAACATCTGCCCCCTGGTGGTCAATGCGCATCATACCTACTGGCCAGTCAAATGGTTAGACAGTCAGAAGGTCGGACAGTCACTTAGCCTTTTATATACAGCTATACATACAAAAATATAAATATATGTTACATATACATGTTTCTATAAAAATCATACATGTATATAAAGAAATCACACATAATTTATTATATACCTCAATAAAATATGCCTTTTCCTGGCAGTAAAAAGAAATCCATTAGAGTCTATGAAGATTCTGCAGCATAAAGACAAACAGCACATAACAAGCTGAGACTGAACATACTTTGGGAAAAGATTTTCTGCAAGAAACAGAAGTAAATGTCAAATCTCATCTGCATCTGCTCTAGTCTCAAGAAAAATTAGTAAAATCTCATTTCCATGAGACAAAAGATTTTATAGATAAAGTGATGAGACAATGAGCTGAAAAGAAAAAAAAGGTAGGAAAGAAAGGAGGGAAGAGGGATGGAGGGAAAATTCTAGGAAGGAGGTTGTGTCAAATTTAACTCCTTCCCTCTCCCAGGTTCTTGCTGTAAATAACTTCTCCACCCCAATAGGAGAGGATCCTCATACCATCTTCCCCACTAATCAACCCCACCAAGGGTAACTACATGCCAAGCATGTTTTATAATGTTTAGTTATAGAACCTTGAATAAAAATAAGAGAGTTTAGAAAATGATCTGGTACAAATGAATGTTGGGAGGTCCCTACCAGCTCAAAGACCCTAGGATTCCTAGAACTCATGCTAATTCTAGTAGCTAACACTTGCCAAATGCTTTCTATGGGCCAGACACTGTGTAAGCACTTTATGTGGTTTATCTCACATAATCATGTAGTAATACTACCTGGTAGGTACTATAATTATCCTGTCATACAGATGAAGAAACTCAGGCAGAGATGCTATGTCCAAGGTCAGACATCTGTGATTATAGAGCCAGAATTCAAATACAGACAATCTTACTCTGGAGACACTAGAGAAAAAGTGATGAAGGTACCACCAAGATTTGATATTTAATTTCCATGAGAATTTTCTCTCCCCACCCACTAAATGACACTCCTGCATTTCTTAACAAGCATACCAAGAACAAAAAACTTGGAAATCTAATTTTTTTATTTCTCTGGCTTATATACTTGTGAAAATTAAACTAAAAATATTCTCTCACGTTATTTGATTATTTAAAATAAAATTAAAAATTTTAAAGCAAGTTTCCCTGGAACTAAAGTTCCTTTTGTATAATCTGGTTTACATTCAGAATTTGAAATGGGATATAAAATAGAACAGTCTTCAATGTCTGCACTGTCGGGTCATTTCTTTCAAGATTTCATAACTACTAGTAAGTGCTGTAAAACATGTGCTTGATGTGTAGAACTGAATTTCCATGAGGCTCAGTCATGCAAAATTGGACTGATGGAGTAGACATTTGTTACAGTGATCCTGCCAAGTAGCTGGGGAGCCAATTTTGACCTTGAGTGTCATGTTAAATTGCAAAATTAAACGTTGTTTATCTGTTTGCCTGATTTAATATTTTA
The DNA here is from genome assembly GCA_011751065.1 of Lasiurus cinereus. Lineage (NCBI taxonomy): Eukaryota > Metazoa > Chordata > Mammalia > Chiroptera > Vespertilionidae > Lasiurus > Lasiurus cinereus. The sequence continues at coordinate 10,171,529 of JAAGEH010000226.1, forward strand.
TAGGAAAACTGCCAATGGGAACCGTGTTTGCAAATGGCTTGTCAGTTTAAATGAACCTAATTCCTTTAAACATTTTCTATTTGAAAATCATGTGTCAAATAAACATGAACCCTTGGGTTTTATCCATTGAAAATGATAGCACTCAAAAATAGGTATGTTAGAAAATATATCATGATGTTTTGTTCACCAGAAAGCCTAAAATTTGTAAACATATTTTCAATAAGACTGTACTCTTTCCTTCAGAGGAGAACTAAAACTATCCCTTAGAAAGAGAAGAAAAAAATGGACATGGAAAAGACCTCCAAATAGCTTATAATATAATGTTCATTAGTGCATGTAATAAACCCTTACTGAACATGAAGAAGCACATGCTTTTGTTGATAATCTGTTTATCTTGCCTTCACCTAAATAAGTGGGTTGAAGGTCTATGTAAAATGCGTTGTTTTTAAGGATGTCAGATTACTAACCTGCCTGTTTGGGTTATGTCGTGGGAGGGTTATTCCTGAGTGCCTCTTTTAAACCCTTCTACAAAAAAAAAAAGCTTGAGAACACCTAATGCAGAGAAGGGTAGTACACCACAAATGCCACAAGGTGTCACTTCGGGATAACTTCTGGCGCTGCAGCTAACAATATCCTCCAAGGAGGAGGGAGGGGGGGGATATTGACTATATTTTGATGTAATCACCAGAAGTGTATCTATTAGGATTTACAGCAATTAATGCATTTAGATCAACAGGAGTTCCCCTCTAATGTCCCTAAAACTCAAATACAGTATTACACATCATCTTTCCAACCTTACTGTCATAAACACACTATTTTTAGCTAAATAAGTTTTGCGAAAATAGTTTTATGGTCTGTTTTTTCAACCTAATATTTTCCATAGAAGTCCATATCCTTCTGTAAAAAGTACCCAATCAGTTACTTAACCAATTTCGTATTTTGGATCCTTCATATTCCTTTCAGGTTTTTTAAAACATATTTTATTGATTTTTTTTACAGAGAGGAAGGGAGAGAGATAGAGAGTTAGAAACATCATTGATGAGAGAGAAACATGAATCAGCTGCTTCCTGCATAACCCCTACTGGGGATGTGCTCACAACCAAGGTACATGCCCTTGATTGGAATCGAACCTGGGACCCTTCAGTCCGCAGGCCCCTCTATCCACTGAGACAAACCAGTCAGGGTCATTCCTTCCAGTTTTTTTTAAATAATAAGTAATGCTATATGGAGCTAAGAATGGGCTAGAGGGATGGACAGAAATGGGCTCCACAGTCCAAATGGAAGAATGCGCCCTAGACTGGAAGGAAGGGGAGGGTGAAAGGCAAGAGACTAGAAGAGGCAGGAAGTTGAGCGAGTTGGGGCCTAGGGGCATGTACTCTTTATTCGTTTGTACAAAATTTACTGAGCCCAGCCCCGCCCCGCCCAGCAGTGCAGCAGCCAGCCTGGGCGCCCTTTATTATGCAACCGGCGCCGGAAGGTGGTGAGCTGCAGCTGGGACAGAGGAGAGAGAGGGAGGAGGCCGCCACGGTTGGCTGAGAGCCACGAAGGCGCAGAACTTAAAGCAAGGAGAAAAGTCGGCGGCCGAACCCAGGCGGCCTGCACGCCCTGCAACACCGGAAGTGGTGCCACCGGGCCCGGCGCCTCTCTCAGCCAATGGGCGCGAGATGCGCCGTCCGACGGAGACCGGCGCGGTCCCTGGGAAGAAAAGGCGGCGGCCCACCGGCGGGAGGACCTTTCCGTCTACATTACTACGCCAAGTTCCCAGGACGGGAGAGTCGGTGACAGGCGTCCCTTCCCGTTCCTCTCCCGCCCGTTAACCTAGCTCAGTGACACCACGCCTCCAGCCCGAGGCCCTCCTCACGCCCGGCAGCCGCCCTCGGTTAAGACGACCGAGGGCGGTACCGAACCCGGAAGTGGGCGGGGCAGGAGGAGGGGCCTGCGGGGGCGTGTCGGTGGGCGTGGTTTGGTCGCGGCGGGGCGGGAGGGGTGTGGCCCGCCACGCTCCTGGGCTTTTTGGTCCGCGAGGCTCGCTCGCCGCGGCGGGTCGCCACTGGGCCCGCCCTCGCGCCCGGCTCGCCCTCCGAGCCTCCGGGATTCGTCCCAAGTCGGGCTGCGGACCTCCTCCCCCCGCGCGGTCCGAGCGGCGATGGAGGGCGCCCCGGAGAAGCCCCCGGACCTGAAGGCCGGGGAGCCCGTGGCCGGGGGCCCCGAGGTGCTGCCTCCCGAGGAGTCCGAGGGCGGCGCCCGGCCCCTGGAAACGGCCCCCAAGAAGCTCTGCGGCTACTTAAGTAAGTTTGGCGGCAAGGGGCCCATCCGGGGCTGGAAATCGCGCTGGTTCTTCTACGACGAGAGGAAATGTCACCTGTACTATTCGCGGACCGCGCAGGATGCCAATCCCTTGGACAGCATCGACCTCTCCTGTGCGGTCTTCGACTGCAAGGCGGACGCGGCCGAGGAGGGCACGTTCGAAATCAAGACTCCCGGCCGGGTCATCACCCTGAAGGTAAATGGAGCCGTTTTCCCCCCTTTTTAAGCGGGGAGGGTTCCTGGGGCCCGGCCGGGCGCCGGTGGGCGGTCCCCAGCAAATGGACGGGGAAGGGGATCGCCGATCCTGGACGCCCGGGGAGCCCTGGGTGCCCGGGCGCTGGTGGTTTCGGGAGCGCACGCACCCCCACAGTTCCTCCCTGGGGTTCGCACAGCAAAGGCGGGAGGGTTGGGGCCCAGAGTTCGGGAAACGGAGAGGTGAAGTGACTGGCCCCAGTCCGGCCCAGTGTAATCTGGTTTAACATTCAGAATTAATATAAAATAGAACAGTCTTCAGAACAGGCTTAATATACTTGTGAAAATTAAACTAAAAATATTCTCTCATGTGATTTGATTATTTAAAATAAAATTAAAAATTTTAAAGCAAGTTTCCCTGGAACTAAAGTTCCTTTTGTAAAATCTGGTTTTACATTCAGAATTTGAAATGGGATATAAAATAGAACAGTCTTCAATGGCTGCACTGTCAGGTCATTTCTTTCAAGATTCTATAACCACGAACTAGTAAGTGCTGTAAAACATGTGCTTGATGTGTAGAACTGAATTTCCATGAGGCTCAGTCATGCAAAATTGGACCGATGGAGTAGACATTTGTTACAGTGATCCTGCCAAGTAGCTGGGGAGCCTAGTTTTGACCTTGAGTGTCATGTTCAATTGCAAAATTAAACGTTGTTTTATCTGTTTGCCTGATTTAATATTTTATAGGAAAACTGCCAATTTTTCAGGCACCCAGTGGGCGGTGTCATGTAGCCCATTCTTGGAATCTCGTAGGCTTCCTTCCTCTCAGGACCGGATCAAAACTTTGGGGTGTGCCTGACCCGGCAGGTACCCTAACTTTCTTACTGGGGGCTGACGTGGAGTCAAGCTAGGAGCTTGCAGTCCTCTTTCGGCGAGACCTAGTTTCTCAATCACTTTTCTTGAGGTGCCTGGCCAAAAGGAATGGATGCTGAGAAAAGTGTGGGCAGGGATTGGGAGGTAAACATTGAGGTTTCCCTGATCAGCTGAGACTATTCATCAGGGCATATCCAAACCTGCTTTCCCTATCAGTAGGTTTTGTTTCATCTTGTTTGCCTGGGAGAGCCTGAAACGTGGAAAGGCCACGTGCTTTGAAATCAGACCGGATGGGATTCAAATTCTAAGTCAGCTACTTACTTAGCTGTATGACCCTGGGGCAAGTCACTTGACCTCTCGGAATGTAGGTAGTTTGTGAGTCTTAAAACGAGATATGTAAGCGTCTGGAACAGCAATTACAAATTGTTGAAATACTCCCAGCACCTAGAAAACAGCCTGGTACCTGGTGGGTGCTCAGTAAATGTTTGTGGAGTGAACACACATCGTGGTGGAGCCAAGAAGGGGTGCCCCAGAACTTAGTTGGAAAGACAGACCTGCACTTTGAAATAAGAGTTCCAGGATTCACACTCTGAACTAAGAATGTGTCAGGAGACAGCCTTCCCACCCACCTCGTCCCATCTTCCCAGCCTTCCACCCTTTCCTCCAGCCAATTGGGCATCTACTGAGGCCTCAGCTTCAGCTCTCCTTTACAACCAGACCAGCATTGGGGAGATCAGATTAAATAGTGGAAACCAGGAAATTCCAGGCCAGGCAAGGCAGGCATTTCACAGGTCATGTGGTTTACAGGTGTCTCCTCCCACAGGTTGAATGCTGTCTACAGGGTCTCCAACACATGGCTCTTACAATTCCATTGATCTGTGTGCATGCCTGGCTCTATGCTGGGCACTGGGTATGGAGCCCAATTACACCTATCCCCTGGTGCTCAAACAGCTTAAGATCTGGTGAGAGAGACTGACAGGGAGATTGGCACACACATTAAAATGTTCTGTTAGACACACAGGAGGTCTGAACCAGAAATGTGTGGTGACAGGAAGGGTCAGTTCCACTGAGTGGGAGGCTACATCCAGAAAGGTCATCATAGAAGGTATGATACCTGAATCCTGAAAGAACATCAGTTTTCTACCAGCAGACAAGAGGGAGAATATTATTCCAGGTCAAGAGACCCCCATGAACAAAGATGGGAAATCATGCTACCACCCAGTGTCCAGGCACGTTCCAAGAGCTTGTGGTACAGAGGGGCCCAAAAGGTAGAATGGGAGAACAGAGGCCCATGGGGTTGGGGGAGTATGGGCAGGGCATTATGAGTAATGACAGGGAGCTTGGGCTTTGTCCTGGGGCCTGTGGGAAATTGTCAAAGAGCTTTAAGCAAGAAAGCACCGTGATAGTAGAATGCTTAGAAAGCTCTGGCTATTGGGTAGAGAACAAATTAAGAGAAGGCAAGGCTGGTGGTCAGGGAGTCCATCAGGAGGTGATCACGAGAGAATGATGGCTGAGCCAGAGCCGTGACAGAGCGAGACAGTGGCTAGGGATGTGAGGCAGGAAGAATGTGAGAGAGGAGTCAGGGATGGCTCCTGTAACTGGCTGACTACCTTGTTGGTCCAGTCACTGATAGGAGTTGAACCCAGGATGAGGAGACAGTAGGACAGCGGGTGTATGTCCTCCTCGGTAGACTTAAATTCTAAGACGACAGAGGCATGTGTGTTGGCTCACCATTGTACCTCCATTGCCTCCCTCAGTCCCTGCTCAATATATACTTGTCCAGTGATTTATTTATTTATTTATTTATTTATTTATTTATTTATTTATTTTTATTAATGTGTTACATGTATACTTGTCCAGTGATTTAATAAAATGGGTTTGGTTTTGGGCTGGACCTTGTCAGTACAAGGTCATGGTGAAGCCATGGAAAGGCCTCCAGTCTCTCAAGGAAAGTGTATAGAAAGGGAAGACTGGTGGGCATCATTTTATCTTGATATCTCTACAACAGACCAGGGGCCTCTTTCTTGGAGCTTCCTAGCCTCATGCACACCTCACCTGTGAGTCTCTTAAAAGGAGGAGCTTGCCCTGGTTGCCTGTAGCCCCCTGCTTTTCTCATGTGGCCTGGATTGTGAGCAGCTCTGGGAGACTCCATCCACTCCGAGCGAGCTGCCCAGCTTCTGTGCCCAGTCAATCGCAGGCCTTTGCTACATAAGCCACATCTCCTGGCCATAAACTATAACAAAGCTCTGGGAGTGGGAGAAGTGATGCTTACCAGTCTTTCCTTTCTCTACACCAAGCTGAGCGGCTTTAGAGCCTTAGATTCTCCATCTGCAGAAGGGGCTGATCACTCCTGCCCGGCCTCCTCCCTGGAGGATCTGGTGAACTAATAATGGGTGTGAGCATAGATGTTTGTACCATCCAGTGGTGGAAGACCAATCGGCATCAGCCATTAACTGTTTGGGGGACAGGGGTGCCTGCAGGGTGCCACTTTGTCATGCTGTGCATACGGCTTTCCAGTCCCCGATCATATGCATGATTTCAGTGCATCACTAAAACAGAAGGGACTCTCCATTCCACAAAAAAGTCAGCTAAGACATTGAGATGTTGCACAGAGAGATATAGTGATGGTATCATGGGCCCCACCCATGACAGAATTTTAAAGCTCTTACCCTCTCTCTTAGCAACTCCCAATTCCTTTACCCAGTGAGCACATTTTGAGCACCTCCTGTATGTCAGGTACTATGCTGGCCACTTCACCTTTCTTACCGCATTTCATCCTCATAACAACTGTCCTATGAAATGAGTGTTATCATTACCATAGTACAAATGAGGACACTGAGGCCCAGAAAGGTTAAGGAACCTCTAAGTGGGAGACCAGAGCCTGATCACCTTCTATAGCCAAGAAGCAGGTGGTGTTTTCTAGGTGAGCACCCAGCCACAGTGAAATTTTTTTCTGGGAAGGAGCATTACCAAGCCTCCCTTGACCTTCCCACATCCCATATCCAGTGCTACCCTGTGGGCACAGAGCCTTCCTTGCCAACTAACCCTTGTGCTTCTCAGGCTGCCAACAAGCAAGTGATGCTGTACTGGCTGCAGCAGCTGCAGATGAAGCGCTGGGAGTTCCACAACAGCCTGCCTGCACCTCCTGTCGCCCCTGACGCTGCCCTGGCTGGGAATGAGCCTGCCCTGCGCCTTGAGCTAGGTACCCAATGGGCTCGCCTCCTGTGCACACCCAGGGCTCTTGGTGACAAAGCCTCACCCCTCCTGTGAGAAGTGAGTGGGAGGAAGCCTCTGCTAAAGAAGCAGGGATCCAGGGATGTGACTCAGGATTAGGTAGGGCAGTGGTTGGCAAACTGTGGCTCGAGAGCCACATGCAGCTCGTGAGACGCGGTTTGCCACTCTGTTGATTAATGAGTTTGCCAACCACTAGGATAGGGACTTAATCACAAGGAACAACAACAGCCTGTAATTATTTGAATCAAGAGTCTAGCTCAGAGTCAGCAAACTCATTAGTCAACAGGGCAGCAAACAGTGTCTCGCAAGCTGTATGTGGCTCCCAAGCCGCAGTTTGCCGACTACTACTGAAGTTAAGGCAACCATATAGTGACAAGGACAAGAATATGGGCTCCGAGGCCAGGCTGCCTGGTTCACATTCTAATCCTGTGTGGTCTCAGGCAAATTGTTTACCCTTTCTGAGCTTTAATTTCCTTCCCTGGAAATGAGGTCAGTAAAGAAATTATACATACTTCTTAGGGTTTTGGTGAGGATTAAATGAATCTGTATACCTTAAGTGGTTGGAATGATGCCTGCACATTGTCAGTTCAATAGCTGTCAGCTACTATTACGATGACTATAATGGGAATGTCTTAAGAAAAGAAACTTTCACTGAGTTGCTCTGAGGTAGGTTAATGAGAGATTGCAGATATTGTTACTGCTGCTTTACACAAATGCTTTTGTGCTATGAGTTGTGCAGACCAGTGTTCAATGTATTATTCCTGTTCGCATAAGCCAGAATCCTTCACCCCCACGTGACCTACAAATAATTTTCTTAATCCCAAATCCTACAACATTCCAACAGGGAGGAGTCCTGGAGATCACACCCTCCCACCCCATGCTGAAGCCAGGAATACGATTGACAGGTTTTAGAATCAGGACTGACCACCCACAGCTGCCCCTGCAGGAGCACAGAGAGTGAGGTCCCACCACAAATCTGCAGCGTGTCTAAGATGCCTCATCCTTAATTAAGAGGGAAGCCAAATGAGTGAGGGCAGGACTGGCCAAGTGCATCCTAGACCTCCACACCCAGATGTTTTTCATGTCCCCAACTGAGCTCATCTGCCCTTGACTCTTCTCCCCCAGTTTTCCTTGTCCCATTTACCCAGTTGCTCCAGTAACCAGGAGCCACCCAGATTCTTCCTGCATCTTAGTTAGCCAGTCATCAGTCACCAATGCTGGCCTTGTCTCCCTGTGGCCTACACATCAGACCCAGGCCCCACTTCACTGCTGTCACCTTGGGTCAGGCCTCAGCTCTTAGCTGGAAAATTATAGAGCAGCCTCCGCTCTGGTGTCCTCATGTCCCAGCCTGCCCCCTCTGACCATCCTCCTCACTGCAGTCAGAGTGAGCTTTCTAAAGTGACAGTCTGAGCTCAGCCTTGGCTCAGTGGTTGAGCATCAGCCTATCAACCAGGAGGTCAGGGTTCGATTCCTGATCAGGGCACATGCCTGGGTTGCAGGCTCAATCCTTAGTGTGGGGCGTGCAAGAGGTAGCTGATCAATGATTCTCTTTCACCATTGATGTTTCTACCTCTTTTTCCTTCTCTCTTCCTCTCTGAAATCAATAAAAATATATTTTTAAAATAATAATAATAAATAAGTAAAGTGACAGCTGAGCCCCACTCCCCTTTCCTCGCTGCTCACCATGTCCCAGGCCCAAACACAGTCACCGCTCTTTAGCACCAAATTCAGTCCTTCCTGCTCTCACCTCTGCCTGCTGCCCCAGCACCTGCCTCGTGTCTTATGCTTCAGAGTGCCAGAGGCGTCTCTGCTCTCTTCTTGGCCTGGGAATCCTACTTCTCGATGGCCAAGCTTTAGTGCCTCCACCCCCCTCCTCTTGCCAGTCTCCCCTTGGAAGCCTTCTGGGACTTTGTCAGCTGGACTCTATATGAGTCCTCAATACTTCCAGACCATTCTCAAGACCTGTCACATTGTGTTCTAAGTAAAGGGTCCTTGTCAATCTCTGCCCCCTAGTCCTAGACCGTGGGGGCTGTGTCCTTGTCAGCTGTGTCCCCATTACCTGGTGCCCTGCCTGGCACATTGGATATTTGTTGCATGAATGAATGAGCAAATACATTGAATTTTATAATTAAATGAGGAAAGGAATGTAAAGCCTTTAGCATAATGCCAGGCACACAATGCTCAATACATGCCATCTGTCATAATATTACTATATGTATACATGTACACTGTTATTATTATAATAACTGCATCTTTTTATTGTTAATAATCATCAGTAATTTCTCCTGAGAACCTTCTGAGTGTTTTTTGATTGTAAGGGCTTTCTTTGGGGAAGGGCTTATTTATTTTTGCCTCTACATATTTATTCTACCCTCCACTCCCTACCTCCCAGAGGTAAACAACCCTAGCTGTGCTGAAAACTGTAGTCTGAGTTGACACAATTCCCCATCAACCTCGGACCAGAAGCAACGAGAAGCCCTCCCTGACTTGAGATGGGAAAAACCAGGTTATCAGTTTTGGGATCTCACTGGTTCGTCTGCTGTACTGAACCCTTTCCAAGTTCTTGAGTTCTGGGGTTTGGGTTCAGCACACTCGGTGGGCCTCTTCTGGGCCAGCTCCTACTGTGGGCATGGGGCAGGAAAATGGTGTCATGACCAGGGCGCCAGTCTCCCAAGGAAGATACTGGGGAGACACAGGAAGCAGGCATGTGGGCTTCCCCTCTGAAGCCTTCCTCAGCCTGCAGCAAGCTCTCACTGTCCCAGACCAGGGCCCCTGAGAAACTTTCCCCAGCTTAACCAGAGAGACATTTCTGGAGTCTTGAGCAAGCTGGCAGGCCGTGGGTTGGCAGGCTGGAGCAGGCTGCCCCACCTTTCTAGTGCCTCCCTTCCTGGGAGGAAGCAGGGGCCTGCCGCCAGGGCAATGATAGAGTCACAGGCACTGCATCTTGTACAGCGTCTCAGGGCTGCCTTTGAGCACAAGGCACGTTCCCTATAACTTTTAAGCATTCACATCTTAATTTTATATTGTCCCTGAATGTTGGTCTCCATAGAGCCAAGGAAGATCAAGGGGAAGCCAATGGATTGATAATAAAGACATGGTGCCAAAGTAGAAAACATCTCACAAAGCACTTTTATAAATGTTTATCATAAAAATAGCCATACCACTTACATTGTTGCAACACTTCACATGCATCATTTAGCTAATGATCACAACAATCTTATGAGGTTTTTTACTGTTATTTTCATTTCACGGGAGAGGAAACTAAGAGTCAAAGAGGCTCAGGTCAAACAGTAAGAAGATGTCAGTGATGAAATTTGAACCCTAATCTGTAGACTCACACAAACACACTCCCCATCCTCAAGCTGAAGAGGTGACGGGCCATGTGCCAGCGACCCCCAGGAATCCAGTGGCCTGCTGGTCTAAGCCCTGATTGTAGGTGATGGCTTCTTCCTACTGGTAATGGAGCAGCCTCTACAGTTCAGGCAAAAGGAGAAGTAAAGTAAATGCTGCTGAAAATTTTTTGTATGGTCACCTCACTAGGGGCACATCTCCAGGCTGGAGAGGGACCCAGAGGTCACAGACCAGAGTCTTAGATCAATTCTATTTCCTGAAGGAAGTGCTACCCTTCCCTGTAACATCACCATCATGTGCCTCTCATCCTTTGGACACCCGCTTTGCACTGGGAGCTTGCGCTTTCCCGGGCACCCCTCCCTTCTTAGTACTGTCTGCTTGTCAGAAATGCTGTAATAAGGAAAAGTGAGGAACTGTGTTGAATCCATGGCTCTGCTAACAGCTCTGCAACCTTGGCCACAAAATTCATCTTCTCTGAGCTGCTGTTTCCTCATTGGTGAAACGAACCCTATGGTGACATTTACCTCCAAGACGTAGTTCTGGGTAGCCTCAGTAGATCTAGAGCAACAGGTGGAAGTTAACGGAAAACAGATATTGGCACTTAGGAAAGTACTTGCCAAGAAATTAAAATCTTAGACAGATGGTAATTTTTTTCTTTGTTGTGAATGAGGGAGAATGAAATGGTTAAAGTATTGATAAGCAAGGAGACCTTAATTATGTTGAATCATCTCAAAGTCTGAATCAAAGACTCCTTTGAAAGATGTGCATCCACAGAATGGGGCTTTATGGTTTTCTAAACATTTTCATATATTTTAACCCTGAAGGAGACAGAGTACAGAGTGGCTGTCCAGTTTTTAAAATATGGAACCTGAAGAAGAAAGAAAAAAAATTATCAGCCGGTCACAGCCTTCCCCCTAACCCCCCAGCAGAAACATGTTTTGGCTGCTAGGTTTCTTCTGGCTCCTGCTGAATCTCCCAGGGGGCTCTGCCAGTCCAGCCAGATGTGATCCCTTCTTAGCCAGCCCATCCCGTTTGTCCTTATCACCTCCTCCTCTGAGACCCTCCTGGCATCTTCAACTCTGGCTCTGGACCCACTCCCCCTGCCGCTGCTCTTTCTGCAGGTACAAATCACCGGCAGGTCTCCAGGCCACTCTAATGCCTTTCCTCCAGGAAGTCTTCCCTGACTTGAGTTAGAAGGAATCTGTCTCCACCTCCCAGAACTCCCAACTTTGGCTGGCCTGCCCTCTAGCTTCCACCCAATTGGTCTTCCTAGAGCGTGCACTTTTCCCTGCTCCTGAAGCTGGGAGCTTCCTGTGCCTTTGATGATCTCACTTTCTCCAGCCCCACCTGGAAACTTGAGGGTAGATATCCAAACAACTGAGAAAGTAAATTGAAGGGAAGAACTCAAAAGAATGAGTGGGTGTGGCCGAGTACCAGCCAGGCTGCTGCATCCAAAAGAGCCTTTTGGGGATTGACAATGTGTTATTTGCCAAGTTAGACTGCAAAGTTTATTTTCAAGTAGATTGAGCAACTCTCCCTGGCCTCCACCATTGCATTTATTGTTCTTGCAGATGCAAGGCAGAAATAAATGTCCTCTCCCCTTTGCCCTCAGTAAGAAGGCCCCAAGTAAAAGGTGTCTGCTTCCCTGTGCGTTTCAGGGCTGCCTGGTCAAGATCATACCATCTCCAAGTAGCCTTGGTTCTCTTCGACTCAAAGCTAACTTCTGAGTCTTTCACCTCCTCTCTCTTATACTTCAAATAATGTTTCATTAGTCTTGAGACCTTCCTTAATATTAAGCCTTTAAAGTACTCACTGTATAAGAATCCCTTTTTAAGCAGAACATTTTAAAAATAGAAAAGTAGCCATAAGCCTACCACCCAGAGAGAGCCAGTGTTAGCATTGTGATGACTTCCCGCCTGCCTCTTTATTTTATTAATGTAAATGATTTTCTGATCAAATAACAATATAAACGTTTTACTTTGCTTTTTGGTAATCAGTATTGTGACCTAAAATGTCCCCGTGTTGTAAAATCTGTTTATTAGTACCTACTTTTGACAAATATATATTATTTCCTGTTTATAGATGTAACCTATATTTACTATAAAAAAATTGGGGGGAAACATTACACTGTAATGAGTAACCTGCTCACTTTTAATCCCAGCATGCAGTTCTGACCACTGTTAAGGTTGCCAAGTATTTGAGACTCTTCCTATACAATGGAGTTCATACTATAACCCCGATTTTTATCTGGCTTTTCAACCTTAGAGTGTGTGCCATGCATATTCCCCATGTTCTTAAGCATTCTTCCTTAGCATCATTTTAAATGATTGAGTAACAGGACACTGCCTCTTTGGCTGCTGTTAACCCACAAGAAAGTCTTGCTCAGGCTGACTCCCACCTGATCCCAGTGGGAGCTGAGCCCGTAGCACCCACCTGTCTGGTCTTTCCAAGTGCAATGGCCCAATGGGTGATTTCCCTTTTCTTTGCTTCCCAGAGCAAGAGGAGGCAGAGCTGGAGGAGTTCCTGTGCCCCGTGAAAACACCCCCTGGACTTGTGGGTATGGCAGCCGCCTTTCAGCCAGCCCCTGCCATGCCCTCAGCCCTTCAGAATATTTCCCTCAAGCACCTGGGAACCGAAATACAGTAAGTGCTAGTGGGCTCAGGGGCTGGCCAAGAAGCAAGCAGCCCCTTCTTCAGAGCTTACTGTGATCTGGAGTGATTCCCAGTAGGAAGGAGAGCCTGGTGCGGGGAGGGTTTTAGGTCATTGGTTCCCAATGTGGGACACACGCCCCACGGGGGCAATTTGATTTTTAAGGGGGGGCGCAATTAGAGAATAAGTTAACAGTGAATTTTTTGCATTTCTTATGTTTCTAGGAGCCTCATATACAGCATATAAATATATATTGTGACAGTTATGCATTTGAGTTCTCTATTATGTGTTTTGAAACTTTGCTATTTTTTTCATATCACTTCATATTATTATTTTTTAAGTGATTTCTTCTTCAGTACTTCAACTGTCCTATCATTCTTTTATTTTTCTCTTTCATGAATGCCACGTTCTTTGGAAGCTTGTTTAGACCAAGTTAATGTCCTTTTAGGCTTCCTCCACGTGCCTAGAAGTTCACTTGGAGATGCTTAGGTGGGGCAGGGCCAAAGAAAGGTTGGGAACCACTGGTTTAGGGGCTCTATTTTCAATTCACGCTATTACTTTAAAATATTACATTCATTGTTCTGATTTTAAAAGTAGTGCATATTCTTTTTAGAAATTAGAAACATCTCAAAAGGTGTAAATTTAACATTACCCATATTCCTATCACCCAGACAAGCATTCTTAGCATTTAGTGTATCTCTTTTCTCCTCATTTTCTGTACACATACATGCATAATTGATATCATGCTGAATGTAATGTGCTGATAGCTTCATGAATGTCTACATATGTCAAACCTATCAAATTATTCACTTTTACTGTATAATTTACTAGATGCCCATTATATATCAGCTACTTTTCATTTAATAATGTATAATATACACAATTTCTCATCAATAGGCTTTGCTTTAAATAGGTTATAAAAAGATAGTAATATGGCCTGGGCTTTGGAGGCAAATTGCCTGGATATGTGTTGTGGCTCCACCTGTCATAGACTCTGGTATCCTTGGCAAGTTGTTTGAGTTCTCTGTGCTACACTTAAATTGTTAGTAAATATAAAATTCAGCAGTGCTTGCCTTATATGGTTAGTGCAGGGGTCAATCGGTCAATGCATGCAAACTGCTTTTGAACTGTGCTTGGCAATGGGTAGGTACTTAATAAATACAGGGTGGGGCAAAAGTAGGTTTACAGTTGTTCACATGGAAAATAATAAAATGATTTATAAATAATAATATAAGAACTTTCACGTACTCACAACTGTAAACCTACTTTTGCCCACCCTGCTGCTGCTATTGTTGCTCTTACTGAAGGAATGGAAGCTTTTGGGAATTCAGACTATACCCAGTTCTGATCTGTTTGGGTGCTTATTTTTTGTGAGGACTTATTACAAACTGGACCTCTTAGAAAGCAGAATAGATTGTTCACTGGACTCGGATCAGAGACCCTGGCTCTGTGTGATTCAGGCTTAGCATTTCCCTCGGTCAGCCTCAGTGTTTGAGTTTGCATGGGTAACTGGAAGGGTAGTGATGCTATTCCCAGGATAGAAGCAGGTTGTAAGGGAAAGACAATGAGTTCTCTTTAGGGCCTGGAGGTAGGTTACCCAACAGTCACTGGGTGGAGGACTTGGAACTCAGGAAATCTGAACTAGAGAGAGACTTGGGGAGTATGGGGCATGGTTGAGCCCCCTTTTTCCCCCTCCCCAAGTGTGAGTGGACAAGGAGGGTGCCCTGTTGGGGATCTTCTCTAAGAAGGAGCTGGAGAGAACTGGGAGCATTGTGAGCCTAATTTGGGGGGGAAGGGGGGCGGGGCATGAGGAGGCCTGAGAACTTCAGCCATCCAGCTGGTACACACTGTATCCAAGATGGTCTCACCAAGATTAAGCCAGGTTCCTGCCTGATGAAGACCACAAACAACAGAAGTGGAACAGAGGACATGCAGAGACCAAGACAGGAAGGAAGTTTCAGGGATTAGTCAGTTACCTCCCTCCGGACACTTGCAATAACCCACAGAAAATGCAAGGGAACATTGTACGTGTCCTGGGGAGAGCCCAGTGAGTTCAAGGTTGCCCTTGTCTCCTGTATCCCCTGGCCCTGGCTGGTCTTAGAGCTTATAGTTGGGTCTGCCATGAGCCTAGGTCATAGTCTGAGGAAGGGAGGAAGGGAGCTTCCAGAGCACCATACTGGGTGCTTCATACTCTCATTGAGTTGTCTACGCAACCCAGTGAAGTGGTATTAAAACAGTTAAGTTCTCAGGCTATGGAGTCAGATGTCCAGGTCTAATGCTCAGCCCACCATTTATCATCTCTGTGGCTTTGGTTACTTATCCTTTCTGAACCTCAGTTCTTCTCTTGTGCAATGGAGGTGATAACAGTACTCACTCCATTGGACTGTCATGAGGATTAAATGCATTGAATGTGTGTGTGCCTGGATTAAATGAATTGTATTTCTAATGTTTAGCTTAGAGCCTGGTCCATAAAGGGCCTCATTGTGATAAATACATTCATCATTCCCACTGCAGATGAGAAAACCCACTCAGAAAGGATAAATGGCTTGCCCAAGGCTTTCTTTCCAGAACAAACTTTTATGACCACTACCTTTATGCTGACCAAGCCTTTTATGACCTAAAACTAAACCTACACACAAAAATGATCTATGAACTGCTCCAACCCAAGTCAATATATTTATGAAATAGAGTTGCCTCTTCCAAGCACAACAGTTTGGCTGGGTAGTGGCCACCTGGTCTGTGTCTGTAGAGATCAGAAGGCACTTTACTGCCCTGAGGTTGGGGTTTCTGTGCCTCTTATATTCCAGGGATGGCTGTGAGCTCCTAGACATGTTGGGGAGGCTGCAATCTCTAGACAAGGGGGAGTATGGGCAGCAATGATGGTCACTCTACCCAGCCACTTCCTCTGATTGTACAGATGTGTCTGGGTTTTCTCCAAGTCATGTGGCTTGTGGTTTATGGTTTGTAAGATACATTGTAATGGAGCTCAGCACAAGACCCAGCACAAAATGCTACTTAGTAAATAGTGTCCCTCATTACCTCATCATTCTTTTTAATATAGCCTATTACCCTTTATTTTCATGGGGAAAATAAGAACTGGGAAGAAGAAGTGACTAGCCAAAAGAGTCAGGGGCTTCTTAAAATAGGACCTTAATAGTAACAGAGGAAAAGGAGTCAGAGACCAAATTTTAAAGTCTGATAGAGAGCTGACTCCTCATTTCTTCTCTGTTCTTAATTTATTCATTTCTCCATTAAAGTAAAATCTCATTTTTATTTTGGACTCAACTATATCAAGAAACTGGATTTTCTTTTAAAGATAAGTTTCAGATTAAATAATTATTCTTTGAAAAAACAACAAACTCTTAGCTAAACAGATCAAGAAAAGGCATAAGACTCAATTACTAATATCAAGAACAAAAGAGGACAATACTACCAACCATACAAAAATAATAAGGTTTAAGAGAATACTATGAACAATTATATGCCAACAAATTAAGTAACTTTAATGAAATACATAAATTCCTAGAAAGATACAAATTATTAAAACTGAATCAAGAAGAAATAGAAAATCTGATTGGACCTATAACATGTAAGGAGATTGAATTAGTAATTAAAAACTATCCACAAACATCTAGGACCAGATAACTTCACTGGTAAATTCTACTAAACATAAAGAATAATTAGTACCAATTCTTCACAAACTCTCCCCCCATAAAAGAAAAAGAGGGAACACTTCCCAATTCATTTCATAAGGTCAGTATTGCCATGACATCCAAACCAAACAATGATATTACAAAAATTTTTCAATACCCAGAACTTTCACCCAGAATTTCTTTGTGTTTTTTCTAACCCGCCTCTTCAGAGAAGGTATGGATTTTCAGGAGTGCCAGCTTTATGTAAAATTTCAATTTCAGCCCTACACTTTGTATGGGTCCAAACCATTTTTTCTTTCCTCCCTTGCAACCAAGGCTCTAGATTTTTGGTATCAACAGTTAATCCCTAATCACAAGAAAAAAATCTGTAACTATGTGTGGGTGATGGATATTAACTATACTTATTGTGGTGATCATTTCACAGTATGTACATATATTGATAAATATGTTTTATACCCAAAACAAATATAATGTTATATGTCAAACATATCTCAATATAAAAAAAAACAGCAACAACGAACAGTTGATCCCTGAACAGATTCATATCCTAGTCAACTCTTACAACAATAATGCTGCAAACAAACACTTCTAAATTCAGTGTCATATTAATAAGCATTTCTTTTGCATCCTTCTTAGTTCAGTTGCTATAGGTTAGGTTCACCTGGTCGTGACTCTACGCTATTGGTAAGATCCAGGTATACCACATATTTCTCATCTTCCATGGGCCACAGCTACCTGAGGCATGTTCCTCAAGAGGGCAAGCCCTACATGTGAGCACAGTTTAAGCCTGTGTTCATCACATTTGCTAACAGCACTTTGGTCAAGGAAGTCACATGGCCACGCTCAAAGTTAAGAGGGAAAGGTGAAGCACTCTCATGGAGGTGGAGGAGAAAGAGTGAATACTGACATACTTTGTTTTGTTACACATCACATTTTTTACAAGTTAAAGTTTTGTGGTAGCCTGAATTGAGCAAGTCTATCAGCGCCAGTTTTTCAGCAGGTTCAGCATTTTTTAGCAATAAGGTATTTTTAAATTAAAGTCTGAGTGCAAACTCGATCACTAACTCTGCATGATGTTGCGGAAGTGAAAGGAACCAGGTTTACTAAAGTTAATTGTAGTGATAGACGTGTATTAGCCTCATAAGCTACTGAGGTGGTTTATTGTATCCTACTACAGTATTAAAAATATATATATATATCTCCGAGATATGCCTGTATTTGCTGAACAGTAATCTGATCTACATGGTGACCTTTCTCTCTAGTTCCCATTTGAGTTTCATCTCCTTTTTCATATTTAGTGCCTGAGGACTTCTCTTCCTTTCCTGGGAATTCAGCTAAATATTTGTGAAATATGTTTTGTATTTATCTAGCATCTTGGTGTTTTGGAATAAGAGTTTTTCAGATTAATTTGTCCCCCACATGGGGGTGATATAGCAGAGCCAGTATTCTAGCACAGATCTACAGACTTTCGCATCCTCTTTTTTTTTTTGACCACGCTATTGCTGCCCTTAAATAAGTGATTTTCCATTGCAGTGTTTTCTACCTGTTGACCGTGACCACAGTGGGAAATAGCTCAGCGCGCGCGCGCGCACACACACACACACACACACACACACTCCACAAGATATTGACCCTCTTAAGTAGAATACATTTTCGTTTTCCATCTTTTTTTTTAAATGCTGATCATGATACAAAACTGATTTTATAGTCTACCAATGGTTTATAACTTGCAGTTTGAAAAACACTGACCTACAGAACTCCTTTAATCATTTTCTCTTCCTTGTTAACTAATTTTGGAATATGTCTACTTTTATATCTTTGCAAAGAGAAAAGAAAAATGCAATTGAACTGTCTTTTTATCTGACTCACTATGAATTTCTCTGTGGTTTCTGGTCCTAAGGCAGCCTTTGGTGCTACCTACAAACCAAACATGTATTGAGATTGCACTCTGGGTACAGGCTACCCCAGTGCCAGGTGCCAGCAGGCATGCAGGTGTGTTAGTGTCCAGTTCGTGAAGAAAAGACATCTCGTTATTCAGCCTTGGCAAGTACTTGGTCACAAGGTGGCTTCATGCATGAAGTGCAGTGAGCTCCTTGGAGGCCGTGTGGTGACCAGTGAAGGCTTCCGAGAGAACACATGGGAGCAGGGAAAAAAAGCTAGAGAAGGATGCCAGATGTTCGGGACTCTTCTCAGCGGAAGTAGGAAGTACAACAATCTGATGATAATCTGAGCCAGGTAGTTACAAGACCAGATGAAGGTTTTAGGAAAATTAGTTTGGCAAATCCAATCAACAGTTATTCAGCATATATGTAGCAAGGGCCCTCTATATTTCAGGCACTGTTCTATGCATTCAAAGTACTATGTACTTTGGTGAACAAAACAGACAAACATTCCTACTTTTAATGCTTTACTCCAGCTGCGGGGTTGGGACAGGGAAGTCAAGCTTATATTGTTTATAAACAACACTGTGGAAGGTGATAAGCCATAAAATGATGGAAAGAAGAGGGGTGAGGGGGATCGGGAGTGGCTCGGTGGGGTGCATCATGCAGGGTGCCTGGCGTCTCGCAGACTGATCAGGCCATGCCTGGGCGTAAGGTAAGATACAGCCTGAGCTCTAGCGGTGGCAGCCAGCAGGGAGGAAAGGGACATAGTGGCAGGGCTGTCAGCCTCGTGCTTCTCTGTTTCCCTTCAGAAACACGATGTACAACATCCGGGGCAACAGGCAGGCCCAAGGAACAGGCCATGGACCTCCAGAGGAAGATCCTCTGCCGAGCAGCGAGCCCCAGAGGGAGGAGCGGCCCTCATCCCCTGACCCCAGTGCCCCAGGTGAGCCTCTGCCCAGGGCTGAGCTGCCCTCAGAAACTGAGTGCCCTTCTCCCCAGAAATCAGCATTTGTGCTTTTCTGTCAACCATGGGACTCTCCGGGGGCACTCCTCCTGGGTTTATGGGTCTAGCAGCAATGGTTGATTATTGTTGCTGTGAAATATACGTAACATAAAACTTAACCCATTTCAGTGGCGTTAAGTACATTCACATTCTTCTGCAAACACCACCACCATTCATCCCCAGAACTCTTCCTCTTCCCAAACTAAAACTCAGCCATGATTCTTGAAGTAATAAAGGAAAATCTCACTCACTTTCTTACTTTATTTTTAATTTATAAAGAAGGATATAAAAATGCCTTTCTATGGTGATTAAAGTTTGTCAGCTCTGCCTGAAAAAGCAGAGCAGATGGCCTTTAGGTCCCATCCAGCTATGACATAGCACTTGATTGTTTCTTTCACAAATGTGAGTGACGGAGGAGAGGTTGGCTTCTTTGAAAGTGGCATTGGGGCCCTTAGACTTTAACTTAGAAACAGTTGGGAGAAAACTGGCTGAGGCAGCACTGTGTGTTCTTCTCATGGCAGAGAGGATGTCTGGGCCACGTAGAAGTGACTCTAGGAAAGGTGCCCCGTGGGAGCAGTGCCTGGGGAAATCCCGCAGGTCACAGGAACAGTGCAAGAGAAGATCAGGACCATAGCGAATCAGTAATAATAAGGAAGCTAGCTCTTACATATAGTAGTTATTTGTGCCACTAAGCACTTTGGGAAGGGGGGAAGGGAGTATAGTTGTATTAGCATATAATTCACATGCCATACAGTTCAGTGGTTTTCAGTATATTCACAGTTATGCAGCCATCATCATAGTCAATTCCAGAACATTTGTAATACCCCCTGAAGGAAACCCTACATCCCTCTAGGCAACCACCAATCTACCTTCTATCTCTGCAGACCTGCCTATTGTGGATAGTTTATACAGATGGAATCGTACAACATGTGGGTCCCTGCTGTCTGGCTTCTTGCACTTAGAACCTTTTCAGGTTTCAACCATGTGCACTAATCACTTTACTTGCAGATGCTGTTTAAATTTACAACAACCTGAGCGGCAGCCTTTGTTGCTGTTCTCATTTAATAAGAGAGGGCACCGAGGACAGGAACGTGGAGTGACTGGCTTATGGCAGCACAGTGAATGACAGACCAGGATTCAAGCCCAGTACTCTGGCCCCATGCTGTGGCCTGAAGTCTCCTTTTCTAAATCAGTGATTTTTTTAAAACTACATATTTATTGCCATGAAATCTTGATGCCATGAACAAAATCTAATATACGAAGCAGAGAAAAGCTGACTTGGGTCAGGGGTGGGAGTCTGGGTTCCCCTCAGCACCTCATCCTCTGCCCTTCGAGGCACTCCCCTGAAATCTAAGGGCACTGATTGAGAAACGCTATCTTGGGCCTCATTTTCTCCAGCTGTAAAATGAGCTCAGTGATCCCTACGCTTCCTGCCTGCAGGGCTGGTGGGCAGAGTGTTTCAGAGGTCAGCAGGCTGCAGGGCTGAGCCGCACAGTCTGGCTCTCCCAGAGCCCCAGGCCAGGAAGGGAACGGCCTGGCATTCCTCAGAGCCCTGTGGCTGCTCTAGCCTCAGCTCACCCAGATTTCTCTGAAGTCTGGAAACAAGACCCATCTGTTCTTATGCCCAACAAGTTCAAGGAGTTTCTGGTTCCTGTCACCTACTAGTTCTTTATCTGTTCAAACCTGTTTGGCTGTCCCTCAGCCTGGGCCCCAGAAGAAAGATGCTAAGTCATTCAGGTTGTCCTCCAAGCCCTACCTGTCTCCTCCCCTGGGATCCCACACCACATCCTTATTTTTCACACCTTAGTCTCAAAAGAATTGGGGATAGCTTATTAAAATGCATATCTGGGGAAATAAAATGATTTATTAGGGTTAGAAAATTTAGATAAGATCCTTCAGAGTAGCCAATGGTGGGCAGCAAATGTTGCCTGAGCGTCTCAGCAGTCACGCAAAGAGAGAGATACAAGTAGTTAGATTGTTCCCAGGGTCCACAAAAATAAACACATACTTTCTTGGAAGAAGCAAAGCCTTTTCGGGCACTGAGGGCTGAAGAGAAATTCTGCTGGGGCCTCATAACAGGCATGATGTGTCTGTGCCATGTAAAAAAGATCCTCAAGGTTCCTTAACCTAGTGGTTGGCAAAATGCGGCTCACGAGCCACATGCAGCTCGCGAGCCGGGTTTGCCGCTCTAATGAGTTTGACTAATGAGGTTGACTGAGTTTGCCGACCACGGCCTTAACCATATAATCAGGCCATCAAATGTCCCTGGTTGCAGACTGATAGTAGAGCCCTAAAGCAAAGGCCAGGGACAGGGCAGGACAAGGCAGCTCGAGTGAGTGGATTTGATTTAAGAATAAAATTTGGCACTTGTTAGCAGTGGTTTTCAGTAAAGAGCAAGAGAGTCAATATCTGAGGCTTTGTGGGTCATGTGGTTTCTGTTGCAAGTACTTAATTCTGGCCTTGTAAAGTGAAAGCAGCACAGACAGTGCCCAAATGAAGGGGTATGATTGTGTCCCAATAAAACTTTATTTACAAAAGCAGGCTGTGGGCTAGATTTGGCCTGTGGGCCATCAATTGCTAACCCTGGTTCTAGAGGAAATAAAAGACTATGCAGCCTCTAGGGAAATATGTCTCCTAACTTAGCTTATAGGAAGAACAAAAGAAGAGTTTGAGCTGCTTTCTAGGGAAAGTGCAGAGTACAGATATTCCACGTTCTTATCAAGAGACAGGTCTCTGTACTTTGAAAGTTGCTCAGAGGGTGGAGGTAAAATCTTGACATGAGAAACAAGACATTCCTTCAGGGCTTGTGATTGATGGGATGACCACCTGGCAAACAGCCCGTGCAGGTGGGGATCTGAGAGGATGGGCTGGTGACCTGGCTGGCACAGTGTAAGTAATGTTTTGTTAGTCCAGCGCTGTATAGACTGTATCAGCTTCACCTAGGAATTAGAAATGCCAATGCTCAAGCCCCACTCAGGCCGGTCGAATGAGGAGCTCAGGGTGTAGGGTCCCACAGTCTGCTTTTTACCAAGCCTTCCAGGTGTTTCTGCAGCAAGCTTATTTGAGAACTGCCAAGGCCCCTGATCATAACCTTTAAGTTTCTCGTCTTGATCAGGGAAAGATCCCGGGGAGACTCTGAAGCCTGCACCCAAATCCTCTATGACTGCCAGTCTCATTCAGAAAGCCAAGCGCCAGAACAACACCTTCCCGCTCTTTGCTGAGGGATTCACACGGAACCGAACTGTCCAGGAGAAAACCTTGGCCTTGGAGCAACAGGTTCTGATGCTTACCAAGGAGTTAAAGTCTCAAAAGGTGAGCTCCGGCCCCAGGCTCCAGGAGACCTCTCTGGGTGTAGGCCAAACTGTGGGTGGTTGAAAATGCTGTGCTGTTGATTAGTAGGGACACACTGTCATTCAAACAGAAAGCCGCTAAGGGCAGGGTCTCTGGAGACCTACTTTAATAATTGCCTCTCAGGCCCCTCCTGAAGGAGTGTGCATGGTCTGCCCCCACACCCGAAGAGGAACAGTGTGGAGGAGGGTGACCTGGATGCAGGGTCCTGGGAAGTGTCACCAGAGGGACCCGAGATCTTCACCAGGCAGCCAGTAACTGGCAGGATCTCTGAAGGACTATCAGGACAGAGGGAGCAGGCAGTTCCTTTGACCCTGGAGCTGAGTCAGGCCCAATAGAGAACAATAGCAGGGAGGAAGATCTAGGCTTAACAGAGAGAAAAGTTAATGATAGCAGTTTTAAAAAAAGAAAGCTGCATGTTCATTGTAGAAAACCAATCACATGTATACACAGAAATGAAAGTCATTGAAAAGCCTACAACCCAGAGGGTAGATTGTGTTCCCACCCAGGGCTACCTTGTAAGCAGTGAGGGTCCCGTGGCAGGAGAGCAAGGGCGGCTGCAGCACTTTCAGCAGCCTCTCTGGCTAGATC
The DNA here is from genome assembly GCA_011751065.1 of Lasiurus cinereus. NCBI lineage: Eukaryota > Metazoa > Chordata > Mammalia > Chiroptera > Vespertilionidae > Lasiurus > Lasiurus cinereus. The sequence continues at coordinate 10,194,613 of JAAGEH010000226.1, forward strand.
AGTGCCTGATCCCTGGACCAGCACAGCTTACGCCCCAAACCCAAACCCAAGCCTGGGTTTGAAAAGAAATCTGGAATGTAAAGACCACTTCTTCTTTCACCATATCTTACCCTTCTTTCTAGGAAATCTGGGTGGCCTCCCTTGACTTTGGCCCATCCTTTTAAGGCAGTGGTTCTCATCCTTTCTAATGCCTCAGCCCTTTAATACAGTTCCTCATGTTGTGGTAACTCCCAACCATAAAATGATTTTTGTTGCTATTTCATAACTGTAATTTTGCTACTGTTAATGAATCGGAAAATACAGATATTTACATTACGATTTGTCACAGTAGCAAAATTACAGTTATAAAGTATCAACGAAAATCATTTTATGGTTGGAAGTTACCACAACATGAGGAACTGTATTGAAGGGTCACGGCATTAAAAAGGTTGAGAACCACTGTTCTAAGGCATTATGAATTGTCAGATGAAGCTGAGGGGCCCTGGGACACCGAGATTTCATTTAAGTTTGCCCCTAACAGCTCTGCAGCCTTGGAGGACCATTCTTCAGTAGTAAATGAAGGCGAGGTCTTGGAGATTAGTAAGGGCCACCCAGGCTGTGCGCAATTCCCCTGCAGTCAGAGTGAAAATGTCAGGAGGAAGTTGCTCAAGCATTAACGAATTAGACTTTGTTACTGGTTCACTTTCCAGCAAACCTCATTCCTGTTCTTGAGCAGGTTGTGGGAGGAGAGCAAGTATTGTGGGTTCGCTTTTGACCCACAATATGAATGGATTTGCATGCTCTCTGACCCATCTCACAAACACACTTTGGTCTAGTGGGTAATTCAGAGCACGGGCCTTTAAATAAGAGGGTACATACTCCAATTCAAGCCTTGAGTGAGTCTCTTAACCTCTACAGCCTCAGTTTCCTCCTCTGTAAGTGGAGTAACAGCTGTGTTTCCTGGAGAGGCCTGTCAGATCCATAAAGCCTGACTGATGCCTGGCCAGCAGTTTCCCAGCAGATTCAGGCTTTGATTTTTTTGACTGCTGCTAGCATTCCCTGCCTTTTTTGTTGATTCCTTCCGGCCTTTGAAGGAATGACACACATGCCTGAGAGGCTCTGAGAACACTCCTGAGGAGTTATGGGAATCACACCTGAGCTGTGAGGGCTTCCAGGAAGTGCGCTTGTGGGGCATAGCAGTGAAGACAGAGGGCCGGCCTTCATTCACACTAGGAAGGGGGATCCTGAGCTCTGCCAATGCTGGGGTTTCACCTCCAGCCCAGACACCACAACCAAAGCAGGGAAGGAGAAAAGGAGACCAACTCTTGGCTCAGAGGGGGCAGAGGCTGGCACAACCTTGGGATGCCGAGCTGTAGGGACTCAGAAATGCAAGTTGGAGGGCAGCTCTCCATCTCACCCTCCCAATTCAGTGCCTCAGCTGGGAAAACAGCTCCCTGGGTCTCAGGGCCCACATCTACCAGATGGTTCTACAGCGGGAAGGCACCATCTTTCTAACTGAGGCTTCAGGGGACATGGGAGCCGGGGTCGTGTTCTAGCTCAGACAGACAGGTGGCCATTGCCAGTAACTTTAGTGATCCTTTACGAATTTGTATCTCAGACTCTGTTGGATGCTATGGAGGGCGCTGGTCTTTTTCTCCAGGTTCAGGGCTCTCATCACAGGCTTCCTCCTCCATGGTCTCATGTACAGACAAAACTGCTCGTCAGGAAAAAATGGCACGAACTCTCTGTGCCTCCTGTGTCATATTAAACCACAGGGTGACTCCAATACCCATTAAGTCATTATCTATCCCAGCCCCCTGCAGTGCTGGCCCCACGGAGATTTGGACTCCAGAAGATAGTAAGTACCAGATGCTCGGCCAGCTGACTCCGGCTCGGTGCCGTTGGAGGTGGCAGGATTGTACCCAGCCTGAAGGCTGTCTGCTCTGACAGGTGGAAGGCTGTTGTTTGTGGTGCTGTTCACCATCTGTTGGCTGCTGGGAATGAGGGACTCCTCCCGAGTTCTGCCTGGGGACCTGTAGGGCCAACCTAACTTACTCAGGATGACTTGGTGAAGGCATGTACTTCCTTTGAAAACTGAGGGAGCAAAAAGCAACCCATTATTTCCCTAGAACCCTGGCCAGAATTCAGAGTACACTCCCACTGCACAGGATGCAGACTTTAGCGTGCACTCCACGTGACCTGAACAAAAGCAGCTTCAAAACAGATGCATCACAAGCTTCCATTTTTGTTTTTAATATTTCTCTATACCGTGTATATGGATTTTTGTTACTAACATATTTCACTTACCATAATATCCTCAAGATATTATGTGTGTAGTATGTGGCAGGATTTCCTTTGTTTTTTAAGACTGAATAATATTCGTGTGTGTGTGTGCGTGCGCACACCACATATTACCTGTTCACCATCAATAGACACTGGGTGGGTTGTTTACACTTCTTGGGTATTGTGAATAATATTGCCACAAACATGGGTTATTTCCATTTTTAAAGAAAATGAAGGAACATTTCAATGCAAAATCCATGATACTCATCATGGAGGAGTGAAGGATCCTGGATTAGGAGTTGGGAGCACTCTATCATGCTGTGCTTTTCCATCATGGAGATCTACCAGGTCCCTTTAGTCCTCCCCTTTCTTGCTACAGTCTCTATTTGGCTTCATCCTCCGCCCCTTCCTTTCTCCCTATCTCACTGTGGGGCAGGGATTCTGGGGTGGGAGGAGAGCCTCCTGGGCTGGTGTCTTGGTCTTGGATTCTGAGAGCCAGATGTGGGGACGAGAGATAGTTAAATGGAATGAAATGGACTTCAGAGTTGACTCCCAAAATTGTGGGGGTTGGGGTGGGGAGGGTGGGATCACTTGATTCGGAGCCTCAGGCAGGTCTGAACTGTGGTCTCTTGGTATTTCACAGGCAGTTACCAAGGTGATCTCCAAATCTCAGCTGAACTAGAAAATAATTGGGCTTCTCAGTTTATCCTGGAGCCACAGGAATGTTAATCTCTCTCAGCAGGGCCTTGGGAAGTGATTTCTTCATTCCTGACATTCTGGTTTGGTTTGCAACCCTCCCCCACTTCCTGCAACACCCAAGCTCCTCACCTGCTCTTGCATTCAGCTGGGGCTTTGCTTGAGCTGTTGGTTCAGTTGTTTGGAACTACAGTCGCCAACCAGTGGTCCGTGAGGTCCAAAAGGTTGGCAACCGCTGGTCTGGAAAGCCTTCCCCACTGTAAGTTCGAGGCACAGGAAACAGGAGTCAGAGGCCAAGGCATGTCTAGAGGAGGTTTATTACGGAGGAGGAAGAAAAACCAGGATTAGAGGAGGGAGAGGAGAAGGAGAGACCCATCGGACTGTCTCCAGACTGGAAAACAGTAATATGTCCAGCAGTGACCAGGCCTTTTGAGGGAACACGAAGGGGTTGGGCCCCGGGCACTCGGCACAGCTGATCGGTGGTTGAATGTCTTGGGGATGGCCTGGCGGTAGATGTCATAACTCTGCCCACCAGTTGGGGGGAAGGAGAATCTATCACCCGCCATCATTTCCCTCCTGCTGCTTGGCTATCTCTGGCCCTTTCCATTCTTTAAACTGATCTGCCTTTCAGTAGAAAATGCTGATCTTCCCACTGCCATCCTAAGCAAAAATCATTGCTCTCTGCTCTGGGCCCCCACAAACACCTTGCTTCCCCCTGTTGCAGGAAAATGCTCTGTTAGTGGTTCACCTTTGCTCCCACCTGCCAGTCTCCTTCTGAGCCCCAGCAGTTGGCCCAGGGCTTTGCACTCGGTGGGTGTTTGATGAAGGTTGGATGGAAGAGAGAAGCAGAGAAGGGACAGTTACTAGTACTACTGAGGTGTCAGAAGATGCACACTAATTTTGTTTTGTCATTAATTTATTGTATAAAGTCATGATTTGGGGCAGTTCTCCAAAATAGAATTGTTCTTAGCCAAGAAAAAAAAATTAAGTGCTTTAACATAGATAGTTACCACCTGGGAGCTCAACATGTCCCACCTATTGCTAGTGGAAGTAGGCTTCTTGCAATGTCACAAGAAAATGAAATTTCTGAGACACAGAAGAATGAGTGGCATTTATTTGCACTCATTAAACCCCTGAGTTTCCAAAGTCTCCTCCCCTCTGTCCACCATGGAAGAAGTGTAGCTGTGTCCTTAGCAGAGGTAGGATTAAAGCCATTGCCCAGAGTCTTTATTCCACATTTGCACAGTCCACTCAGCATCAGGCTAGCCTAACTTGTGTTCCAGCTGCAGTCCATCAGTCCATTGTGTATGTGGTCCACATGGCCCAGGACCATGCAGCTTCTAGGAACACGGGCAAATGCAGGGAAACGGGAGCAAAACCAGAGGAACAAAAGAGAGAATTCCTTTGGGGATTTTAACCTCAGAATTTGAGTCTGCAGCAGCCCCACCCCCTCTGGCCAGTGATCTGTGTTCCAGGTTAGACTGACAGGCTCCTTCCCTGGGTCACCGCGACCGTACTGCCTGAGCATCCATCTCCCCCAGTGGTTTTCAGGGAATGAGCCGGTGGTTCCCTGGGGAGTGTGGAATCACAGCTTCCTGGTGGAACTGCCCAGATGGCCATTCTTATAGGGTCTGGCCTTCCCTTTGCTCCTTTCCTATTATTAATAGCTCGCTAATTACAACAGTGTCCGATGTAGCTAATGTGTTTCCAGGAAACTGTTTTTCCAGATGATGCTGAATGGAGCACAGCATTGGCCTAAAGCCCTTCCATACAAGGTTCATGAGGTTCAAGGTTCATGTGGTGGTGGTGGCTGGGCTGCCTGGCTTCTGATCATCTGATCCTGGCCCTGAATGAATCCACACCATGCTTTGGGGAAAGAGAGGTCCTGGGGAGGGTGAAGGCTCCCAGGCCTGGGGAGCCAGGCCGAGCTTGGGTTTCCATGTGAATCACATGCTTCGCCAAGAAGTAAATCGAGGTCTGTAGCTCTCTAGCACTCCCTTGCTCCAGCCTTGAGGGCATCGCTTGGTGGACTTAGGGAACTGGGCACACATGGATTGAATGAGGCTCTCTGTGTGTGCTTAGTGTGAGGATTGTCGATGTGTTTCCTCTCTATCGCTGTCTCAGCTCGTAGCACCTCCTTGGGTGCTCTATTCAGAAGGATTCTGAGGCCTCAACTCAGCTTAGCAGGAAGGAGCATTGAGGTTAATGACGCCTGCCACAGGAGTGAGAGGAGGGAAGAGCAATCGATGTCTATGTGCCACGGCACCCCTGCTGTCCATGCCCAGGCCTTTCACTGGATAACTTGGGATTAAATTCCACTCTACTCTGCTGGGCCTCCGTGTGATCACCTTTGAAATAGACAGGTATTACTCAGGGTATGGGCTCAGCTGCTGTAACAAAGAAGCCTCAAAGTACTATGGCCTAAACCAATTTGGAAGTTTATTTCTCTCTCATTCTCATGGAAGGGCCCAGAGGTAAATGAGCAGTTCTGAGCTGGTGGGGCAACTCTGCCATCCTCAGCATGCAACTTCTGCTGGGAGCTCCCCATGGCTGCTGTAGTTCTTGCCTTTTCCCAGCCAGAAGGAAGGGGAACCAGACCAGGGAGCATATGTGTAGTGGTTTCAAAGGTATATATGACCCAGAGCTGCCCACATCCGGAATAGGTTGAATTGTCGCTTGGTCACACCCAGCTGTAAGCTTAGCTGGGAAATGTAGTCTTGAGCTGAGAAACCATATGTCAAGTTAAAACTCTTGAATGGAAAAAGAGAAAATGGGGGCTGAGATGATATGACCAGGAGGATGCTGCTGGCCACCTCTTGGGGCCGTAGGAGAACTGGTGAGAACACATGCCTCACCTCTGGTGCCTCGCAGTCCTTCCCCCAGTTCACAGGCGCTTTGTTTCCCTGTCCAGGAGCTGGTGAGGATCCTGCACAAAGCTCTGGAGGCCGCTCAGCAGGAGAAGAGGGCAACCAGCGCGTACCTGGCGGCGGCCGAGGACAAGGACCGGCTGGAGTTGGTGCGGCACAAAGTGCGGCAGATCGCAGAGCTGAGCAGGCGGGTGGAGGCCCTGGAGCAGGAACGGGACAGCCTGGCACAGACGGCGAGCCTGCGTGAGCAGCAGGTGCAGGAGCTGCAGCAGCACGTGCAGCTGCTCATGGACAAGAACCAGGCCAAACAGCAGGTCATCTGCAAGCTGTCTGAGAAGGTCACCCAGGACTTCATGCATCCCCCTAACCCGCTCCTTGTGCCCCCGGATGCTGCTGACAGGGACTTCCTGAGCCAACAGGAAAAGATGGAGCATCTGAAGGTAGGGCCATGCCCTCCAGGCCCAGCAATAACCCTTACTACTGGAATGTTCATATTTGAAATAGATGTTGGTGGAAATATTGCTGCATACTTCCTGACCTTCTTAACCAGAAGGCCCAATACAATTCGATCTTTTCACGGTATCCTAGGCTGAAAAGGAAAGGAATCTCTAGCTTAGCAAATTAGGAAGAGCCCACGATGGGTCAGAACTCCTGAGGACTAGACCAGCTATACACCTGGGGCCTGGCCTGGTCAGATTCCTTGGGTGTCACGCTGATGCCCTGGGGAGCCCCCATGGTTCTAGGGTGGCCCTCCCCCAACAGTCCTGCACACAGAACAGGTGACCTGTGGCTGGTTGTGAGCTGCTCACAATGATGGCACTAATCCCTGCTCCTGTGCCACGTGCTTCACCTGCATCCCTTCATTCAGTCCTCGAATCAGCCCTGCAGTCAGTTGTGCGCTCCATGTGCTGAGGCAGTGGGGGAATTGGAATTGAGTTGGAGCACACGTTTCTGACGGGGCTGTCTGCTCTGCTGCCATCCAGCTGTGCCTCTTCTAGCTACTGCCTCCCCCTTACCCAGGCTGTGGCCCTCATCAGGGAAAGGCTGCCCCAGCCCATAGACTGCAGTTGTAGCACGGGAGGCAGGAACTTGATTTTAGGTGATATGCCTGTCTTGGGCTGCCTCGTCCTCTCTAGAGGGTGGTGACAAGAGCTGCCAAACAGTTGGAGGCCTGAGGCTTGGGGTGAGTGCTCACAGTCCCCCTGTCCCTGAAGGCAGCCAGATAACCAACCAGGCTGCCCCAAACCCTGCCACTCGCAGCCACACACATAAGCATAAGTATAACGGGCAATTCCTGTGGCACCAGAGAACTATTGTGGGGAGAAATCCAGGTGCTTTTGAGGGGGCAGGGTGGTAGGGAGGTGCCATTCTTAGGAGGATAAAGGGAGACAACAGAAACCCAGGTTCCTTTCCTCTCCTTCAGCATGAACAGCCACATGACCCATCTGAGTCTTCTTTCCTAAAATCAGAGATGTTTTTTAATTCAAAATGAAAACAACATCTTTTCAAGTGCAGATGCAGCTAGGTTGTTAGGAAGCTCTCCGCCCTCCACACAGCAGTGAAATGGCTTCCGCAGATTGCTCTCCTGCCCAGCTGGCCCGTCCCACTGGGAGCCACTGCTGAACACCCACCCAGCAGCCTGGAGATGAGAGCGGTGGACTTGCTGGAGGCTCCCTGCCTGCCCCAGGGAACTGACTGGCAGCCAGGACTCGCCTAGGAGACTGGGCGTGCCTCCGAATCTGCATGTGCAGGAATTTATCAGCAAGCCCAGGCATGGGGAGCCTCTGGTTATGATTCACATCAACCAAACTTGTATTTGTAGCTGATCCTCAGAGGCCCAGCATCTTGTGCTAAGAAGAGTTGCATGTCTAGAGTTCGTAGCTGTTCGCCATTTTCCTGCTTGCCCTGTGATTGAGAACAGCCAACTTTAAGAAAATGCCCCCTTGCCTTAACTGGTTTGGCTCAATAGATAGAGCATTGGCCTGCAGACTGAAGGGTCCCAGGTTCGATTTTGGGCAAAGGCATGTACCTTGGTTGCAGGCACATCTCTAGTAGGGGGAGGCAGCTGATGGATGTTTCTTTCTCTCTCATCTGTGTTTCTAACTCTCTCGCCCTCTCCCTTTCTCTCTGTAAAAAAATCAATAAAATATACTTAAAAGAAAGAAAAGAAAATGCCCCCTTATTGTTGAAGCTGTTTGAGAGTAGAATCATCAACCTTGAATATCAGAATGGAAAGACTCAAAGATCTAGTCTGCTTCCATCCCTTCACCCCAGTCCCCACCCCCACCCTCACCCCCTGTTTTCTGGCAGAGACAGTGAGTCCTAGAGACATTTAGGGACTGGTCCAGGGTCACACAGCTCAAGCAGCAGTCACAGCTAGTCTCCAGGTCTCCCCACACCCAATCCACTGCCTTCCCCACTAGCATATAGGCTAGTTCACACAGTATTCCCCAAAGAAATTTCCCAGGTTCCTGATCCCTGGGAAGGCAGGCAGGCAGACTCCTTCCTCTGATCTGTCCCCTCTCCCCTTTCTCCACTTGTGTTTTCCTCCTTTGCTTCACTCACTGGTGATTGTCATGTGGCTTTTTTCTCTGAGATCTCTCTGTTTCCTTCCTGCAGTTCAGAGCCAAGAAGAACATTCAAGAGAGGGGTGATGAGCTGAATGGGAAGGTGCCACTCCACCCCACACCCACAGCTGTTCCAGGGGTGCTGAACCCTGCCCACCCTCTCTACCCAATGCATCATGCGCCTGGCCTGGGATGAGGAAACAGGGGTGGGAACAGGAGGCAGGATCAGGTGGTGGTGCAGAGCACACTCCAGCAGCAGACTCCAGTGTGCTTTTACCTGGCAGTAATTTTCAGTTCCTACGGTGGACTGAACACACTTGTGTTTGTGCTGCCTCCTCTGTACCATCTGCATGACTGAGGAGAGCTTATCTCTGTGCATGTTTCCTCATCTGTAAAGGGAGAATGTTAGTACTTTAATACTTAGCCCACAGTGCTATGGTCAGGATGAAATCATGTACAATAAAGAATGTGGGGAGAATGGGCCTGGCACATAGTGGAAACTCAGTGCCAGGAACTGTGGCTGGCAGTTCATCTCTCTCGCCCGGAGTCTTCTTCATTTTCCCAGGCATTTGGGAAGAATCCACAGTAGCAGCAGCCAGAGATCTTCTCTCAGCAGGTGGAGGGAGGGCAGTGGGTACAAGTAGCCCTCAGAGAGGTGAGAACTCCAAGAGGGAGATGGTACGTGCACTGCACTTGCCCCATACCATCCTTGCACCAAAGGGTCTCAGGTTTGATTCCCAATCAAGGGCACATACCTGGGTTGCAGATTTGATCCCTGGCCCCAAACAATTGGGTATGCAGGAGGCAACCAATTGCTATGTCTCTCATGCCAGTGTTTCTCTCTCTCTGTCTCTCCCTCCCTCCCTTTCACTCTCTCTAAAATGCAATGAAAAAATATCCTCAGGTGAAGATTAACAAAAGGAAGGGTGAGTAACTTGTCCCAGGCTCAGCAGTGAAGGCAGGATTTGTATCCAAGCAGTGTGGCCCTGGACTCCATGTTCTGACCACCAGGCAGCACTGAACTCAGGCAGTATCTGCGTCATTGACACTTTGTTATCATACCACCGGTTAGGAGAGGTCAGACGAACCTGCGTGCATTCAGCCAGAAGAATACCAAGGACAACAACCTTGAAGGGTAGAACTAGACTTTTGACTTCCAGGTGGATTCCAGTGGGAAGGGAGCTAAGTGCAATGGTAAGGACTTGGCTTTAGAGAGAGTGGAAGAGAGAGGGAAATACAGAGAGGAACATCAATGTGAGAGAAACACATTGATTGGTTGCCTCCTTCATGATCTCTGATCAGGGCCTGGGCAGGGAAGGAGCCTGCAGCCAAGGTACAAGCCCTCAACTGGAATTGAACCTGGGACCCTTTGGTTCACAAGCCAACACTCTATCCACTGAGCCATTTTCTGAGCTGCTGGGAGGATTATATGAGATAACGTGCTCAGCATGGGGTTGGGGAGGCAATGGCAAGGGGAACCTGCATAGCCTGTGTTCACCAGTCTCTGACTCTTTAGACCAGTGGTTCTCAACCTTTCTAATGACACGACCCTTTAATACCCTTCCTCATGTTGTAGTGACCCTCAGCCATAAAATTATTTTTGTCGCTACTTCATAACTGTCATTTTGCCACTGTTAATGAATCATAATGTAAATACCTGTGTTTTCCGATGGTCTTAGGCGACCCTGCTAGCGGTTCTCAACCTGTGAGTTGTGACCCACAGGTTGAGAACCGCTGCTGTAGAGCCTAAGACCATCGGAAAACACAGGTATTTACATTACATTACAGGGGGAGGCCGTGGTTGAGGACAGCACAAAGAGCCCCAACAGAGTGGTGTGCACAAGCCACCGGATGAGGTCAACCCAGGGCATGTATTTCCCGCTCAGGAGCCCTGAGAACAGGTGGCCCCCCCACTGTGTAACTAGGCGGAAGGCGGCAGACCCTGCACACAAATTGAGTTTCTGGGCTGGGAGGGTTCTTGGCAGAATGAAGAGCCCCCCAGGAAGGGTCAGGATGGCCTATGAGCTGTGCACAGTTAACCTTTGCTGGTAAGGAAACGCCACAGGCTCAGTGTGACGTTCCTAGTTTCCGGATAAGTCAGGACCTACCCAAGGTCATCCCTGCAATAGTGTCTCTCCCTCACCTACAGCCAGTGCCTGTTCCTGGAGGGTGAGAAGGGTTAAGTGTCAGCTCGTTAATGCCCTGGAATGGCTGGGCGTGCTGTGAGAGTGTGTTGTCCATTGCTCCTGCAACGCCCATCCAAGCAGAATAAAGGCTGAGAGCCCTGGCTGTGGCTGCTCCTTCCTGGGGTGCAAGCTCCCACTTGAACCTCTCAGTGCCTGGCCAGCTCCCCCTTGCACACCCAGCAGCCGCATCTGGCTCTCCCCACTGGACAACCTGGTTCAGACAGGTGCATCGCCACCCTGTTCATAATCAAAAACAACACCCGGGCTCAAGTCAAAAAACAACAGAAGGATTATAACTAAGTTATGGTAAATTCAACCAATAGAAGAGTCATCTGACATTAAAAATGATCACTGGGAAGTTTCGGTAGCAACGTAGAAAAGTACTTACAAAGTGATACTAAGTAAAAAAATTCTTCACCCAAAACTGTTTGGTATAATTGCAAATATTCAACAAAATAGGCTTATTTTAGTAACAAACATTACCCTTCTCCCAGCTCTCATCTCCCCTCCCCTTCCCACCCCAGCCCTTCATACAGGGAAAGGAGATGGGCTCCGATTCCAAGGGTTTATACTGCATGGCAGGAAGGGCTCCAGGAAAGAGAACCGGCCCAGGGCTGGGGCTGGGTTCAGCAGAAAGGGGTGCGCAGTGACAGCACAGGCTCTTATATGTTCACATGAGGACTGTTGTGTTTCAGTCCCTGTACTTAGCGTTACAACACTTGTGACTTCATAGTCTCCCCGCTGCCCCGTGGGGTGGTTGGCATGTGTTCCTTTTGCAGATGAGGAATCAGCAGTCAGTGAGGTCTCCCAGCCAGGAAGTCGGAGCCAGGGCTTGAACTCCAGGCTTAGTGCTCTCTTTGCCATTTAATTCTAGGCTCAAGATTAGAGAAGGGGGCTATCAGTCATTTTGTTTGATTTCGGATTTCCTTTTCTGTTGCATTATTGGCGATCTCTAAAGAAAGGAAGTGTTGGCGGCTCATTTGAGGGTGAGATCCCGGGAGATGTTGACAGTGCAAGTTCATAGCTGCTTTGCCCTCTTCTTCAGGATGACATGGAAGCATACCAGACCCAGAACCGCTTCCTCAATTCCGAGATCCACCAGGTGACAAAGATCTGGAGAAAGGTAGCTGAGAAGGAGAGGACCCTCCTGATGAAGGTGAGAGGTGGGACCCCTCTTCTGGCCATCTCTCTTCTTGCCACCCTTTTAGTCTCCATCTCTCATGTCTCCCTCCCTCATATTACCTGTCTACTCTCCCTCCTTCCTCATTACCTGTCTACTCTCC
>JAAGEH010000226.1:10206483-10221080 GCA_011751065.1 Lasiurus cinereus
CTCTCCCTCCCTCCTCTTTACCTGTCTACTCTCCCTGCCTCCTCTTTACCTGTCTACTCTCCCTCCCTTCTCTTTACCTGTCTACTCTCCCTCCCTCCTTACTACCTATTTACTCTCCTTCCCTCCTCATTACCTGTCTACTCTCCCTCCCTCATTACCTATTTACTCTCCTTCCCTCCTCATTACCTGTCTACTCTCCCTGCCTCCTCATTACCTGTCTACTCTCCCTCAAACTGTGCTCTGATTGCCACTTCTGATCACAAAGGTACAGAGGAAAGGGCAGCAAAGGAAGGGTGTGCAGTGTGTGTGTCCCATGAGATGGGAGAGAGGTGGTGTGTTGTGGGGCAGAAAGAGCCCATGTGGTGGCAGCAGAAGAGCTCCCTGTCTGTCTCCCGGGCACTGCTCAGTGATACAGCTGCAGCTCAGGGCAGGCAGACTGCTCTAGGCCAGGTGCCCGAGAAGCCTCACCAAAATCCTGAGGCAGATCTGTGTCATCCCCATTGCTCAGATGAAGCGAAGGCACTTGCCATAGGCCACCCAGCCAGCAGCTGAACCAGAAACAGGACCACAGGGCCATACAAGAGCCTCTGTTTTCTCTGCCCACCCCTCCCCTCCTTCTGCTAAATCCAGCCCCAGCCCTGGGCCAGTTCTCTCTTTCCTGGAGCCCTTCCTGCCGTGTTGTAAACCCTTGGTCTCAGAGCCCATCTCCTTTCCCTGTATGAAGGGCTGCGGGTGGGGAGGGGAGGGAAGGGGAGATGAGAGCCTGGAGAAGGTTGTGCTGCTTAAAGCTCTTCAGGCCTCAGGCCTTTGGAGCAAGCCAAGCCTGACCAAAGTGGCCTGACCAGTCCCCACCTCCACCCCACCCCCACAGTGTGCCTACCTCCAAGCCAAGAACTGCCAGGTGGAGAGCAAGTACTTGGCAGGGCTGCGGAGGCTGCAGGAGGCCATGGGGAACCAGGGCAGTGAGAGCGCGGAGCTGCTCAGGCAACTCATCCAGGAGGCGCTGCAGTGGGAAGCCAGTGAGGCCTCTGCTGACAGTGTTGAGCTGAACCCCATCAGGTGAGCCCAGCAGTGGCCAGGCCAGGGCTGGCTGGGGTGGCCTGGGGTCCCAGCTGCCCTGCCAACTGTGTGTGGCCCTGCACAATTCTTACCTCCTCGTATCTTCAGATAAATGAGCATGTGGTTGAGATGGGCCCTGTTTTACAGCTGAGGCAGTGCAGGCTCAGAGAAGGCAACCCCTTGCCCAAGGCCACACAGCACATTAATGCAGCTGGCCTGGGTCTGCCTGCAGAGCTCCATGTGGTTTTTTCCACTTTCCCAGGATGCACCCCAGAGGTTTGTCTGAAAGGGGAGGGGAAGAGATAAGCCAGCTGTCTCCCCTGAGCCCAGTGGACAAGGACAATTAAATGTAACAAATGCCCTCGTCTTAGAGCTGCATGCTGCATGCGGGTCTCTCACTGTGTGACCTTAGATTAGTCACTTTACCTCCAGAGCCTCAGTGTAGCCTCCACAAATGTGTGTACAACCCTGGTTGCAAGAGTACTAGGGTTCAGTGAGATAGCATGTGCAGAACCCACACAGAGGCAAATGGTGAATAAGTGAACAGCCCTCTGGAATGGACCCCCAGCCCTCCCACCTCTGGTTAGCATTGATGCTCTCTGGGCCCATCCATTTGTGGCTTACTGGCTGTGGAAGTGGGGTTCCATATTGCAAGACTCCTTGGGCCGAAGGCAACATGAAATAATAAGAGGATCCTTTTTAAAAAAAAAAAAATTAATAAACCTTTATTATTCGGATTATTATAATCGTTCCTCCCCCCATAGCTTCTTTCTACCCAGTTCCCACTTCATGTTCTGCCCTTAACTTCCTCCACTGTCCTCATCCTTAGGTGTACGATTTTTGTCCAGTCTCTTCCTGCACCCCCCACTCCCATTCCCTCTGAGAATTGTCAGTCCACTCCCTTTCTATGCCCCTGATTCTATTATATTCACCAGTTTATTCTGTTCATCAGATTTTTTTATTCACTTAATTTTTAGATTAATTTGTTCACAGACATGTATTTGTTGTTCATAATTTTTATCTTTACCGTTTTCTTCTTCCTCGTCTTAAAGAATAGCTTTCAGCATTTCATATAATACTGGTTTGGTGGTAATGAACTCCTTTAGCTTTTTCTTATTTGTGAAGCTCTTTATCTGACCTTCAATTCTGAATGATAGCTTTGCTGGGAAGAGTCATCTTGGTTATAGGTTCTTGCTATTCAGCACTTTGAATATTTCTTGCCACTCCCGTCTGGCCTGCGTAGTTTCTGTTGAGAAATCAGCTGACAGTTGTATGGGTGCTCCCTTGTAGGTAACTGTTTTTCTCTTGCTGCTTTCAATATTCTCTCTTTGTCTTTTGCTCTTGGCATTTTAATTATGATGTGTCTTGGTGTGGTCCTCTTTGGATTTCTTTTGTTTGGGGTTTTCTGCACTTCCTGGACTTGTATTTCCTTCACCAGGTAGAGAAGTTTTCGGTGATTATTTCTTCAAATAGGTTTTTGATATCTTACTCTCTCTCTTTTTCTGATGTTGGTATGCTTGAAGTTGTCCCAGAGGCTCCTTACACTATCTTCATATTGGATTCTTTTTTCTTTTTTCTTTTCCTGTTGACTGTTTTTTGCTTCTTTGTATTTCAAATCTTTGACTTGATTCTTGTGGTCCTCTAGTCTGCTGTTGGATCTCTGTATAATATTTTTTATTTCAGTCAGTATATGCTTAATTTCTATTTGGTCCTTTTTCATATCCTCGAGGGTCTCGCTAAATTTGTCAGCCTTTTCTAGAAAATTCCTGAAAAACCTTATAACCATGGTTTTGAACTCTATATCCAGTTGTTTACTTTCCTCCATTTCTTTCATCTGTGACCTGTTTCTTTCTCTCTGCATAGGCTACTTCCCTGAGTTGATAGAGTGGCTTTGTGTGCTAGGTGTCCTATAGAGCCCAGTGGCTCAGCCTCCCCAGTTACCTGAGGTAGACACCCTTGGTGCACCCCTTTTGGGCTGTGTACACAGTCTTATTGTAGTTAAGCCTTGATTGTTGCTAGTAACACTGGCAGGAATTGACCTCCAGACCAATTGGCTGTGAGGATCAGCTGTGTCTACGATGGAAGAACTTCTGTGCTGGAGACATCCTTATGAGACAAGACTTGCAAAAGCCTCTGTGCTCAGTTTGGATGGGGCAGAGTCTCAGGGCAGAACAGACAGCATTGTTTTCCTGTCAGTCCTGCCCTATGAGATACCTGTGTCTCAGTGTCCTTTGGTAATCACTGCAAGCACCTCTGAGAGAAAGCCGCCCTCAAGTTCCGCCCACTGCCAGACAGTCCAGTTTCTCCCAGAATGAGTCTGGGTCCCCAGCATCTCACCCTTGGATATTTAGGGCCTGTGGAGGATGTCACAATGGAAACCTCAAGCCCTGAGCCTAGAGCCTTTCAATGGGTCTTCCCTTCTGTCCATGCCCTCCTGTCTCAGATCTAAATTCCCAAAGGAAGGAGCTTTTGTCTCCCTCCTGCTTGAGAAAGCCAGTGCGCACTCAGTTGCCAGTCCTCTCCGTGCACATGTGTCCTAGTACCTCTGCCTCCTGCAGCTCCTCTGAGTCTCAGTGTGCTTTTCTCTTTTCTTCTAGTTGTAGAATTTCCACCCAGCCAGCCTTCTTGAGGTTCTGGGTGATGTCCGTTTTGACTTTTAGTTGTAGTTTTGAAACTGTTGTACAAGGCAGCAGTTTAGATGTTTACCTATGCCGCCATCTTGGTTTCTCCTCATAAGAGGATCCTTTATATTTTCAGAGAGTAAATGTCTCTTCAAGCACTTGCTCTGTGCTAGGCACAGTGTAAGCCCCCAGCAGTTAGTAACATAGGTTCTCAGTGGGTCTTTATGAGGCAGAGCAAGCATTTCTCTGCCCATTGTACAGAGAACTGAGTGGCCTGTCACAGCTGCATGGCTAACCGGAAGTGAAACACAGGCAGGAGCCTTGCCCAGGGTGTACCCCTCCCCCATTGTCCCTTATCTGGGGAAGGGATCTGCCAGGTGTTGCTAACATGGGCTTTTCCTGGCAGCGAGTATGATGAGTATGGCTTCCAGAGAGTGCCCAACTACGAGGTGGAAGACCTGAAGCTGCTGGCCAAGATCCAGGCCCTGGAGGTGCGCTCCCACCACCTGCTGGCCCATGAGGCTATGGAGCGACCCCTGCGAGAGCGCTGGGCTGCCCTGGGTGAGCTTGCACCCTCCGCGGAGCTTAAGCAGCTGCTGCGGATGGGCGTGTCCCAAGAGCACCGGCCTCGAGTCTGGAGGTGGCTGATCCACCGCCGCATCCAGCACCTGCAGGCCCCTGGCCGCTACCAGGAGCTGCTGAGCCGGAGCCAGACCTGCAGGCACCCTGCTGCCCGCCAGATCGAGCTGGACCTGAACCGAACCTTCACCAACAACAAGCACTTCACCTGCCCCACCTCCAGCTTCCCCGACAAACTCCGCCGGGTGCTGTTGGCCTTCTCCTGGCAGAACCCCTCCATCGGCTACTGCCAGGGCCTGAACAGGTGAGCACCAAGGCCCCAGTGAGGACACGGCCTTTGTCCTTCAGAGCAGCCCCCCTGTCTCTTTGGAGCCTCCCAGAACCCGGAGAGGTGAGCTCAGGAGGCTTGATATGATCCCCACTGTACTGAGGGGGACAAGCAGTAAAAGGACACATTCAGGACAGAGGACCAGAGCTCAGGACTCCTCATGTCATGCTCTGCTTCGGTTTGTGCTCAGGAGTGCCACTCCCAGGGAAAGCATGAATGGTCCCCTGGAGTTGTGTCATGCACAACCCAGCTCACAGCTTGTGGAACTGTCTGGGTCAGGGATCATTTGCTTCAAAGAAAACCCACTCAGGGAGCCACAGGAAAAGAGAATTTGTAAATGTTACAAGGGAACCTCACACAAGCCAGGAAAAGAAAATAGAGCTACAGACCACATGTCATTGGAAGCTCAGGCAACTGCACAACCCCAGGGGGCATCTTCCCTCCGAATCCCACGGGGACCAGGTCCCTGCGATGGTGCAGCTGAGAGAGTACTGCCCTGCAGCCTCCTGTGGGGCTGCGTGGTCTATGGCTTCTTGTTCCACATTTCTGCTTCCTTTTCTCTCAGTAGACCAGCCTCTCTGTCCATCATTCCTTGGACATTTAGGGCCTGTGGGGAATGTCAGAATGGAAACCTCAGGCCCTGAGCCTAGAGCCTTTCAATGGGTCTTTCCTTCTGTCCATGCCCTCCTGCCTCAGATCTAAATTCCCAAAGGAAGGAATCTGAGGGGCCCAGCCTGGATTCATTTCTCCTGATACCAATAAGCAGAAGATCAGGGATAGAAATGGGTGCCTCAGTAGGGCTGCCCTCTCAGTACTGTGGGGACTCTCATGGATGCCCCCAGTCTTCTCAAGAGGAGTTGCACAATCTCAGATATTTCCCAAAGCAAGTTTTGACTCACTTGAAACATACATACACAAGCAAAATTTACATAAGCCATTCTGATCTCTTTTCAGATAGGTGGTGTGTAACATTTACTCAACACAGATTAAACATTCTGACTGTCCCTGCTCACATGCAAATGGTTCCCAAGGGTAGATATTTCTGATACTTTATTTCCAGTCTAAATTGAGTAAAATTGAGCATATACATGTACTATTACTGGGAATTCTGAGTTAAACCTAGAACAGCTCATCGGTGCTTGAAGAGGCAGGCAAACTCCGATAGCAGGAGGGGGTCTAGAGGTAAGACACAAGGGAAGACGCTTCTCCCTGTGTGGAACGAGGGGGGTACACAAGAGCAACCGAGGCCCAGAGAGGGGACACACATACACACTATTTCTTTACTTCTTCCTCTGAATGCTTTTTTAAAAAATGATTATTAGTATTTAGAAAAATATCCATGTGACTGCTTTAAATAGAAAGGTTTTTTTTAGTAGAACCTGTTTTAATGTAGAGGTTTATTCTTTCAAAGGCTTTTTACTAGTAAACCCTTTCACTTGTTGAGTGCCGCCATCTAGTGGCCACCATGGGAACCGTATGTATCCTGTGGAGGACACTGTTTAATAATGCAACAAATCCTGCCTGTTTAGAGGGTGATAGATATGGTAATGATTTAGTGCTAATTTAGAGCAAACATTTTAAAGCCATTTCCCTTTAAAATATAAGCAGAGTGCTAAAAATTGTGTTTTTCCCCCCACATAACCACAGTACCTTCTTTTCAGACCCACTGGGCTCTACTAGTAAATGCCTTAGGTTGGAGACTGGCTCGGCCCTGAGCAGTTCATAGGCCCTAATTGGTAGCAGTAGCCTCTCATGACCAACCTTTTAATGTGCAGCAGTCTAAGCTGATGGCAGCAGCCAGCTCCAGGACTGAGCATATCCAAGCTCTAATGAATGGGGTGAGGTGGGGAGAACACTGGCAGGGACTTGGGGAGCCCTGGGTTCTCTTTCTACTCTGCTTCCAACTGACTGTGGGACCCTGTGCAGGTCACTTTTGCTTTCTGAGGCTCAGCCTTACAGTGTTGGCAATGAATGCATCTAGACTGGTAGGATGTAGCTGCCTGGAGCCTTGTCTTGTGAGAGTTTTGAGGCAGCCTCCACACTCAGTGAGAAGAGTGCCATGACCAGTTGGTTATGTGTGCCTTGGGCATAGTCAAAGAGAGTGCTGGCCAGGGTATCGCACATTTGCTATCCCTGAACTAAATGACCTCTGAACCCACCACCACCCTCCCCTAGCTCTGAGAGGGCAGGGCTCTCTATTTCCCAGGAGACCTGTGACTGTTCATCCACTCAGCTCAGACTCAGGAGGGTTTGTACAAATATTTTAGCCAGAATGGAGAGAGAGTCCTGAGTCTACAGGAGGGATACAAGGATTTTTTTTTCTTTTGAGAATTGACCCTGTTTCTTTAAAAAGTATGAACCTGAGAAGTCCTGAATCCAATCCAGTAAAAACCTAGAGAAGCATAAACATCTGGACACTGAAATGTGCTCTGTGTGCCCATCTGGAGTGTGAGCCTTCCCAACACGGCCAAGGGTGCTCATGGGGTGCGCTGTCAAAAGGGGCCCGCTGCCCACTGGATAGCCTTGGCTGGAGGTCACATGAGGTGTCTTCACTGCAGGATTTCAGAAGCCTCTAGAAGGGAGCGAGAGCATGCCCTAAACATCTTTGAACACATGACCTTGTGTCAACCTAGCATCCTGACAGATAAGGACATTTTGGAAAATGTATTCTTGAATTGGCCCTGGAAGACCCATCAGGAAAGATGGGAGAAATAGAGAAAACAGGACAATACTGAGACTTCCCTGCTCAGTACCGTGGTTTTTCATTTCCCAGGATCCCATTAGAGCCCCGTGATAACTTTAGCGGGGAGGGGAAGCAGAGAGAAAACAATCTCCACGTACGGAGCACCTGCTACATGCCAGACAGTGGGCCACGCAGGGATGCTGAGTCAGGGTTATCCTCTCACTCCAGATGCCTCTCAGCCCTGGGAAGCAGGAAGTATTAATCCCACTGCACAGGGGGAAGGCTCAGAGAGGTTTGCACACTTGCAAAGGTCTCAAAGCCTGTGGATATTAAGATAAGAATAGCTAGTCCTGCTGGCATGGCTCAGTGGTTGAGCATCGACCTTTGAACCAAGAGGTCGAGGTTCAATTCCCGGTCAGGTCCCGGTTGTGGGCTTGATCCCCAGTGTGGGTGTGCAGGAGGCAGCCAATCAACGATTCTTTCTCATCATTGATGTTTCTCTCTCCCTTTCTCTCTGAAATCTATAAAAATATGTGTGTTTAAAAAAAAAAAGATAAGGATAGTTAACACTTATAAAGAAAGCACTCACCACGTATCAGGCACTGAGCTGGGCATTTAACATGTATTAATTGTGTTTATCCTCCTAACAGTCCTGTGATTATTAGGAGGCTGCTGAGGCTCAGAGAAGTTAAGTAACTTGCGTAGGGTCACCCAGCAAGGAAGTGGCAAGACCAGGATTCACACCCAGGCAACAGGACTTCAAAGGTCCTGTTCTAAGCTGATCCTTCTTGCTCTGGAAATCCCCAATGTAGTACTCCCCAAACACATGTTTGTCTCACCCCAGGTGCCAAAAACAGCAGCCTGGCCAGGGAGTGGGGTGGGGCAGGACTTGCTCCTGGGACCCAGGGAGGCACCTCTGTTACTCCTGGCCTCCTTCCCTCCCACATAGGCTGGCAGCCGTCGCTCTGCTGGTCCTGGGTGAAGAGGAGAGTGCCTTCTGGTGCCTGGTGGCCATCGTGGAGACCATCATGCCAGCTGATTACTACAGCAAGTCGCTGACAGCGTCCCAGGTAAGCAAGGCAGGGAGGGGCCTCAGAGTACGCAGGGCAGCCCGAGTTGTTCCTACAAGCCGGTGAGTCTCAGAAAAGTCAGGAATCTCTCAGGCCTCTATTTATCCCTCGGTGCAATGGGCCAGTAGCCCCTCACTGGGGCTGCTAGGAAGCGCTGGTGAGCTGATGACCTTTAGAATTGTGGGGTCCCTGCCCACAAGATAGACAGTTGTTATTCCAATGTTGACATTAGAAACAGTTGGTTTTTTTGGGGAGCGGAGAAGAAAACCTAGTGTCACTTGCTATTTGCCAGTAAAAAAATTCAAAATAGAGGGCAGGAAGGTGAAAGATGGGAGGATGGAGGTGGTGGTGGTTCTTCACACACTCGTCCTTCTCTGCCTCCGTCATCTCACCTCAGCTGTCCGCTGAGCACAGGCTGGGCCTGGAGTCCAGTGAACTGAGAGCCACCCTCCCCAGTGGTCAGCTGTGTGGCCTTGGCAAGTGAGATCACTTCTCTGACTCCAGGCTTGTCCACAATGGGAGGAACACCGCCGCCTGGGTCCACTGAGGGGTATAAATGAAAAGCCATTTCAAGCCTCCCATCGCTGCTCTCCCACCTCGCCCGCCCCTCCCGCCTCACCCCTTGCCCTGTTCTTGCTGCGTCAGCACCATCTGTTTTACGGAGAGAGGCCACCTAGAGGAAACTTGCTCACTCCCAGCCCCAAACCTGCCAAGCCATTATCTGCCCGGCCGGCCGTCCTGTGCTGTTTTCCTCCTGCAATCCATTCCTCCTCTGGGACATCCACCTGCGGCAGGACGCTCAGGCGGGAGGGTGTTCAGGTGTGGCGTAGAAAGGTCAGGGCTGGGGATCAAGACGGAGGCGGTGAATCAGGTGAGGATGTTTGGTTGGTGACAGGAAAGCCCAGCTCACAGCGGCTTACAGGGAGTCAGGTAATCACAAGCCAAAGGCTCCTCCTAGCCCTCAGCTCTGCCACCTGCTCATCCCCTGTGCATCATGTGGTCCAGGGTGGCCGTGGCCCAGGCTGGAAGCAGCTGAGGGTGGAAGGCAGGAGCTGGCTCCCTTTCCCACAGGCCAGTGCTGTTTCAGCTAGACCCCCACCACTCCTTTGATGACCTTGAAGTAAATCTCAGACATCATATCAGTTCACCCTTCAGAAGGCTCAGTGGCATCTTAGATTGAGTGAATTAGCCCAGGTTTTGAGCTGGACACTAGGCCTCCCAATGGACCTGGGGTCCTGGGAGAGGAGGGGAGGAAGGGGAGGGTGTAGCCACGGCCAACAGCTAACACCTGGAAGAGGACTTATGCGCAAGGGGAGGGCTGAGAAACGGGGTTACAGGAAAACAAGAGCAGCAGGAGGCTTACTGGGCCTGCCTTGGCGGTGGGAGGTCAACCAGAAAAGAGCCATGTCCTAGAGCCTGGGGAGGGGCCAGTGCTGGGAGTAATCAACAGGGGCATCTAAAACAAGGATGGAGGCAAGACAGTGACCACACGGAGCGGCCACTGATGTCCAGGGCAGCAAGACAGTGTGACTCCCGGAGCGAGCATCTTTTTTTTTTTTAATATATTTTATTGATTTCTTATAGAGAGGAAGGGAGAGAGATAGAGAGTTAGAAACATTGATGAGAGAGAGACATCGATCAGCTGCCTCCTGCACGCCCCCCACTGGGGACGTGCTCGCAACCAAGGTACATGCCCTTGACGGGAATCGAACCCGGGGACCCTTCAGTCCGCAGGCCGACGCTCTATCCACTGAGCCAAACCGGTTTCGGCGCTCCCAGAGCATCTTGTGCATCAGGCCCAAATGGGCGTAGAGAAGCAGCTGTGGCATCAGCTGGTACAAGCTGACCTGCTTGGCTTGAGGTTCAGAGGACAAAGGGGCCAGAGCACCTTGCCATCCCACAGAGACCTCCGGGCAGAGCCGCACTCCAGCCTGGGAGCAGCGAGTGTACGGCTGCTGTGCCTTCTCCCAGCCAGGCTGCCTGAGCCCCTTCACTCCCCCCCATCTCTGCCCCCCTCATCCTGGGACACAGGGCGGGGCCCACGCGGAGGCTCCAGGACTGTGTGGCTGGGTGTTGGGGGCAGGAGGGAAAGGAGGCAGCCCGCTCCCCAGGCAGCAGCTGACGGGCCCCCTCGTCGGCCGCCAGGTGGACCAGCGGGTGCTCCAGGACCTCCTCTCGGAGAAGCTGCCCAGGCTGATGGCCCACCTGGGGCAGCTCCGCGTGGACCTCTCCTTCGTCACCTTTAACTGGTTCCTCGTGGTCTTTGCCGACAGTCTCATCAGCAATATCCTCCTCCAGGTCTGGGACGCCTTCCTGTACGAAGGCACCAAGGTAGGGTGCTGCCGGGGGTGAGCCAGGGGCCCCTGGGCAGGACCATCTCCCCTGGGTCTCCATTCTGCCCCTGGAAAGTGGGGGGACAGTGGCCCTCTCAGGGCCACCGGGGACATCTGCTGGCTCTGTCAATTACATGCTTCCCACACATGAGAGAAAGGGGTTCTGCTTCCCAAGATGCTTCCTAAAGCTGGGAGGTTCCTTTCCCGGAGAGGAAGCATGAGCACGACCCCGAAGGCACATCCCTATCGCCGTGGCCACTCCAGTCACCCTCGCCCCTCCTCCTCTGGCTCCCGGGGGCCGAGCCCTGGCCTGGGAGGTTGGCCCTGGGTCTGGTCCCCACTCTGCTCCACCTTGCTGGGAGACCCTGGGCAGGCCCTCTCCCACCGTCCACCCATTTCCACACGGTGGTTGATGACAGACACACCGCACCGGTCCCAGAACCCTGGGATTTGCCATTTCACCAGCTCCTGCTAGTGCCACTTGGAAAGACAGCGTTACCCCATCAGGGTAGAGCCAGGCTCGGCCCCCATCCCTAGAGTCTAAGCTCCCCTCCCCTGTGGCCTCCCTGCACATGTCGCCTCCCAGCTCTCAACCTCTGCAGCCTGTCCAGGGACTCCCACCGTGGTGTGTGGGTTCTCCTCCCTCTGGGGATAACCTGCCCTGGCCCCCCATGCCCTGCCTGAGCCCCCACCCGCCCCAGGTGGTGTTCCGCTATGCCCTGGCCATTTTCAAGTACACTGAGGAGGAGATCCTGAGGCTGCAGGACAGCCTGGAGATCTACCAGTACCTGCGCTTCTTCACCAAGACCATTTGCAACAGCCGGTGAGAACCCACGCCTGCTCTCTCCACCCCTCCCCCCACCACACCCGCTCGTGTGTCACCTCCTCCAGGTAGGGCGCTGCCTGGGGTGAGCAAGGGGCCCTGACCTGCCTTTCCTCAGTGAGTCAGAGCTCCATAGCTCCAAGCTTCCTCCTGCCTCAGTACATAAGACTTTGAGCTGAAACTGTCTCCTTCTTTACCATTTCCTCCTGGGAAGGTGAGCTCCCCAAGGGCAGGGGCCAGGGGCCTTTGCCAGGAGGGCAGAGTGGGCAGAGTGCAGGCTGCCTGGGAGGTGCGGTGAGTGCCCGGGGACACTGCGGTCTGGGCTGACTGTGCTCTCCCCTCAGGAAGCTGATGAGCATCGCCTTCAACGACATGAACCCCTTTCCTAAGAAGCAGCTGCAGCAGTTGCGGACGGTCCACCGGGAGCGGCTGGAGGCCGAGCTGCGGGAGCTGGAGCAGCTCAAGGCCGAGTACTTGGAGACTCGGGCAGCCCAGGACACGGTGGTGCCTGAGAGCTGCACCAGTGAGGACGAGGGAGACGGGGAGCCTGACGTGGCCGCCTGCACTCCTCAAAGCCCTTTCCAGTCTTGACTGGCGGGCCCACCGCAGCGCAGCCTCCTCCAGCCCTGAAGAGGGGGGCCGGAGCCAGGACGGAGAACTGCCTGGCACAGCAGCAGTTCACCCACTGCGCCTACCGCAGCGCGGCCGTGGTCCAGCCCCGAGCCCGTCCCGGGTGACGCTGGGCAAGCCTTCCGCCTCTGGGCTCCGGCTCCCCATCAGAAACCGTGTGCTGGCTGGGTGCCGGGGGACACTGCCCCTTTCTCCCGTCCTCCCAGAGCACTTTAGCAGGCAGACAGGAGTGCTGTCTTCATAGGGAACTATGAACGTTCTCTAAGTTCTTCTGTATAAAACCATGTAAATACAAGAAAGAGTTCACAAGCTTTGGAACCTACGATTCTCCATAACCACCTGGGCCTGGGTGAGCACCACCTGGGCCTTCCCGGCCTGGGGCGTCCCTGGCTGCTGGTCGGGTTCCCAGGGAGCTGGCCGTGTGTATTCAGGGCTTCTGTCTCCCTGGGCCAGAGCACCTCCCTGTGCCGGGGCCATTTTCTGAGCCTGGCATCTGTGCCCTCCTTTCTGCTGAGATCCCACGGAGCGGCGGTCCCCAGGGAAACCATGCCCACCAAGAGGAACTGGGTGTGGTGCTGGGCAGAGAGCCCTGGGTCAGCTGTCCGACCTGACCTCCCACCACCACCAACTTCATAGGCCAGGCAAGAGGAGTCACCTCTTCTCTGAGGGATGGGGGGATGGAGGGCGAGGACGAGGCAGTGAGAGGGTCGCTGCAGCTGCCCCGAGTCAGGACTCTGCTCCAGTTCTGGGCTCCTCCAGCCCCTCCTCAGTCAGAGGCTCCCGAGTCCCCTCGAGGCAGGGCGTCCAGGCCGCAGTGACTGCAAAACCCGTGACTGTGTCTGTGTAGCTTCGAGCTCCGCAGACTTCAGTATGAAGGGCTGGGGTGCAGGGCTCTCCCAGAGAAACCCAGCTCTGATCTGAGGCTCCTGTCCAGAGCTGGGGAAGGAGACCGTGCCCATCACTGGGGACCGGGGATAGGCCCTCCGTCACCCACAGGTGTGCACATGGGTTGGCACACCAGGCACCCAGTTCCCCCACGCTGTGCCCCACACGACCCTGGAGAGGGTGCTCAGGGTTCTTTCCTGCCACATTCACGGGGCCCGAGGACACCAAGTCTCCTGCGGATCGCCACACGGGCTGGACGGCCTTTCTCGTTTTCACTCTACTTTTCACATGCCGAGGCGCTTTCGTCACCAGACGCATCTGTGAAGCATGATGGTGGTGTGAGGTTGGACTGGGGGGTCCTGGCTGTACCCCTACAAGCTGGGTGCTGTAACCCTAAGGGCCATCACTGGGGAGACACTGGTGCTGAGCCGGTGCCTGGCACAGAGTACAGTGCCACCAGGGCGGGCAGTGGCCTTTCCTCATAAACCCTCACTCCGAGGGCTCAGGCCTGCGAGGCCCCGCTCCAGGAGAGGCTGCAGCCTTGAAAGTCAGATTCCCTCCTCAGCAAAAGGTAAACACCCAGAGCAGACAGGAGCTGCCCGACAGAGAGCCCTCCTCCTGCTCCCCTCTTTACCTCCTCCCTTCCTCCCCTCATCTTCCCTCAACTCGCCCATGCCCTCCCTTCCTCTTCCTCTCCGCTTCCTCGTTTTACTTCTTTTCCTTCTCCCCACTTCTCTCCTGCACCTTCTCTGCCCACCCCCCACCCCTATTTCTTATTCCTGCCCCCAGAGGAGAGGCTCCGCCCACTTGTGTAGCCTGACCTGGTCCCTGGTCCATACTAGCATCCCCAGAGCAGCTTTTCAAACACATTGTTGCTGGGCCCCGCTCAGAGCCTATTGTGGGGCCCGGCAATATGATACACTGAGAGGTTTGGGGACCACAGAGCAGTGAGGACTGACTGGTGGGGCCTCCTCCAGCCCTGAAGAGGGGGGCCGGAGCCAGGACAGAGAACGTCCTGGCACAGAGCACTGGCCCACTACAGGCCAGGCTCAGCTTACAGACGAGGAGACAGGCTCGGAGGTTAACCTGCCCAAAGTCACACGGCTGGCCGCTAAGCGTTTAAGCCGCGCTCAAGCCTAGAGGCCCTAAGGCAGAACCAGGGAGGGTTCCTCCCCGCTCCCCTCCCGCACGGACCCAAGGGAAAGGGCAGCCTCGCCTCCGGAGCGGTGTAGGGCCTGTGGGGAGAGCCCCAGGCAAAGGAAAATGGAAGGAAAAGCCGTGCGGCAGGGACAGACAGACACTCCTACGGTCTGGGGCTGCTGCTGCTGCTGCTGCTAGAGAGACTGCCCGCCCCCTGCTCCGGGAGGGCGTTTGGGGCCCACCCCTGGTGTCATGTTCCTGGCGCTGCACCACAGCTGTCGCCCCCATCCCCAGGGGCCGCTGCCTTCCCGGGCTGGAGGATCTGATCCCTCACAACCCCCACCTCCCTACCCCAGGGGACGGGACCTCTTGCTCAAAGCACCCCACTCCAGACCAATATTAGACCCCCAGCAAGCTGAGGTCCACAGCCCATTCTACCGGGAGGG
>JAAGEH010000226.1:10221480-10357871 GCA_011751065.1 Lasiurus cinereus
CTTTTCACATGCCGAGGCGCTTTCGTCACCAGACGCATCTGTGAAGCGTGATGGTGGTGTGAGGTTGGACTGGGGGGTCCTGGCTGTACCCCCACAAGCTGGGTGCTGTAACCCTAAGGGCCATCACTGGGGAGACACTGGTGCTGAGCCGGTGCCTGGCACAGAGTACAGTGCCACCAGGGCGGGCAGTGGCCTTTCCTCAGGAAACCCTCACTCCGAGGGCTCAGGCCTGGGAGGCCCCGCTCCAGGAGAGGCTGCAGCCTTGAAAGTCGGATTCCCTCCTCAGCAAAAGGTAAACACCCAGAGCAGACAGGAGCTGCCCGACAGAGAGCCCTCCTCCTGCTCCCCTCTTTATTACTCCCTTCTTCCCCTCATCTTCCCTCAACTCGCCCATGCCCTCCCTTCCTCTTCCTCTCCGCTTCCTCGTTTTACTTCTTTTCCTTCTCCCCACTTCTCTCCTGCACCTTCTCTGCCCACCCCCCACCCCTATTTCTTATTCCTGCCCCCAGAGGAGAGGCTCCGCCCACTTGTGTAGCCTGACCTGGTCCCTGGTCCATACTAGCATCCCCAGAGCAGCTTTTCAAACACATTGTTGCTGGGCCCCGCTCAGAGCCTATTGTGGGGCCCGGCAATATGATACACTGAGAGGTTTGGGGACCACAGAGCAGTGAGGACTGACTGGTGGGGCCTCCTCCAGCCCTGAAGAGGGGGGCCGGAGCCAGGACAGAGAACGTCCTGGCACAGAGCACTGGCCCACTACAGGCCAGGCTCAGCTTACAGACGAGGAGACAGGCTCGGAGGTTAACCTGCCCAAAGTCACACGGCTGGCCGCTAAGCGTTTAAGCCGCGCTCAAGCCTAGAGGCCCTAAGGCAGAACCAGGGAGGGTTCCTCCCCGCTCCCCTCCCCCACGGACCCAAGGGAAAGGGCAGCCTCGCCTCCGGAGCGGTGTAGGGCCTGTGGGGAGAGCCCCAGGCAAAGGAAAATGGAAGGAAAAGCTGTGCGGCAGGGACAGACAGACACTCCTACGGTCTGGGGCTGCTGCTGCTGCTGCTAGAGAGACTGCCCGCCCCCTGCTCCGGGAGGGCGTTTGGGGCCCACCCCTGGTGTCATGTTCCTGGCGCTGCACCACAGCTGTCGCCCCCATCCCCAGGGGCCGCTGCCTTCCCGGGCTGGAGGATCTGATCCCTCACAACCCCCACCTCCCTACCCCAGGGGACGGGACCTCTTGCTCAAAGCACCCCACTCCAGACCAATATTAGACCCCCAGCAAGCTGAGGTCCACAGCCCATTCTACCGGGAGGGGGAAGGAGTTACCCAGCCCCCCTGCTGGGCCCAAATCCCTGAGAATAAGGGGAGTGCTCAAAGAAAGAGCAAGAGCCTGGAGGGCACTTTGGGAGGCCCCCCAACCCCCACACTCAGAACCTCACCTCCCAGGAGCTGCTGCCCCTATTTCTCAGCTCAGCCTCCCACGGCACAGGGCCATATGGTACAGAAAGTCCCAGCTGGACAGGTAGAGGATTTGTCCTCCCCACCCCATCTCTCTCTCTCTCTCTCTCTCTCTCTCTCTCTCTCTCTCTCTCTCACACACACACACACACACGCACGCACGCACGCGCACACACACACACACACACACACACGGCCCCTTACATGGCAGGTTAAACAAAGCAGGCCATGCTGACACCTAGGGAGGGAAGGTGTTGGTTTCCTGGCCCACCCCAATCAGCAGAACAGCCCAGCAGGAAGGACTGGCAGAGAGGCCCAGCTTTGGAGCCAGACCTATTATGCGGTTTTCCAGCTAGGGTTCCCTGGGCAAGCACTTCCACTCTGTTCCCCCTTGTATGCAATACAGAGGATGCCGGGGAATAGCCTTCCTTAAATGGACCAGGGTTAAGGGGAAGGAAGGAGCAGGGAAAAGGATTCCCCCCCTCCACCTTCGCCCTCCCCCCCCACACACACAGCATCTCCAAGAAGGGTCCCAGGTAAGTCTATTGCAGAGGCCTCCAGTGGCCTCCCCTCTGCACTTCAGTCCATATGCCCACAGCCCCCACAGGTCCCTATCAAACCAGCCCCCTACCTCATGGCACAGTGTGGGATGGTGCAGACACCGGGAGAGGGGGAGGAGAAAGGGGGAATGTGGGGGGGATCCACAGAGCAGCTGGATGGCTTCCTGGGGAAGCATGTTGGTGCAGACCTGGAAGGAAGGATGAGTAGCTTTAGAGAGTGGGAGCTGATGCAATAAGAATTCCTAGTGGAAGAGAAGGTGTGAGCAAAGGCACAGAGGAGTGAGTGGCCCCATGAACACTGACTCACAGGCTTTGGCCCTGGCTTTTCTTTCTAAGGAGATAATCAATTTCCCCCAAATACTTAGAGACTCTAAGCCTCAATTTTCTTATCTGTAAAGTGTGTGTGTGGGGGGGGGGGGGGATCATAGTGGCCAAATAAAGGCGTTATCAGGATTAAATGAAATATATGTGAGTTAGGACATGGTGTGCAGTTTTAATCGCTCAACGAATGTTGAGTGCCGGCTATGTTGTTCTAGGCCCTGGAGATACCGCACTGAACAAAACAAAGAGCTCTTCTCAGGAGAGGTGGAGTGGCTATCAGCTCGGTCTGGGGAGCCGTCCTGCCTCCTGGTGAATAATAAGCTGTGTGTTCTTAGGCGAGGTGTGCAACCTCCCTGGGCCTCGGCTTCCGTATGTGTAAACTGAGCGATCGAGTAACCGCGCACGCCTGTGAGGTAATTAATGCATTTAAGGTGCGAAAAACAGTGTCAGGTGGTGGTATGCACAGGCGGGGTGGGGGTGGGGGGCTCCCCATCTCCTCCGGATTGCCGCCCTAGGGTCCTCCGCATCCCAAGCCTGCCAGGCTGCGCAGCAGCGCCCCCTCCCGGCTGCCGGCGGGAGGAAGGGAATCCTCCCGACACGCCCGCCGCGCTCGCTCCCAGGCCTCGGGCTCCGGGGCCGGGTTTACCCAGCGCTTCCCCTGCGGCGGGCTTTGCGCGCGCACTTCCCCGGACTGGTCTCGTCTGATTCTCAATGGCTCCCCGAGACAGACACAATGACCGTTTCCATTTCACCAAGGGGGAAACGGAGGCTCCGGGAGCCCGTCCCCCGCAGCGAGAGACGGGCGGGACGTCGAGCCCGGCGGGTCTGCCTGTCCCCGGCCCCAGCCCGGCCCCGGAGAGCCCGCCCCAAGCACTGCGGCGAGGGCGCGCCGGTGGGGCGCCGGGTCTGTGCGTGTGTGCACGCCCCGCGCCGGTGCCTGTGTGCACGCCCCGCGGCCAGCCCCGGGGGGCCGGGAGCGCGGCGGAGGGAGCGCAGCGGAGCGGAGCGGGCGGGTGGCCCCGCGGGGTGCGCGGGCGGGGCTGTGCCAGCCTCCCGCCCCGCCCACCAGCCCCGCCCGCCCGCCCGCCCGGCTGTGGGGGAGGAGGCGGTGGCTCCGGGCGCGGGGACTCGGCGGGCGGCGAGGAGCTCGGAACCGGATCCGGACGCCACCGCCACCTGCGCGGCCGTCACCAAGGTAGGGCGGCCCCGTGCTGCCAGCCGTGCCCGCCGGTCCGCGCGCGGTGCGCGGCGCCCCCCGCCGCCGCCCTGGGGAGGGATGCTGGGCAGGGCGCGCCGCGGGGACCCGGCGGGGCGCGGGAGCCCGGCCTCCAGCGCCTCCGCGTGACCTTGCACAAAGCACTGCTGCTCGCCAGGCCTCAGTTTCCCGTGCGGGGCGCGGGCGCCGCGGCGGCCCCTTCCTCCCTGGGCCGCGAGGAGGGGCCGCCCCCGGGTCGAGGCTCCGGACGGCTGGGCCCGGATGGCACTGTCCACCGCGCAGCCCGCCCGCTGTGAGGGCCGCTCACCCTGGGTGTGGCCAGCCGGCCCCGACCGGCCCCCTTGTGGCCTGAGTGCCCCGCGGGACCCGTGTGGGGATTGATTATCCTCTTGGTACAAAAAAAAAAAAAAACCAGGAGGAGGGGACACCCCTATCGAGCTGGCCTGCGTGTGCAAGGTGGGGCGGTCAGAGGCTGCCGCCTGGTCGGCTTCTTGGTCAGGGTCTAGGGGACCCCTGGGTGGAAGGTGCGGGGGTCCTTGGCGGCAGACTTGCCCGGACCAGGCCCACACACGCAGCTGGCGTAAGGAACGGTGTGGGCAGCCCTGAAATATGCGCAGCTCCGTGTCCCTGGCCGGCGTGAGAGGGGTGCCTCACGTCCATGCGTGGACCCAGGGGCCGGCAGTGCTGAGAGCTGTGGTGGGTGGCGCTGGGGCTGGGGCTGAGGCCGGAGCTGAGGCTGGGGCCGGGGCTGGGGCAGAGCACATGTCTGAAGAAGTGTGGCTGATGCTCTCTGAGTAAAGACCTCTGGCACGCGGCCCAGCCCCTCGGGAAGACTCCCTCTGGAAGGTCTTGCTGCCCAGTGCACACCGTTCTGGTGTGGATCTCACTGGCTGTAAACAGCTGGGATTGGCTGTTCCCGCTCTGGGCACGCGTAGACCCCTCTTCTCCCCCACCCCGGGGCAAATCATCCGTCCCATAAATCTCACCTGCACCCTGAACTGCCCGGGGCCCAGCACTATTTCTCCAGCCAGAGCCAAAGGGAGCCTAGGCAGGACCAGGGACCCCGGTGTCTGCCCCCTGGCGGGCGGTCATCAGCCGGGGGGTTTGTGCAGAGCCCAGTGCCAGTGTCCCCGCACCTCCTGAGCACAGGGGGTTAGCAGCTGCCTTCAGGTCTGGAGTGAGAGGAAGGAGCCCGAGGAGCCCCTTCCCGGTCCATCCGCTTCCCCAGCTTCTGTTGGCCTGACCTGCCTGAGGCAGGAGTTTATGGTCATCAAGTCTTGGTCTTCTGGTCCCTCTTGTCCACCCCGCCCCCATGCTTTCCTACAGCAGAAAGAAAGTAGGGGCCATCTGGACAGATAGTGAGCTCTGGGTCATCAGAGGTCTGTGAGCAGAGGCTGGATGCGCACTTGCTCGGGGTGAGCTACCTCTGACCTCAGTCTGTGACTCTGAGGGCTGGGGTAACCATGGCCCTGCCTCCTGGCTATGGTGGAACGGCACAGACCACAAGTGAGTGTCATCAGCCTCTCGTAAAAGCAGACTAAATGATGTGCTGTGATTCGGGCGTGGCCCCGATGTACAGGCTTAAGTGCTTCCTAGGTCTCCTGTCCTCTCTGCACGGGTCGGAGCTGGGCCCCCTCTCCTGCTCAGCTCGTCCCAGCCATGGTGGCCTCGCTGAGGAGCATGGCCGACGCTGGTTGTTAAAAGGTCATCCTAGGCTAAACAATGTTTTAAATGCACCATGAAATTACCACGAATGGGATCTTAACAAATCATCTCACCCAAACCCTTATTTTAGAGATAGGCATCATTGTCTCCAAAGGGGATGTGACTTATCTAAGGTCACAAAGCAAGCCAGCTTCTAAGCCAAGGGTCCTGCTTCCGGAGACGTGTGCGTGCGTGTGGGTGTGTGTGTTTGAAAACACATAGCAAATAGCAGATGAAAGCAGTCCGTATTTATTCCCATAAAATTAGCAAAGATAAATATAGAAGGATAAACCTCTATGCTGACCAGGCTATAGGGATTCCCTGGTGGATTTAATTTTACAAGACAATCTGACAGCTTGTTACAAAAGTCCATGAAATAATCTTAATTGCCCTTTGCCCCCAACTTTCTACTTTGAGGACTTTCCAATAAGGAAGTAACTACAGAGAGAGAGAGAGAAAGAGAGAGAGAGAGAGAAAGAGTGAGAGAGAGAGATGGTTCAAAGGCCATGGGACTGAAATCAGTGGGCACATATTCCAAGGATGAATTTACCCCACTGGAACCTTAGGCCAAACCCCTCCCTTTCTGCGTCTTACTCTCCCCATCTGTGAAATGGGGTAGATTCCATGATTGCTGATTTTTTTTCAGCTCTGAGAACCCATGCTCTAGACTTAAATCTATTTTAACGGAAGCCTTTATTGGAAAGAGCAGTGGACACAGAAATAACCAAAGAAGGTTCCAGCCTCCCTCCACCATCATCAGATGGGTCCCCTCAGAGGCGGGCAGCTAGTCTCTTTCCCTGGGAAGGGATTCTGTTCCGCCTCAGGCCTTGGTTCTTTCCAAATGGCCAAAGCCTGGATTACTTTGAGCGCAGTGTGTTTTTGTTTTGATGTTCTTCAGATATCAGGGGACAGAGATTTTTCAGGGGCACCAAAAAATAATTTGGCAAGATCCACTGTTCATTACTTTAAGTCTACAGTGTGTGTGTTGCCACCTTCAGACAGGTAGGAGGTGGTTTGCAATCGCACCTAGTGTGAAGGGCCAGGCTTTCTGTGGACAAATATTTATTGGGCACTTCCTGTGTGCTAGGTCTTGACTTGCCTCCCAGATGCCTGCGGACTGCCTCGGGAAACATTAGGTTAAACCATGTGACATGGCCAATATCTGGCTGCTTTTGACTTACAAAAAAAATGGCAATTTTATTTGGTTCAGCCTAAATGGAAATCATTCAAGAGCAGAGGACTTACCACCTGCCTGATTCTGTCCTAAGCGCTTTACATTGTTCATTTGGTCATTTAACCATCATTTATGGAGCACCTACATTGTGCTAGGGATGGTCTGAGTGGAGGGGTCTTGACAGTAATAAAAAAATATAGAGAGAGATTAAAAAAACTGTTGTAAAGAAACTTACTATCTAATGGGGGGGAGGGGGAGAGTAAGTAAAACAGATGATGATAACCGAGATGGAGCACATTAATACGGAGTGCATTTCTGGTGTGTGAAGGGAAGGGAGGAGTTTCCGTTTTAAATGGGGTGGACAGGGGAATCCTTGAGAAGGTGACTTTTGGACAAAGGCTGGAAGGAGACGAAGGAGTGAGCTGGGCTGATTTCTGGGGAAAGAGCCTCCCAGAATGGTGGAAGGGTGGAAGGAACAGCCAATCCAAAGCCCTGAAATAGGACCATGCTTGGCAGAGCAGTGAAGAGCAGGTAGCACAGTGACTATGGGAGTGGGGCGAGGAGACAGGTGAGAGATGATGCCATGAGTGAGGTTGTGTACCCCACCCAGAAATTGTGGAATCCTGTACATTTGTGAGGGAGATGCTTTTGTTATTCCTCTTTTTCAGTTGAGAATAGAAAAGTACAGAGAAGTTAAATACCTTGCTTAAACAGTGTCTCCTGTACGAGCCAGGGCTTTTCGTCCTGGGCAGAGGGGAGCCATGGAAGGCTTGGAACAGGCGGGGCATGGCCAGCTTAGACTGTTGGTGCCATTCCTTTGGGTACAGAAAACGATTGCGGAGGTGAACTTGAGGGCAGGCGATGGAGGATCTTGGTGCTGGGGGAGGAAGAAGAAGTCCAGTCCAGGTGAGCAGGAAGAGGAGGAGGAAGCCAAGCTGGTCTTGCGATTACTTATTTAACAAACAATAGCATTTCCAGGCACCAGCTAAGATTGTACATGCATTAACCCATTCACTCCCCAAAGCAATCTAGAGGATGAACACTATTATTCATTCCTAGAATAATAGGAGGCCCTCGGGAGCCACCTTCTGCCTCTCCCTGGTCGCATCAATTTGCATATTCCCTCCTTATTGGCTGTGGCCACTGCCATCTTTGTCTCGGAGTTATGGTCAATTTGCATATTCCATCCTTATTAGATAGGATTATTCCCATTTTTAAACAGGTATATTATATTGTAAGTAAATTATATCTCCATAAAGTTAGTTTACAAAGAAAGCATATTTGTTTTTTATGTTATAAACACTTGGTAATGGAGAATTTAGAAAAAGACAGGAAATTAGAAAATAAATTCCCCACACCTCAGATAATCAATATAAATATCTTGGTGTGTTTATTTTCCGTCTTTTTTCTACTGCAATTCCCGTTTTACAGATGAGGGCACTGAGGCCAGAGATGTTGGGCAGCTTGCCTAGGGCCATACATTTTTTTTAAATATATTTTATTGATTTTTTACAGAGAGGAAGGGAGAGAGATAGAAAGTCAGAAACATCGATGAGAGAGAGACATCGATCAGCCGCCTCCTGCACACCCCACTGTGGACATGTGCCCGCAAGCAAGGTACATGCCCCAGCCGGAATCGAACCTAGGACCTTTCAGTCCGCAAGCCGACGCTCTATCCACTGAGCAAAACTGGTCTCAGCATGGGGTCATACATTTGAACCATATCATCTGGCTCTATTGTCTGGGATCTTCATCCCTGTGCTATGCTGCCTGCAAGGTCAGAGTTGGTGGATTCCTTTGAGACAACCCTTTTCCACCCTCTCACCCCACCTTCCATCCTCCCCCCCCCCCCTAGCCCCCCGACCCCTGGCATCACTCCACAGAGAGGGAAAGGGAAGCCCAGTGAGAGGCAGGGCCCTGCTCAGCATCTTACAACCAGCTGGGAGCAGACCCAGGAGGTCTTATTCTGATCAGAAGGAATAGGGAGCTGAGGACTGGTGCCGGGTTGATGTGACAGCTGCTTCCAGCCTGGCCTGGAGCCCGGAGCTTGCAGGGAGCTGGCAGGTGGTGTGACCTGCCCACAGCGGGCACCAGGGGACTGCCAGGGCCAGCCCGTGCTCCCTGGGCCCACGTCTCATCCTCCCGCCGGCCCTGAATGGGAGGTGGCCGGGTAATGGGGAGGGAGAGTTTGGGGCCTTGCCAAACCAAGCCTGCAGACCTCTGGGGAGGAGTAGCCTCTTGTACTCAGTCTGCACATTTGTTTCTGGCTCTCATGCCTGCACGCTCCTGGGGCTGCCTGCTGCCAGGCCTGCCCACGCGGCCTCCAGGCCCCGCTCAGCCCCCGAGGGAGCCTTGAGCCGGGGTCTTTCCCTCCCCACCCGCAAAGGGTCATCAGAATGGTGCCGGCTGCAGGATGAGGTGAGAGCTGGACAGAACTGCTGGCACAGGGCACAGCACCAGGAAATGCTCATTCCTCAGGCCACCCCGGGGTGGTGGCCGACCGTAGCCATAGCCCCACCCGCCACACTCCCCTTCAACCCCTGGCTGGACCAGTAGGGCCCAACCAGTGCCAGAGGAGCCGGAATGAACCTCAGGCAGTGGCTCGAAGTCCAAGACTGCAGACAACCAGCGACACAGTGGAAGGAAAGGAGCCACACCTCCGAGGGGGAGGCCTGACCTGGCCACAGACGTGCTCTGCAGGCAAGTCCTATCCCTTCCTTACGCCTCCTGTCCTCGGACTCAACGTGGGGAGACTATTTCCTGCCTTAATAATTGTGATGCTCTTCCTTCCAGCAGCTATCAATTGAGGCTTTTCTATATGTGGACAGTATGGATGGGGAGATAAGCCAGACCCATCATTGCCTTCGAAGGCGCACAGCTTGGAGCGGGGTGGGGGTGGGGAAGGCTTTCTGGAGGTTGTGGGTACAGTGTGGAGTCGGCCAGACTCTGAATGGAAAGAAAGCAGGGAGATCATTTGCTAAGTCACCCCTCCTCTCCGAGCCTCAGTCTTTTCATCTGTAACATGAAGGTAATAGCTACCTGCTTTGCCTAATGTATAGGGTTGTTGTGAGACTCAAAATTGCATGGAGCGTGGAAATGCTTTACAAGCTGTAAAACGCCAGACACCTGTTCGTGGTTGTTTATTGTGGTGTCTGGCGCCCCGGGGGCAGGGAAACACCCAGCCAGCCTCGGGTCTGGGTCGGGGAGAACATCGGGTCTGTGTTGAAAGGCCTGCAATCAAACCCAGCTGGACAGACAGCCCCACTCACCTCACACCCCGTGATTTAAGAGCTCAAGAGCACTTCTGCGCGGGTGCGGCTTTGCCTCGTGGGGCCCTGAAGGCAGCCGTGACCTGAGGAAGCGGGACAAGGGCCCCAGAGACCTTCCAGGTCATAAACACTGCATCCTGGTCCGGCCTCGGGGACCCGGAGGCGAGGGTTGGGGGGGTGGGGAGGGGAGCACCCTGAGGTCACTGAGAGGTCTGCAGTGTCACATTGACTAGAAAAGCAAAGAAGAGAGCATGTGGCATGAGCCTGTTTGGGTTCAGATGTGGGAAAAGAATAAATCTACACACACGTAACCACTCCAGACACACATCAAGCCGGTTATCACTAGATGGCAGGATTTATTGTCCTTTGTCTTTATTTTGGCATTTGGAGACGTGATAGACATTGTATTTCTATGGAAATTTGGCCGTCTATGATATATGTCACAATAGGATAGTCGTGGCGGTGATAACCCGGCCAGTCTGGCATCACCCGCTGGAGGGTTTCGGGAGGCGCCCGTGGCCCTGGGTGCGGGAGGTCTGGGTGGCATCCGCAGCTTACCTTCCAGAGCAGCTGAGAGCAGAGCCTGGGGCGGCTTGTAAGTGGGTTGAACCAGAGGACAAGGCTCAGGGTGGGTCTCGGGACATGCCTCTTAGGACAAAGACTGAGGGGCCAGGTGGCTGCAGGCACAGTTAGCCGTGGGACCAGACTGCCCCAGTGCCAGGGACTGCAGGCTGTGTCACCAGGAGCCGAGGGTCCAAGCCAGAAAGGGGAGGGTCCCGCTGGACTCCGGCCACCCCGCGTGGGACCGGGACGACGGGACCAATTCCAAAAGCCTGTTTGTGCCTTCAGATTCCCCGATGCTTTAGGGTTCCGTGCCCTCAGACCAGGCCCCAGCAGACCCCTTTCTCTCAACTATGTGTGTGTGTGGTCTCTGGACCTGGACTCCCACAGACCTTCCTGCTTCGTTGCAAAGAAAGTGAAGCAGTTGCTGTATTTCCTTGCATGCAGGGCACCGTCTACCGGGAGAGGTGCCATTATTTTTTAATCCATTAGGGAAAAACATGGCAGACAAACTCTGACTATGCGTCACATTTCCGTTTCCGTTTAAAAGTGGTGTCTTGAAATCAATTAGATGTGATGTATGGTGGCCCCCCAACCCCCCGGACTAGACCCGTAATGTTCTTTTCCTCATTTGATCCTTACAAGCAGCCTCTGGCTAGATATTCTTGTCCTGGTTGTACAGATGAGGGCATCGGGGCCCAGAGAGGTGTAGTGACTCTTGCAGGGTCACGCAGCGTGAGAGGTAAAGGTGGGAGTTGAACGCGGCTCTGACCTGATGCCATTGCTGTGTCCTCATCCAACCCCACAAAGAAAAGGCTCCCGAGTTGTGGCCTCTGGGCAGGAGAAAATGCTCACACTTTGGTGTAAACCACATGCCAATTCAGAAAGGCCCCAGGGGCTGGTCATTCGGGGCAACAGGCGGGGTGAGCAGTGAGGCGGACCTGCAGGAGGGCTGGGAGGTCAGGACAGGGGGAGCTTGGAGAGCTTGTTGGCTGGACTCACATTCTCCTCATCCTTGTTATGACCGTTACCAGGAGGAGGTTGGCCTGGGGCCACCATAGAGAGACCACAGGGGCCTGCTCCACACAGAGATTCCTAGAATCTCGCCCAGATGAGCCCATTCGTTTATTCCTTAAAATTAAGTTGTATTTGTTTTTTTCAATCCTCACCGAGGAGATGTTTTTATTGATTTTTAGAGGGGGGGGGGGGGAGAAACGTCACTGTGAGAGAGAATCATCGACTGGTTGCCTCCCCCATGCAACCAGGCATCGAACCTGCAACCTTTTGGTGTATGGGACTGCACTCTAACCAGTGAGCCACCCGCCCAGCCAGGCCTTAAAGTTATTTTTTAATTTAATTTTTGCATGCGACCTCTGTCCACGTCTCCATCACTTTCTGCCTGGGAAGCTGGGCTCGGTGCTAGGCATACAGAACAGAGCAAAACAGACACAGGGGCTGCCCGCGTGGGCTCACAGACCAGAGGAGACACGAACAGTAGTCCTGGAGTCACCCAAAACCTGGGGCAGGCACCCGGATGAACAGAGAGGGTGTGGCAGCGTGCAGAGGCAGGTACCCAGTCCAGGGTCTCTGCAGAAGGCTGTTCCAAGGGAAGGGCTTTCGCCTGAGATCGGAAACGGAAGCAGAGAATAACCAGGTGAGGGTGGGAGGGGAGCAGGCTGGACGAGAGCCACGGCCCGAGCCAGGCCCCACGACTGGAGGCCCCAGGTCTGTGCAGAATTAAACGCACCGAGTGCTGCGCTGTTCCCGGCAAGGTGAAGCCGGAGAGGATGAATGGGCTCTGGGTTCTGTTACCCTGGAGAGGGGTCTGGGGTCCACGGCTCTCTCCGTGGGTCTGAACCCCTTTTATGGATCCATCAGGGGTACTGACAAAGGCCTGGTTGCACCTGGCAAGAATCCCAGGTGGGGACGGTGTGGTCGGCAAGGGGGTGCTTGCATTATTGACTTTGGGAGCAGGTGGAACATTTTTGCATGGTGACAAGGTACAGGGTGCGGCCCAGAGAAGAGATGGCAGGTCGAGGCAGGGAGATGAGCTGGTCCTGGGGCACAGGGACCCTGAGACGTCCCACGGACACGTCCCACGGCCACACGCTAGGCAGTGGCTCTCCTGGTGTGGTTTTCTGTGCTCTGAGCTCCAGATGCTGGAGGGAGGGGCCTTTCTCGAATCTTCCTCTGGAGAGAACATAATGCTACTGAATCCACAGCCCCGGCTGGGAGTCAGGAGGCCTGGGAAGGGAGGGTGGCCCTCGGAGGGGCGGTGGGGGTTGGGGAGAAGTGGTTGTGGGGGGGACGGGACGGACAAGAATGCAGGCAGGAAGGCTTCCCACAAGAAGGTGCAGCTTTATTTTTTTTTTAATGTTTTTATTAATGTATTGCACGTATACATATCTTCCCTTTGCCCCACCCCCCACTCCCATGCATAAAGAGGGTGCAGCTTTATTTTTTTATTAATATATTGCATGTATGCATATCTTCCCTTTGCCTCACCCCCACCCCCCACTCCCATGCATAAAGAGGTTAGCTGAGCCTTGAAGGAGCTGGGCATGCGGAGCGGTGGGAGGGAGGTGCTGGCCCAGGAACCACACCAGCCAGCGGTGGAGACAGGAAGCAGACGAGGCTGTTTGGGATGCAGCGCACACAGTTGGGCTGGGGTCCGAGCGGGAAGTGACAGGTACAGGCCAGACACCCACAGCAGGAGGAGTGCTTTATCTCGGACGTTGTTTAGAATCGCAGACCCATCGTGAGGCTGGGAAGTCAGACTTTTAGAGGCTTTTATTACCTTTAAGTCTCTGTAGAAAATGCACTCCCTTATTGTCTGTCCCTAGGCTGACTGTGCCCCACCCTACTGCCCTTGCGCTCCCCCACTTCCCCTGCCCAGCAGGGGTGAGAGAGCCTCAGAAGGCCCAGGACCGGTGTCCATGGCTGCCCACCCCCACGCCAGCCCTGAGCTGGAGCCCCTGGGACCAGTGGTCTGCAGGAGACCCCAGTCCTGCAGCACCCAGGGCCTCTCTTGGCGGCCAGAAGCAGAATCCTGGGGATCCCAGATCTCTCTCCCCAAAATAGACCCTGCCGGAGTGTGAGGACGGCAGCCACACCCCTCGGGTTACTTTCCAGCTCACAGCTGTCTAAGGGACCCCATGGCACCCCAACTACAGCCGAGAGCTGGGTTGGATGAGACTCATTTCGCAGATGAGGAGGAGAGCCGTGGGAGTGAAGCAGAGTGACTCCTAGATCCAAGGCCTGCCCATGTCTCTCCCCCTCCTTCCTCCTCACCCTCCCCCGCCTCCCATCCCCTTCCTGACAGCATTTGTAACCTTCGACCTTCGCCGGAATGCACATCTCCCGGCCACCCTCGGCCACCCTCCGCAACCTCAGAGCCGGCGAGTGACCTCACAGCACGGGCGAGGCAGCCCGAGGGCTGAGCTGTGCAGGGCCTGCCTTTGGCCTAGTGAGAGGGCCGGTCAGGGGCGGGGCTGTGGCCAGGACACAGAGGTGCGGTTTCAGCATCAGGGACTAGTTGGCTTCTGACCAGCAGTGACCTTGGGCAAGTTACATCCCACCCCGTTGTTTCCTCATCTGCAAGTGAGGGGTTAGACCAGGTGATCTCTGCCGTCCAGGGAGCCCCCCCCATCCTCTATCCTGGTGGCCTCCAAGGGGAGGCCTGGGGAACACAGGAAAAACATGGAAACAGGAAAATAATGGTTGAAAGCCTGGGTCCCGCGAGGGTGTTCGCGCTGCTGCCGCCGCCTCCCTGACACACCACCGCGTTGGTGATCACACTCCGTTCCAGCTCCCCTTCCCCGGACGGACACCCCACGGCTCCCTCTGGGCTCACAGCCCGGGGTCTGTCTGCATCTGGGGACTTGGAAAATCTGCTCTCCCTCCCCCCGTTTTCCTTCCCATTATGGGGGCTGCTGGTGCTCCACTGGCTATTCTAGCAGCACAGACGTGGGGTCTGTCTTCTCTCCTGGCCCCAAGGAGCCCCGTCTTTCCCAGTCTAAACTTCACTCCGAAGAAATGCACACCCCCCCTTCTTTCCCAAGATCTGAGCCCCAGGAGGGCCCAGCTCCCCATCGGAAGGTCTTTCTTCCCCAGCCATCCTTGGAATTTGTCCCTCTGAGAAAGGAACACAGATAAGGAACAAAATGTTTGGTGCGGCATCCAGGCACAAGAACAAAGGGAACGTTGTTTCCTGTCTTAGAGACCGTCCAGGGCTGGGGGGGCTGGAAACCTGGATCCCATCCCTGGTTCTGCCCTGTTTGGTGGCCCTGGGCATGCTGACTCAGTTTCCCCTCCAGCACCCCAAGATCTCGTGGGGTCTGGCCAGTGCTACTATTATGAGACGTGAAGTCTGGGATCTTTGTGGGGAGTACTGCTCTCCTGAGTGATCCTCAGGCTGCATCTAGGGGGCCCCAAGGAGGGGTCTGGGCCCCAAACTGGGTGTGAGATGGGAACCGCCTGGAGCATGATGGGGCGGCAACCAAACCATGCAGAGGCGATGGGAAACAGTCCTGCAAGAACCTCCCTCACCTGGGGCGCGGTCACCCCAGGGGCGCATGATCAGGAGGCCCCCCTCTCTGCGGGGCTGCTGTGGGGCGGCGGATGTGGGTGGCGCGCAGTGGGGGAAATGGAGACTTCCGCTCTACAAGGAGGAGGAGGAGGAAGTCTAACGGTCAGGTTCTCTGCCCCCGGGAGGGGTGAGCTTCCCATCACTAGAGCCATCCAGGCAGAGGCCCTGGCTCTGCAGGTGAATGGAGGGCGGGCAGCTGTGCTGAGCCATCCTGGGCCCATGTGTCTGTTTCTTCCCCCCCGGATGTAATACGGTCATCCGAGAGCGGGTCTGCCTAACACTTAGATAAGAATTAGAGCTCTAGATTCGCAGTCAGCACTGAGGGGACCAGGGAGGGGCACTGGGCTCCCTGCCCCGGACCACTGCTCTGCAGACGGGGAGGCCATGGTGGGAGACCTGCCGCTCCTGTGAGCTGAGCCCCGTTTGTTTGCACACTAGGAAGAGCAGTTGAGAGACGGAGCGCCCCGAAGGGTCCCAGCCCCGAGCGAATGGCGGCTGGCGTGAGGAGGTGGCTGTGCTCCAGGAGCCTCTGCAGGCAGGTGCCTGCTGCCTCCTGGCTGTGTAACCTCAGAGGAGTGACCCCTTTGCTCTGCGCTGAGCACGAGTTGCTACATCCGCAAAATGGGGATACTCCTCCCCCAGAAGGTGGATGAGAGGAGCAAATGCCACGTGCATGGGAGGACGATCAGTCCTGGATCAGGTTACAGAGCCAGGGTTCTCACAGAGGGTCTCTGGAACTCGCTAGAAGGCAGATTCTCAGGCCCCGGACTTGCTGAGTCGGAGACCCTAGGATGGGCCCAGCAATCTGGGTGCTCATCAGCTGCCCTTCTGAGGGGCTCTGGCGTTTCAGACCCGCTGCTGCACGCAGCACGAAAAGGAGAGGCACTGGCCGGGTGGCCGATCGGTTAGAGTGTCGTCCCGCTGCGCCAAGGTTGTGGACTTGATCTCCACTCAGGGCACATACCAGAAGCAACCTAAGAATGCCTACCTAAGTGGAATAACAAATCTGTCTCTCTCTCTCTCTGTCTCTCTCTCTCTCTCTGTTTCTGTTTCTGTAGCTCTCTCTCTCTCTCTCTCTCTCTCTCTGTCTCTCATTCTCTTCCTCTCTCTCTAAAATCAATAAGTAAAAAAAAATTAAAAAGAAAAAAATGTAAAGGAAGTGCTGTCACCAGTCCTTGCAGAGAGTCAGACTTGGGGCGGAAGCATCTCTTCGGCCTGGTGCCTGACATCTTCGCTCTCCCCCTCATCCTCCGCTGGGCCTGCTGCCCCTCCCCGGCCAGTCTGATCACATGGTCTGGGCGAAGCTCAGGGGGCGGGGGGCTGGACAGAGGGAGAAGGTGCCTGGCCATCCTCTCCTGGCAGCTGTTACAGTGCCAGCTGGGGAACCGAGGAAGGCTGGACAGCGGCATTTATCTCCAGGTTACTGAGCATGCCAGGGAGAAGCAGGAAGGAATTTCCCATCCTCCTCCTGAGCAGAGTATGGGGCCGCCCAGGCCTGTGCAGGAGCAGCAGGCTTCAGTCAGATCTGGGGAGTCCTTCCACAGGGAACAGGTTGAAGGGTGAAAGAAAACAATTTTCTGATTTAAAAGCCCCAGCTGCTGGGATGTGGCCTGTAGGCCAGGCCTCCTGGCTAGGCTGCTCGTAGAGCTAAGATCTGCAGAGGTGGCAGATCAGGCCCGGACTCCTGCTCACCAAACCCGCCGGCTCTGCACACTCCTCCCTAATCAACGACGCTCTTTTCCTCCTGCATCCAGACCAGGAAGGCCTCAGACTCTCCTTCCTCCTCCCCGAGTTCCCCAGCCCTCCAGCCGGCCATGAAACCAAACCCCTTCTTTCTTCCTTAGACACCAAGTTAAGGAAGAAGGTATAGGGTGGGGCCAAGGCTGGTTTACACTTGTGAGTACAGGAAACACAGTTTCTTCTTGCATTACAGTTTATTAATTATTGCATTATTTTCCATTGTGAACGTACATTGGCCCCACCCTGTACTTTCCCAGGGCAAATGTTCTAACGACCAAATGGCAGCTAAATCCACGTCAGCTCCGACCAGGTCACACCACCGCTCACACACTGGCTGCCTCCCATCGTTTCAAGTGCCAGCTCCGAAGCCGGCGGCGTTCAGAGCCCACGCCCCGCCCCCTCTCCAGCCATGGCCCTCCTGGCCCCCCGCATTCGCCCAGCCAGCCCAGACCCTGGTGGTTTCCTGAATGTGCCTATTGCTTCCCCACCCCACCCCATACCCACCCCTCTCTCTCTTTTTTTTTTTTTAATATATTTTATTGATCTTTTACAGAGAGGAAGGGAGAGGGATAGAGAGCTAGAAACATCGATGAGAGAGAGACATTGATCAGCTGCCTCCTGCACACCCTCTACTGGGGA
Organism: Lasiurus cinereus; assembly: GCA_011751065.1. Taxonomy (NCBI): domain Eukaryota; kingdom Metazoa; phylum Chordata; class Mammalia; order Chiroptera; family Vespertilionidae; genus Lasiurus; species Lasiurus cinereus. The sequence goes on from JAAGEH010000226.1 coordinate 10,238,700, forward strand.
TGTGCCTGCAACCAAGGTGCATGCCTTTGCCGGAATCGAACCTGGGACCTTTCAGTCTGCAGGCCGATGCTCCATCCACTGAGCCAAACTGGCCTCGCTCCACACCCCCCTCTCTTGGCCTCCGAGCTCCGCCCTGAGCCAGGTGCTGCCAGGTGTGGGGTGCAGCTGAGCTCTGCCTTCCCTCACTCTGTGCCGGGCTCACTCACTCTGAGCCTAAGGCTTCACTCAAAAATCTGCCCTGCATGCGGAAACCGGTTTGGCTCAGTGGAGAGAGCGTCGGCCTTCGGACTTAAGGGTCCCAGATTCGATTCCGGTCAGGGGCATGTATCCTGGTTGTGGGCACATCCTCTGTAGGGAGCGTGCAGGAGGCGGATGGTCGATGTCTCTCTCTCATCAATGTTTCTAACTTTCTGTCCTTCTCCTTTCCCCTCTGTAAAAAATCAACAAAATATATTTTTTTAAAAATCTGCCCCGCAGCTCTCCCCAGCTCCCCAGATTTCCATCTCCCTGCTGTGGCCTGCTTGGCCTGTTTGCCCTGAATTGAGCTGGCTGGTTCCGTGGCGGCCCTTTCACAGCCGTGGGGCAGGACAGGCTCCGGGAGGGCCCAGCAGCCGATTCCTGGGTCCAAGGCAGGAACCTGCTGACCACAACGCAGGCCCTGGCCAGACACCCATCCCAGGAGGCGGTGCTGCTTCAGCCCCGTCCTCTGCTCCATGGGACCCTGAGCAAGGCCCCTCCCTCTCTGGACCTCAGTATCCCTCGCTGTCCAAAAACACATCCAGACACTCTGCCAAGGAAGGGGCAGGAGCAGGAAGAGGAGCCTCCACGTTTTCTGTCTCCTGGAGGTGTCTTTCAAAAGCTCCATGTGACCTTATCTCTTGAAACTGCTAGATAAGGAGACTGTGGGGCCATAAATCTACGGGGAGTTTTGGTCAGGGTCTGATGTGGGGGAGCAAACAGGAGCAGTCCTGATTGTGTCCCCAAAGGGTGAAGGCACCAGGCAGACAGCTCCACGCCGTCACGGACCCAGGGTTTGGCACTTGCAGGCTGCAGAGCCCTCCGCCGATCATCCCAACAGGTGGGCGGGCCGGGGCATTGCCAGTCTGCGGGTGGAAAGCCAACACCTGCAATGGGACGAGATTTGTCCAAAGTCATGGGACCAACGGTGTCAGAATTAGGATCTCCAGCCTGGCCAGCACACCTGCTGAGAACGGACAGGCTCAGCCCGGTCCTCATGCCCAGAGGGCGGCAGGAGGGGCTGGTGGTGCTGAGAAAGCTCGATCCAGGAGCCAGATGGTCTCTTCCCAGCCCCCCAGTGCCTGCCTGTGGCATCTGGCCTGTCTCCTGGAGGATAAAGCAAAAGGGAGGGCCACCGGGGATGGATGGATGGATGGATGGATGGACAGACAGACCGACCACAGGTGAAAGAAGGAGGAATCACAGAGAGCAGGACCGGAGGGAGCATCCACCAGCTGAGCTCCCCCTTCGAACCAGATGCGAGCGAGGTGTTTGACCCCATTATCTCAGTGACCCCTGGCAGGACCCTGCGAGCGAGCGAGTAGCACCCTTTACAGACAAGGGCCTGAGGTGCAGAGGCAGGTGGGTCTAGGATTCGAACCTGGTCCCTCCTCTCCCCCTGCCCTGGTACCTCACAGGCAGAGAGATAGTCGGTCCTGTGAGCTGGGAGCCCCCCAGGAGAGGTGGTTCTGGTTGGCCTGGGCCCAGAAAGGTGCTGTGAGAGGAGGGGCGTCCTAGGAGCCCAGCCCAGTGTCTATGGACTCAGGAGAGGGCGGGGCTGACAAGATTCAAGGCAGAGAGAGAGAGGCTGAGAGCGAAGATGGGGGGCTGGGAAAACACGATGCTTTCAGGTGGGGGGAGCCGATAAATCTGTTTGGTCCGGAGTGCAGGTCTGTGAAGAAGAGAAGGCCGTGGGGGAATGGGGGAGGGGGGCTCACAGCCCGAGTCCAGCCCAGGGCTTTATCCCGAGGTCAGAGGGGGCCCTAAGGGAAGGACAGGGTCAGGGTGGGGGAAGGATAGGAACCTGGAACAGGGAGGGCAGGCAACAGCGTCACCAAGGGAAAGGCTGCCCAGGCCCCCCCACCCCCACCCGCGCACAGCTTGCAGAGAGCAGGTAGGACCCTGGGGCGGGGGTGGGGAGGATGCAGAGCATCTTATGAGGTCCCTGCCCCTCAGGGCCCAGGGATGGCTCTGGGCCTCGTCAGATGTCAGGAGGAGGCCTCCCTCGGGCCTAATCTCATCAGGAGGAGAGACGCGTTTTCTTGGCTCGCTCTCCGACTCTGTCTGTATTTCCTGGGGGCCGGGCAGGGCATCTGTGCTGGACCAGAAGGACCAGGGGCTGGGGGAGTGGGAAGGGGGGTCGGGAGGACACTGGGCAGAGAACCTGGAGACACCACTGTTTTCTGCTTGGTGGCTGCAGGGGGCCTCTGCTTCCCCTGTCCATGAAGGGGGGCATTCAAGGTGGGGCCATACCACTGCCCCTTCCCCCCACCAGCGCCCCAGAGCCCCTGTTCCCTAGCACAGGGCCGAGCTCAGCTGCCCTCCACTTGGGGAGCCCTGCCAGGAAGATGCACAGATGCACGCTCCGCAGATTCCTGGCCAGTGGGGAGGTGAGCTTTCGCTGCTGGTCTGCTCCCTCCACCCGCGGGGCCAGCCCCAGGGGTCAGGCCGCTGGGCCGAGTGGCTGCTTTGCACTTCCTGGTTGGAGATTCCCCCGACGCTGGGCCCTCAGCATAGACCTGTCATGCACCACATCAACCCCTCGCGTCCAGTAAGCACTGGGACCACATCAGCCTTGACAGCCAACACCTGTTGAGGGCTAAGCATTCGCCCAGCACTGTGGGGTGGGTGGATTGTCTCATTTGATGGACAGGGCAGCCCTGTGAGGAAGTGCGGACCTGGGACTCGCCAGGCTGGCCTTGAATTCCAGCTCAGATGCCTACTAGCTGTGTGGCTTTGGGCACGTTACTTAACCTCTCGGTGCCCCAGTGTCCGCTTCTGTAAAAATGGGGTGACAGTATGTATGGAACTGCTGTGAGGGCTGAGTTAGTTAGTCCATGGAACATACCTCACCCAGAGGAAGCCATGTGTTAGCTGTTGTTTTTGCTGTGGTTACAATGCCTGGTTTTACTGCTGAGGGAATAGACTGTTAAGGAACGTGCCCAGCGTCACACAGGTGTGATGGACTCTTCCTATACTCACACTTCCATCAGATACCCGCAGGGCGCACGTGGCTGAGGAGCCGGTGAAACGCCACCTGTGCATCTGGGGAGCTGGGTTGTACATTCAGCTTCATGTTAACGTTGGTTGAGAAGCCGGGTGTGACGAGAGGCTCTGTCCAAGCAGCGCCTGGGCCCCCGGCCAGTGCTCTGGTGGACGTGAGCCTGGCGTGCGCTGAGAGCAGCAACCACTGCCCTCGCCATCAGTTCGAGAAGGGAGACAGCCTGCCGGGTCCTGGCCTCTCATCTTCCCCTGCTCTGGGCCCTTCCCCTGAGACGTGTGGACGTGTGGAAAGCAGTCACTGAATCCATCCTCTCTGGCCCCTTCCCCTGCTCCACGCCTCGCCCCCCCTACCCCCCACCGCAGGCCCTGGCACAGAATAAGCACAGCTAGCGGCAGCGAGTGAAGGCTGTGACTGAATGACGTCACATTCACCTCTCTTTACAAACCTTGGACTTTCCTGCTTTGATATGGTCTGTTCTCTGGGTCAGGGTGTTGGGCTCTTGAAGAAGTTAGTTCTAGTCCAGCTGGCGTGGCTCAGTGGCTGAGTGTTGACCTATGAACCAAGAGGTCACGGTTCAATTCCTGGTCAGGGCATATGCCTGGGTTCCAGGCTCCATCCCCAGTGTGGGACATGCAAGAGGCAGCCAGTCAATGATTCTCCCTCATCGTTGATGTCTCTCTCTCTCTCTCCCTTTCCCTTCCTCTCTGAAAGCAAAAAAATATTTTTGTTTTTAAAAGAAATCAGTTCTAGAGTCTCTCACAGGCAGGTTGCCAGGGTCAGGGTTACTGGTGACTTAAAGGAAAATCATTGCACGTGAATCAGACAAAGGTTTCTGGAGATCACTGTGGTAGGTGGTGGGGAGCCACTTGTCCCCCTTTGCCTGGAACTTTTCCCGACTTTAGCACTGAAGGTCCCTCCAGCCCCGGAACCCCCATCCCCATCCCGGCAAAATGGGAAAGTGGGCCACCTCCTTCCGTGGACAGCGACCGGCCTCTGCTTGCTTTGAAGGAGGGACGAAAACTAAGCCTGGGGGCTGAGACCCTTGTCACGTCGACCCTGTTGCTGGTGGCAATAAGGACACATGGTGCCCATAACTAGGTGTTTATTATGTTACTTTTTGGTCTTTTATAGGCCACTTTCAAGCAGAATGCTCTGTGCTCTTATTCATTCGCTCTCGCTCTCGCTCTCGCTCTCTCGGACCAGTACATGAAATTCGTGCATGTTGCGGGGGAGAAGGTGTCCCTCAGCCCAGCCTGCACCCTCTCCAATCTGGGACTCCTCGAGGCATGTCTGACTTCCCATTTAGACCCGATCCTTATGTCTGACTGCCCTGTGAGATCAGGCCTAAATGGGCAGTCGGATATCCCTCTCACAATCTAGGACTGCTGGCTCCCAACCGCTCACCTGCCTGCCTGCCTGATTGCCCATAACCGCTTCTGCCTACCAGCCTGATCACTCCCTAACCATTTCCCTGCCAGCCTGATCAATGCCTAACTGCTCTCCTGCCAACCTGATTGCCCCTAACTGACCTCCTCTGCCAGCCTGGTCACCACTAACTGCCCTTCCCTACTAGCCTAGTCACCTCTAACTGTCCTCCCCTGCTGGTCCAATCATCTCTAATTGCCCTCCCTTGCCAGCCGGTCACCCCAACTGCTCTCCCTTGCCAGCCTGGTTGGCCCCAACTGCCCTCCCCTGCCAGCCTGGTTGCCCCCAACTGCCCTTCCCTGCAGGCCTGGTTCCCCCAAACTGCCTTCCCCAAACTGCCTTCCCCTGCAGGCCTAATCCCCGCAACTGCCCTCCCCTGCAGGCCTGGTCACCCTTAACTGCCCTCCCCTGCTGGCCCGATTGCCCACAACTGCCCTCCCCTGCTGGCCATCTTGTGGCAGCCATCTTGGGTCCACATGGGGATGGCTGTCTTGTGTGTTGGAGTGATGGTCAGTTTGCATATTACCTCTTTATTATAAAGGAGATGAGGACCCGCTACAGTCTGCATTTATATATATATATATATATATATATATATATATATATATACATTTATATATATAAAAATTTCAGAGAGAAAGGGAGAGGGCGAGAGGTTGAAACATCAATGATGAGAGAATCATTGATTGGCTGCCTCTTACACACCCCACACTGGAGCCCACAGCCTGGGCATATGCCTTGACTGGGAATCCAACTGTGACCTCCTGGTTCATAGGTCAGTGCTCAACCACTGAGCCACACCTGCTGGACAATTTTTAAAACCAGGAAACTTGTGGTTGTAATCTCCCTCTATTAATGGCGGCAGACATAAGGGTGGTGGTTCGGACTCTCAGGAGGCATATTCGAAGCTAGCTAAGGTCACGTTTTAGGAAAAAGAAATAAATCTCCAAATGTCAGATGTGGAACCACAGACTTATCAAGAGACAATAGTGGCCAGAAACACCAGACATCTACCCATCCCGGAGGTTCCAAGACCAAATCAGGTAATTTCATTCTTTCCCTGAGGCCAGGATCGGTGCAGTTAATGAGTCACCTCCTGTGCCGCTTTGTACACACTCAGCGTGGGTTTCCGTTCAGCCACCCCGGAGCCAACACTTGTCCTGCGATGAGGTAGGGCTGGGCTGGGAAGACAGGCCTTTGGGGGCAGGCAGGAAAGTTTCTTTGTCTGTCTGTCTGTCTGTCTGTCCTTCTCTCACCTGTCAGAGAGGAGCATGTGGCAGGAAGAGGGGCCTCTGGACAGGATTTGGCTTCTGCTTCCCACCTGCATTGATTCTACTCGTAAAATCTTGGTCAAGTCGCTTTTCCTGCACCCAGTGGAGACACAGATCCGCAGGAGAGCTGAGGGCTGGGACAGGCCGCCAGCTACCCACCGCCAGGCATTAAATCAACTCAATAGGATGTTAACCCGGAGATGACTAACTCCTTTGGGAGGGGAGCGGGGAATTCACAGCCCACAGAGCCTAATCCCTTGGCATCGGGGGCACTAAGCATGCATGGGACAGAATGGATGCCACCCCTGCTTTGTGCCACGCCTCACAAAGCCTGCTGTGGCATTGATGTGGACCCAGCCGGATGGGACCGGGCAAGATAGGATGGGTGGCATAGAAACCTGGCCAGGATCAGCCATTCTGGGCCCACCCCTGGGCGAGGCTGAGGACCCGCTACTGTCTGCATTTCCAGCAAGTGCCTGCTTGTAGGGAAAATAAAACGCCTGCTCTCTGAATTGCTGAGTCCTTAAACTCATGCATGCACGGATACACATGCGTGCACACCGCGGGAGTGAGCACTGGGTCCTTGTGAACGCTCCGGTGGAGGCAGTGCTCATGCACAGACTTGCACACGCAGTGCACACGCAATCGCTCAAAGTCCACTTGCGTATGTGGGTGCACACTCCCATATCGTGGGCAAAGGGAGAGGCTTGGTGCTGCTCCATCCCCCACTCCTGTACATTTCCCTCCATGGCAACAGGTCGGGACGAACCTTGGAGTAAAGATAAGGTGGGGGGACGGGTGGGGTGGGGTGGGGTGAGGAAAGGAGTCTGGGGCAGGGGGCAGAAGGTCACTGGTGCTCAGGCTGCTCCGAAACCAGCCGGCTTCTCCCGTGGAGGCCATCAGCCCCCTTTCTGGAGGGCGGCCGCTTATTTTCCGGAGCCTCGTTCTCCTTCTGGGTGACGTGGGGGTGGTAATATTAGGTCACGGGCTGAGGTGGGGTCCAGGGTGTAGTCGGTGTGAAAGAGCCTTTGTCATCACGCTCGTGACCTTCAGGAACCTGGAGTTGGAGGCTACAGACAGAGGGTTCAGCTCCCAGCTCCACCACTGACACTGTGGGACCTTGGGGTCCTCACGTCTGGCCGCACCCCTGCATCTGTGGTGGGAGCCAGGTAGCCGTACCTGCTCAGTTCAGACAGGGGAAGCACTTGGAATGGCCTGGCACATAGCAAGCACCCCTACTGTGCGTTGCTATTTCCGTGGAGGTGGCTGTGAGCTCAGGTCGCTTGCCCAGGCCTCTTGAGGCTCCCTGACCCTGGGCAGAGAACCGTCCCTCGGGTGTGGGACCAGGCTCTGGTCGGTGGAGGGAGAGCTCTGGGAGTGGCCGGAGGGGCTAGGACTGCGGATGGCCGGCCAATCGTGTTGATTTCAGCAACCATGACCTGCCCCGGCCCCCACAGCCCACGGCAGGCACGCAGGTGCCAGGGCTGGTGGGTCCCCCTCCTTGGCATCTCATCATTCACAAGTCCTCTCCTCTCCGTGTCCTGTGCCCTGTTTCAGCCCAGGGGATCACCACCACCCCACCCCACCCTGGCCCACCCTTCCTTCTGCCCGGCCATCAGGGGATCCACCTGAACGGGAAGCCTGGTCCCACTCTCCTGCGGTCACTCCCCATCGCCCTCCGAGCCGTTTAACGTGGCTCCCGCAGGGGTCTGAGTCCTCCCCTCGCCCACATCTTCCCAGCAGACTCCTGTGCTCTGGCCACACCACGCACAGCCACCTGCCCGTCCCCCCCACCCCCCATTAGCTGGGCCTGCGTGGCACGGGGTGAGTCAGGGTGGGCAGGCTGTGCTCTGTGACCGATAACTGCACTCTCTCCGTGGTCCACTCTGTACATTCATTTCTCTGTCGGACTCTGTGTCCAACACAAGTCAGTGGTGGGGAGATGCTCAGTTCCATTCAGTTCCCTGGGGGACCTAGGATGAGGGAAGCTGGACCATCTAGAACACGTGGCTTCTCGTCTCTTCACCAACGACAGAGTTCTGGAGGGACACAGGAGGTCTTCCAGGCGTCAGCCCTTGGTGGGACCAGGCATAGCCCATGGCTGGGATGTGAGAGGAGCGATGCGCTGCCTGGTGAGCAGCGCCATTGGCCGCCTACAGCCCTCCTCCCTTTCCCCCCGCCCCCCAGAGGCGTTGCTCAGAAGGAGGCGGTGGGGGACCTGGAGCTGAGCCTGCTGCCTTCTCCTGACGGGCCCACCCCCAGCTGCACCAAATGGACAAGGCCCTGGGGAGGTCTCTGAGCTGCTGCTCCTCTAAGAGGACCCCCAGGCCCCGCTTCTCGCAGGCCCGGCAGAGGGCTGTGCTGCTCCTTTGGGGTGGAGGTTTTTACCTTACACGCCCGACTCCCTCCCTTTCTGACGTTTCCCTTATCGCACTGACTGCTGGGAAGCTCAGGCACAAAGCTGAGGTCCCCTCCTCTGTGTGGAGCCCCGGCATTCCAGACGATCTGTTTGTTCCTGCATTTCCCCTCCTTGCCCATGCCCTCACATGGCGTTCCCACGGCCTCTGATCTCCCTTCCGTTTCTGTGAGGCTTCCTGCCTCCTTGCTGGGTCCGATGGGCACTCATTGGTCAGCCCCTGCGTTCTGTGCTGCCTCCTGGAGCTTTGGCAAACGCAGCCAGGCTTGTGGGCAAAGCTGCCAAAAGGAGAGTGGGAAATCTGAGCTTCCCAGGACAGACCTGCCCCCAGGAGGCAGAGGGGCTGCCTGTGAGGGCTCAACTCAGGGGTCACCCTTGGTCACCACCACCTCCTGAGGCCAACATCTGACCTGGTGAAGGCAGTGCCCCGTGCTGGCGCTCCTGGAGCTGGGAACGGGCGGGCAGTCTCCGTGCTGGCGCTCCTGGAGCTGGGCCTCCTTGTGTGGAGGACCTCAGGCTGGTGGAGAAGATGAGACTGACACCGAGTCCCAATCAGGGTGGCGTCAGGGGCCTGGGGCAGGCAGGAGAGGCACTGTGGGGAGCAGAGGAGAGTAAGGTTTCTGCCACTTGGGGTATCACGGGAGCTGGGGGCTCGGGAGCTAGGGGTGGAGGGTGTGGGTACAGGCAGACGTGGGCTGGGAGAGCAGGCCAAGCGGCGGGAAAGGCCAGCGTGAAGGCCCGTAGGACGGGGAATGCATGCGCAGACCCAGGGGACGGGGTGGTGTGCATGATCTGGAAGGCAGGCACCCTTCAGGAAAGTGAACTTGGAATCTGCGGTGGGACCCACCAGAAGGCCTTGAAGGACAGGCTGAGTTTGGCCTTGATCTGGTAGGCAGTAATGCGTGGAGAGCAATGTGGGGCTGGCGGTAAGAAGGGCACCCAGGCTTGGTATCCAGAGGGCTCTCTACCTTACATGGGGAGCAGGGAGGGGCGGGTCCAATGGGGTCAGCGAGACTGGGGACGAGGGTTTGACCTGAGCAGCAGCGAGACCGAGGGGAGGCCCCACAGTGTCAGGCGTTGGGCCACTCCCACCGGCCATTCGTGGCCGGGACGTCTCACCTCCGGCTGGTATTGTCTTCACTCACGTTGCCCAGTTTATGCGTGTGTGTGTGTGTGTGTGTGTGTGTGTGTGTTTCTTTTTTAACATTTCCTGTTAATCTTACCAAATGACAAGTAATTCCCCCAACATTCCATATTGTCTTCTGTCTCGGGGCCTATGCTCAGCTGTTCCATCTGCCTGGGACACCTCCCGCCAGCCCTCTCTTGTCCTGCCAACATGGCTAACTCCTACTCGCCCTTCACATCACAGCTCACGTGTCACCTCCTCTGGTGAGCCCGCCCTGACTGCCCTGAACAAGCCTCCATAGTCAGCGATAGCACCCTGGGCGCAGGGTTCTGACTCCCCTGGTGGCCTCGCTCCCGTAAGACTGGGCTCAGGCTTACTGTTCCCGAACCCCAGGGCCTGGCACAGGGTCTGGTCACACCATGGTGCCCAGTAAACGTGGAGGGAACAAATGCAAGACTGGGGGAGAAGCCTGGCCAGCTCCGGATGCCTGGGGGAGCCGAGTGGTCGTGATTATTGCTGTTGGCCAAGGGAGCTAGATGCATCGTCCAATTTAACCCTCATGACCAGTCTAGGAGAAGGACCTTCATTGTCCCCGTTTTACGGATGAGGAAGGGAGGCTTCGGAAGTTAAGGCACTTGCCTGCCCGGCTGGCAGGAGGCAGAGCTGGGATTGAAGCGCAGGCGGGCGGGCTCCAGAGGACACGAGGTTACCCAGTTGGCTGGGCTGGGAGAGGCGGGGTGCTGGCCTGCCTGGGGAGACGGTGGGTTGGGAATGTGCTGAGGTCTCTCTACCGTTTTCTTGCTCTTACTGTGTTTACGCTGAGAAGGATGAAAAGGAGACAGGTCAGCAATAATCACACATCATCTCGTTACCTCTCCCCGGGTCCACGGAGGTAGCCATGCCTATAGCCAGCTCACTGGGTTCCTAGCACATCCCTGCCCGGGCTGTCCCCTCTTCTGTGTTCTCTAGCTGAGGTCACCGTGCACCCCGCGACCCAGGCAGTGAGCCTCCGACTCCTTGTCCCCGTTTGTCTCCCGCAGATGTCATGGCACCCCCAGTACCGGAGCTCCAAGTTCCGCCACGTCTTTGGCAAACCAGCCAGCAAGGAGCACTGCTACGACTCCGTGCCCATCACCCACAGCGTCCACGACAATCACTTCTGCGCCGTGAACCCCCACTTCATCGCCGTGGTGACGGAGTGTGCTGGAGGGGGCGCCTTCCTTGTCATCCCCCTGCACCAGGTAAGGGCGCCTGGCGAGCCCAGGCCCGGACGGCTCTCCGGAGGCAGCTCGGGCAGAGGGAACATAGAAAGAGCCTGCTCTCTGTGACCGTGCCCAGTTCAAACCCTAGCCCTGCCTGTTACCAGCCGTGTGACCTTGAATACGTTATTCCACCTCTGTGAGCCTGCATTTCTTCCTTGGAAGAATATCCCTCTCCTGGGATTCCAGCAGTTGCCTCACTATTCCTGGGATTTCCCCTCTACCCCACTGCAAAATAATCCACTCCTGAATAAAATATATATTTTAATGCATCGCCAGGCTCGAGCAACATCTGGGAAATCTCCAAAGCCACTTCCTCTCCCCCCTAAAGGAAACCAACCTTAAGCCAAACCCTGAGGTAGGAGAGGAGAGCAGTGAGTGAACAGAAAGGACTGGCTTGTCCTAAGGGCAGATGTTGGCAGCAGAGGTTGGACCTTCGGCCTTTGCTGATATTTAGGTGTTGGCCGTTTCTTATAGATTCACCTAATGGCAGATCTTTTCAGGGGCCTGTGTCTCTGCCTTAAGGGGACCCTCCGAGGGGTCTGGAGCAGTGCTGGGTGAGCACTGCCTCTGGTTTGCAGCAAACACAGAGACAAGGTCTCTGGAGGAAACAATTCGGTGTGGACAGGAGTCCCACAGATTCAGATCAGCGAATCCATCATCTGAGATCACCCGGCACATAAGCCAGAGGACTTGAGAACTAAAAAATCACAAATTGGAATCTCATTAACCAGGTGTTCTGCTGGGACCTCCTATACTTTTTTTATCCATAGAGCATATTGTGGGCACACAATCGGTGCTCATCCATGTTCATTGATTGAACAAACTACCCGGCAGTTGTTCATCCAAATAAACAGAGAGGGCATAATTGGCAAAGGGAATGGCTCAAGCAAAGGCATGGAGCTGGGACTGTGTGCGGACTGTTCAGGGAACGATAGAGAGAGCGGTCTGGCTGGAACAGATAGAACAGTCTGTCTACGGGATGAAGGGAAATACCCTGGGGATATTCATTGGGGCCCAATGAGAAGGGCCTTGAATGTCAGGGTGAGAGGTGTGAACTGTATTCTAGAAAAATGAAATATTTCAAGCTAGGGAGGAACAAGTGTGCAATGGGATTTACGGAAAGATGTCAAGGTTAGAGCTGGAGGGACCCCCAGATGTGGCCTGTTTGGCTACTTATTTCTTCCACGTTCTGGGTGCTTCTAAAAGATTCTGTCCCGCCCGGCCAGCATGGCTTAGTAGTTGAGCATCAGCCTATGAACCAGGAGATCATGGTTCGATTCCTGGGTTTTGGGCTGGATCTCCAGTAGAGAGGGCATGCAGGAGGCAGTCAATCAGGGATTCTCATTACTGATGTTTCTATCTCTTCCTCTCCCTTCCTCTCTGAAATCAATAAAAAAAATATATTAAAAAAAATAAAACGAAAGATTCTGTCCACCAAACAAATTATATTCTTAATTAATTACATATTCATGTGTTTTCCTGATTTTTATGACTCGGACTTTTTCAGAAGTGCCATGGCTTCTAACTTGCATGAAACAATTCATATGGGTAGGTGCTAACAACTGCCATGAGAAAACGAATTGGTTGACGTGATGGAGTATGACTTGGGAGGGGTGAGGGGACCCCAGTTAGAGAGGAGGAGCAGAGAAGGCCTTGCTGGGGAGGTGACATGTGGGCAGAGAGCCACTAGGACCCTAGAGGCAGAGTGTTCGGGTAGAATGCACAGCAAGTGCAGAGGCCCCGCGGTGGGAAGGGGTTCGGTGATTAAGACACAAACAGGTGTGCTGTCACATGGCAAGAGCAGTGGGAGGTGGTCAGATCGGGGGGCTGGCTGGGGCTGCGATAACCTGGAGGCCAGGGCAGGAGTCGGGCTCCACTGTGCGTCCAGCGGGACACCGCTGGGGGGCGGGGGTGGGCGCGGAGATGAGGTATCCTGTGCAGCTGATCGCGGGTACAAGTGCAGTCAGTTCCCTTTGGATTTTTGGAAACAGCATCATAGGAGCTTGAGGGCACATGGTCATGGCTGCTGGCACGGACTCCCAGGAGCCCAGGCCCAGCAGGAGCCGGACTCGTCAGAGCTCATGCCTGGTGCCAGGACTCAATTCTGGTTCGGTGGCTCTGCGTCCCAGCAGGCCCCAGGGCGGCCAGAGAAAATGCGGATGCCAGTCACCTCTGCCCCTCAGATAAGCACCAAAGGACTTCTTCTCCCTTCTTTTTTCTTTTTAATTAACTTTCTGGTTTTGAGATCATTGCACAGTCACACGTCATAGTAAGAAATAACAGATTCAGTGTGCCATTTATTTATTTATTTATTTATTTATTTATTTATTTTCGGTGTGCCCTTCAGCCCCTCCCCGCTCCCCCCGCTAGTAACAGCTTGGGAGACTGGAGTTCAGTCTCACCGCCAGGATCCCACCAAGATGCAGAATGCCGCCAGCATCACCACGATCCCCCCGGCTGCCCGTTTTAGCCACAGCCACTCCCCTCGCTCCCACTCTCGTCTGAAGCCTCGACAACCACTCTGTTCTCCGTTTCCGTGCTCTTGTCATTTTGAGAATGACACCTGAATGGAACCATGTAGTATGGAACCTTTCGGGCTTGACTTTCACTCAGCGTAAACGATCCGTCCAAGCCGCTGCGTGTTATCAGTTAGCCCGTTCTTTTTTACTGCTGAGTAGTATTCCTTCTGGGGTGTGAATGCACCACACAGTTTGTTTAACCATTTACCCATTGAAGGTCATCTGGATGGTTTCCAGTTTGAAGCTGTTATGAATGAAGCTGCTACCGGTTTCTGTGGGAACATAAGTCCGTGTGCAGGTCTGCGGGACACAGGCCCAGCAGGGCAACGACTAGGTCATCAAACATGTGTCCTTTTGTAGGAAACTGCCAAGCCCTTTGCACAGAGAATTCCTCAGGAGAGGTGAAATATCAGACGGAGCATACTCAGACTAGAAGTAACATGTGTTGTTTAAATGAAATTCAAATACCCCTGGGCATCCCGTAATTTTTATTTGCTAATTCTGGCGACTCTTCTCCCAGGGGGTGCCACTGCTGCAAACTACATTTCAGTACTAGACAGTACCTAGTTCTTTTTTTATCAAGAAAAATTTTCACACTCAAAAGTAGGTAGAAAACAATGTAACAAATTCCTTTTGTCATTTTTTTAAATTAAATTTTTTTATTATTCAGATTATTACAATTGTTCCTCTTTTTTTCCCCCATAGCTCCTCTCCACCCAGTTCCAACCCCATCCCCTTACCCGCCCCCAACAGGTGTATGATTTTTGTCCAGTCTCTTACCGCACCCCCCACACTCCTTTCCCCTCGAGGATTGTCAGTCCACTCCCTTTCTGTGCCCCTGATTTTATTATATTCACCAGTTTATTCTGTTCATCAGATTTTCAATTCACTTGATTTTCAGATTCACTTCTTGATAGATATGTATTTGTTGTTCATAATTTTTATCTATACCTTTTTCTTCTTCTTTCTCTTCTTAAAGAATACTTCTCAGCATTTCATATAATACTGGCTTGGTGGTGATGAACTCCTTCAGCTTTTTCTTATCTATGAAGCTCTTTATCTGACCTTCAATTTTGAATGATAGCTTTGCTGGGTAGAGTAATCTTGGTTGTAGGTTCTTGCTATTCATCACTTTGAATATTTCTTGCCACTCTCTTCTGGCCTGAATAGTTTCTGTTTAGAAATAAGCTGACAGTCATATGAGTCCTCCCTTGTAGGTAACTAACTTTTAATATTCTCTCTTTATCTTTTGCTCTTGGCATTTTAATTATGGTGTGTCTTGGTGTAGTCCTCTTTGGATTCCTTTTGTTTGGGGTTCTGTGTGCTTCCTGGACTTGTAAGTCTATTTCTTTCACCAGATAAGGGAAGTTTTCTGTCATTATTTCTTCAAATAGGTTTTCAGTATCTTGCTTTCTCTCTTCTTCTGCTACCTCCATAATTCAAATGTTGGTACGCTTGAAATTGTCCCAGAGGCTTTTTATATTATCTTCATATTTTTGGAATCTTTTTGCTTTTCTAGTTGGGTGTTTTTTGCTTCTTTGTATTTCAAATCTTTGACTTGATTCTTGTGATCTTCTAGTCTGTTGTTGTATCTCTGTATATTATCCTTTATTTCAGTCAGTGTATGTTTAATTTCTATTTGGTCCTTTTTCATATCCTCAAAGGTCTGACTAAATTTATTCATCTTTTCTAGAAGATTCTTGAAAAACCTTATAACTATGGTTTTGAACTCTATATCCAGTTGTTTACTTTCCTCCATTTCTTTCATCTGTGACCTGTTTCTTTGTCTCTGTGTTTTGCTGCTTCCCTGAGTTGATAGAGTGGCTTTGTGTGCTAGGTGTCCTATAGGGCCTAGTGGCTTAGCCTCCCCGATAACCTGAGGTGTACACTTTTGGTACACTCCTTTGTGGGCTGTGTGCACAGTTTTGTTGTAGTTAAGCCTTGATTGTTGTTGATATCACTGGGAGGAATTGACTTCTAGGCCAATTGGCTGTAAGGATCAGCTGTGTCTATGATGGGAGAACTTCTGTGCTGGAGACACCCTTATGGGACAAGACTTGCTTCAGTGGGGCTTTGATGCTCACTGAGTCTGCCCCCTGAGTGTGTCCCTTATGAATCTGAGAAGTTGTAATCTGAATGGTCCCACTCTGACTCCTGGGTACACTGGCTCTTGGATCTTCAAGGAGGTGCTAATTTAGCCTCTGCCTGAGATAACCCAACAGAAGCTATAGAGAGATCTTCAGATTCCTCTTCTTTGTTTGGGGTTTGGAGGTGCCCCAGTTGAGGCCCAGCTGTGAAGCAGTGTAAGCTGATGTAGGGCCTTGGGCCTTCTTTTGGATGTTCTGGGTCTCCTTGATCCAGCTTGTTAGGTAAGTTTAGATTTCAAAGGACCAGACCATTCATATGCAAAAGCCTCTGTGCATAGCTTGGATGGGGTGGAATCTCAGGACAGAGCAAACAGCAATGGCTTCCTGTCAGCCCTGCCCTAAGAGGCCGCCAGGTCTCAATGTCCCTCAGTAATCACTACAAGCACCTTTGTGAGAAAGCTGCCCTCACGTTCCACCCAATGCCAGACAGTACAGTTTCTCCACAAATGAGCCTGGATCCCTAGAGTCTCGCCTGGAACTGGAATTCAGAGCAATCGGGAGCTTGTGTCTCCTGCGGATTGAAAAAACCAGCCACATACTCAGTTGCCAGCCCTCTCCACACATGCGTGCCTCCGTATCCCTGCCTTTACCTCTGCAGCTCCTCTGAGTCTCAGTGTGGTTTTCTCTTTCCTCCTAGTTGTAGAATTTCCACTCAGCCAGCCTTCCTGTGGTTCTGAATGATGTCCGTTTTGTCTTTTAGTTGTAGTTTTGAATGGTTGTCTGAGGCAGCAAGTTCAGGTGTTTACCTATGCCGCCATCTTGGTTTTCTCTGACGTTTTGTCATTTTTTTCCCCACAAACTTTTCAGTATCCAAGTCTAAAAAGTAAGTGCATCTTCTGTCTTGACCACAATGCCGGGATCACAGCACGGACACTGGCTCCTGGGTCACCCGCCTTCCACTTCATGTGAAACGTCTCTGATGCCACATAAGGGCCTCACTGTGTTTGAATCTGAGTCCAGACGGCCCTGCTCAGCACATTTGGTGGATAGTTTCTTACGTCACCACATCCAGGACGAGGGAGGGGAAGGACACAGGTTCTGGTCCCATCAGGCAGCACTGACTCTGGGCCGATAGGACAGATCTGACATGGGTGCCATCGGTCCATGTTTTAGGGGGAAATTGCCCCATTGTACAGATGAGATGCTGAGGCCCAGAAAGATGAATTCCCCGAGGACCCTGAGCAGTAAGAGTGAGGACCCGGATGTGGCCCGGACAGAGGCTCCTTGTTGGTTACCAGGGATTATGTCCCATCCGCAGAGACGTGTTGGTAACGAGGGCTGGGCGAAGGGAGGGAGTGGAGGAAGGGACGAGTTAGCTACTTATTTAATGGAGTGCCGGCCCTGGAAGGTGTCCCGGAAGTTCTGCTCCAAAGGGCGAGGCTGCCCCGGGCGGGCGGTGTCGGGTGTCCCAGAGGGAGTGCCTCTGCACTCGGGGCCCTTCCTTTTGCACGCTGTGACCCAGGGTGACCCCCTTGCAGGGAGGTGCTTGCAGTCTTGGCAACAGAGGGCTGTGCTCAGGGAACAGGGTGCAGGTGGAAAGGTCTGGGGACGGGCCAGGTGGGGCTCCTGACCCTGGGGCCCGCTTGCAGCAGATCCACCTCTTGAAGGTAGAAGGGTGGACTTTGCTGTGAGGTGTGGAGGAGGGGCAGGAAGGAAGGCAAGAGCAGGCCGTGGGCGCTGCTGGGACGTTACTAGGTGTGGACCCAACCAGAGGGTAGCCATGGGCCTGCAGAGTCGAATGGACACCAGGGCCTGCAGGTGCCTGGGGGAAGGGGCACCTTTGCGGAGCTCTTCGGGGCCAGACGGACCTCCTCAAGCCTGTGTCTGTCTAACCAGGTCACTCCCCTGCTCAGAGGCCTCCCATGGCTCCCCACTGCCTGCAGAGAGGTCCTGCCTTCCTCCCCAGCTCCCATAGCATCTCCTTCCGTAGCATCTGCTCCCGCCACACTCACCTTCCCGGTCTAGAAGTGCAAGGCGTGAGCTAGGCCTTTTTTAAGTTCCTTTCAGTTCTTTGAATCGGTTTAGCCTGGAGAAGAACTCACTGGAGGAATGGGTCCTCTCCCTTTAAATTTCCCGGGGGCTGGCCTGCAAGGGGATGGAAAGGGTCTATGGGATCCCAAAGCACAGA
Source organism: Lasiurus cinereus (assembly GCA_011751065.1). NCBI lineage: Eukaryota > Metazoa > Chordata > Mammalia > Chiroptera > Vespertilionidae > Lasiurus > Lasiurus cinereus. The sequence continues at coordinate 10,256,235 of JAAGEH010000226.1, forward strand.
GCAGGACCAGAAGTAGGAAGTGAGGGGAGTGGGAAGGGCACATGGAGGCCACGCCAGGCTCGAAGTGAGATGTGTCTTCTCGCAGTAAATATGGTCTGAAAGTGGAACAGAACGCCTGGGTAGAAAGTGAGCTCCCCATCTCTGGGGGTGACCAAGGAGGGTTACCAGAGGACCTCTGTGGTTCACCGCCTCCAACCCCGGGTGTGGGTTTCTGCCGGAAACCATCTTCATACTCATGAGTCCTCGTGGGGGAGGGCTGGTGAATGATGCCCGGATCCTTATAGAAACAGGACTTGCGTTTTAACAGCAAGTGTGTTCCCGGGATTAGGGAATACTCCTGTCATCCTTCCCTCGGCTCCAGTCTCTCTTCTGGGCAGCCCCTGGCCCCACGTCTTAACCCCTCTAATCAGGATGTAACTCATCGGTCCTCATGTCCGTCTCTTTATAGGGTCCAGCCTTGAGCCCTGTGCAGGGTGGCTGCCTCCATGCTCACAGCCTGACTCTTGTCGGGCCTCCCTCCCCATCCCATTGTCCAGTCTGCCTTCCCTGCTGCCTGCTTCAGGATCCTTCCCACTTAACACCTATCTACAGCTCCGCTTTTTTTTTTACCTAAAATTCCTGTCCTCCTCCCTGGCCTGGTCAGAGTCTCCCTCTCTTTAAGCCCCAATTCAAAGGGGCTTCCTCCTTCTCCAGGAAGCCTTCTCTGATTGATCCCCAGGGCCTTTCCTCTGCCTCTCTTTCCAAGCCCTGGGTATACAACCTGCTGCCCTCCCCAGACTGGCAGCTCTGAAGGGGGCGGGGTTTGGGGGTGGGACTCATCTGCTGTCCCGTGTGCACGCAGTGTGGGGCCTGGCACACAGTAGGTCCTTAGTGAAAGGTCTGCCTGATGCTGATGGTAACAATGGTGTGAGGAGAGCAAGAGGCAGACCAGGCAGTGGGAGAGGAAGCATTCCCAGGTCTCGTGGCGTGGCCATGGACGGGCTCTGTGGCCCTCAGCACACGTTGCCAAGCCCCGATCCCCAGCTTCTGCATTATACACGGGGACTCTGGTACTGGGGTGATTGGGAAGTGAACCAAATAAGAGGAGCAGAGCACCCAGCACAGGGCCCTGGCCCATAAATGACTCTAAGTAATGGTTCCTCAAAAAAAAAAAATATATATATATATATATTTGCAAACCTGTCCCTTGTGAAGTGTGAGAATGTGCTTGAGCTGTCCGTGGGAATATGATCCAGGCGTCGATGTATTCCGAGAGGCAGCCCTGGAGCCAATGCCCATCGGCTGAGCAGGACGTAACGGAAGTCCCTCTTCGGAGGTTTGGCCTCACACTGAGTGCCTCCCTGGGCCCCCGACACTTTCGGGGCAACAATAAAACTGGATAATGGTGACTAACTCCGATGAAGTTCCACTGACAGGTTCACCGAGAATTTACCTGGTGCCTGGCACTGTCTTTAGCATGTATGCGTATTAACTCGTTTAATCCTCATACCCACCCCGGGAGGTCCTACTGCTGTTGCCATTTTGTAAATGAGGAAACTGAGGCCCAGAGCGCCGAGGTCACTTGTCCAAGGTCACGCAGTAGTGAGTGCTATAGCAGCTCTCAGATTCAGGAGCCACCTGCCCACCTGACCTCGCAGGTACGCTGTGCAAGCCGCCTCCCCCCAACTCCTGCCTGCCTCCCAGGAGGCAGGACCTGTTGGAAGGGTCACTGGAAACCATGACTGCGACATCGTAGTGAGAGGGCTCAGGACCGTGGCCTCATACAGGTGGCTGAGGGGAGTCTACCCCCAGAACACATCCCACCGGCCTGGCTCTGCCCTCCAGGATCCTACTGTCCTGTCTACTCTGCCCAGAGCAGCCCGATGAGACTTGGAGATGGTGATTCCATGCCAAGCCAGGTTCTCTGAGGTCTGTGAGGCGAGCAGGCGTATCTCCCCTGATTTAGAGCTTGTGTCCCCCATAAATCATAGGCTGGTCCTGGCTGACTGCTGGCCTGAGGGACAGAGGGCGGAAGTGGCCTCCTGATTATAAATGTCCTGCCAGGGCTATTAGCAGCTCAGTCGATACCCATCAGTCTGGCTAATCCCTGCTAAAGTGGGTCCTCGCACCGAGCAGCCTGCCGCCTCAGGGGAGGGCCAGGCGAAGGGTGGGGTCTCTGCTCTGAGAGGCCTGGAGGGGCCTACCCTCAGCTCTGGGAGCTGCTTCATGGAAGGCGCGGTGCCTGGCCCTGAAGCGCCTCCAGGGCTGACCTGGGAGCTGTGGGTCTGAATGGGGCTCTGGGCACTTGGCCTCCTGTCAGCCGAGGCCGGCCTACAGTCAGCTCTTCCGAGGCGCCCTCGGGGCAGAAATTGGGGCATGGCCTTGGGCCAGGGTAGAGATAAAGGCCCTGAGAGCAGCTGGGTGTGCCAGGGCCCAAGACCCAGCCTTGCTCATGCCCTTCGACCCAGGAAAAGATGCAAGAGAAGGGGAAGGTGTGTGCAGGAAGGGGCAGGACCCGGACTCAGAAAGGGCTGAGCTACCTCGCACGGGAAGGCCCCCACAGCGCACCGCCCTGGGCTTGGCCCTGCACAGCACCTGGGCAAGTCCCTCCTCCAGCGGGGGTCAGGGAGGGAGTGGGTGACCCCCCCCCCCCCGTGGTGCCTGCCACCCGCAGGTACGGAGCTGTGCTGGCTTTTTACCACTCCCAGTCTCTCAGAGCCCTTCAAGTCCTGCAGTTTTATAACATTTTTGGCTAATCCCGGAAGGACCCACCTTTTCAGAAAGCCTGGAATTTTATCTTAAATAAATTTTTTATTGTAAAATTTACAGTTTTTATAGAGAGTTTGGAGGAAACATTTTTTAAAAACATAGAAGATGATAAAAACCATTCATTTAGCCCTAAGCAGTTTGGTTCAGTAATAGACAGAGCGTCGGTCTGTGGACTGAGGGTCCCAGGTTCAATTCCGGTCAAGGGCATGTACCTTGGTTGCGGGCACACATCCCCAGTAGAGGGTGTGCAGGAGGCGGCTGATCGATGTTTCTAACTCTCTATCCCTCTCCCTTCCTCTTTGTAAAAAATCAATAAGATAGATTTTTTTAAAACCATTCATTTACCCTACCGCATAGGGATGACCATTAACAACATTTCGGTGTATTTTTGTCCAGTTTTTTTCTCTCTCTTGGTTTTGATATACACGTGGACGTGCGTACACACCCACACATATACACATAATAATAGCTGCTCTTCTTTGAGCACTTAACCCCACTGGCACATCACCAGGCGGCTTTCCTCGCACAGTAGCTCACTTTCCCCCCAGAGCAGTCTGCCAGGGAGAGATGATTATTCACTCATTTCATAGAAGGGGAAAAGGTAAAATGTGAGCAGACACGATCAGATGTCAGTTCTTGAACGCTCACCTGATGACAGCGTGCAGGCCTAGAGCCTGGCGAGGGGTCCACAGCTGGACCACAGTCCGTGCAGACCTGAGCCAGGGCCCATGGGTGCAGGGTTCTCGCCACAGGGCCCTGGCATCAGGTGCTGCCCCGGCTGCAGGGGGCAGGGAGCACGCCCTCTCTCTCTTCCCTGTCCAGAGACCCCTCTTTGCAGCCGTGGAGCAGGCAGGACCATCAGAAAGAAGTGGAACTTTAGGTCACACATCACTATCAACACCTGTCTGAATGCTTTTGCTCTCTTTCTGAGTGTGTATGTGAGGGGATATTGTTTCTGAATTCTTTGAGGGTACATTATGTACATCTTTGCCCTTTACCCCTTAACACTGGAGCGTATTTGGGGATGTTTCGTAACATAATCCCAGTATGTTATCAAGTTCACCTTGCAGTAGTACTTGAATCTACTGTCCATTTTTCCAACTTGTCAAGTAGCATCTTTTATAGAGTCCCCCCTCCAGGAAAGGATCCATTCCAGATGAGGTGTCCGGTACCCTTCTTGAGGGGTGAGAGCTGAGCTGGGCAGTGTCTTTCTGAAGGGGAGCCCCAGACCTCCGCCTCTGTTTGCAGACCTACTATGATGCCTGCATAAAGCCCCCACAACCCAGGGGCTCCGTTGTCTGTCTCCTGTTTGCCTGGCGTGGCGGGGCAGCCTGTGTCTGTTCTCACAGCAGCTGCCTCTCAAGGTCAGAGACCACCACCATGGTGTCTTCGAGTAGCCTCGAGGGGGCAGTCACAGGGTGTCCCACAGAAGCGCAGGGCCCCTGCAGAGGGGGGGGGGGGGGGGGAAGGTGCGGGGAGGAGTGGAGGTGGGTATTCCCTGGGTTCGCCCTGTCTTGAAAGTTCCTTTTTTTAGCCGAGACCGGTTTGGCTCAGTGGATAGAGTGTCGGTCTGTGGACTGAAAGGTCCTGGGTTCGATTCCGGTCGGGGGCATGTCCCTTGGTGGCAGGCACATCTCCAGTGTGGGCCGTGCAGGAGGCGGCTGATCGATGTCTCTCATCGATGTTTCTGACTTTCTATCCCTCTCCCTTCCTTTCTGTGAAAAATCAATAAAATATATATTATTTTTTAAAAAATTAAAAAAAAAAGAAAGTTCCTTTTTTTAAATCCTGAGAGTATTGACTCTGCGAGGTCAAATACTGCGTCGTGAGCTCACCCAGCACCTCGAAGAGTGCTGTTTCCGAGATTGCTCCTGAAGAAGTGCTGAATGAGGGGATGTGAGTCCGTTTCCCTCTCTTTCACACGGATACGAGAGCCGTCAGGGGGCATTCGGGTGGGCGGGCTCCGGAACCCGAGGCCGATGGTGCAGGTGGGCCATGCTGCACTCACAGGTGGCCTGTTCCTGCCCCATGCGCTGCCAGGACCGTGCAGTGTGGCTGTGAAATGAGTGTGCTGGGCGCTGCCACTCCCGTTTCTGTGCCTGAGCCCATGTGGCTCCCCGTGGCCTAGGAATACCCCCGTGTGTCATTGAGTGGTGGTTGGAAACTTCAGCTTCAGGGCTACGCGGCATGCGCTCTGGGACCTGTGTGTCCCCCTGCACCTGCTCAGGAATTCTCAGCAGGAAAGGGGAGCAGAAAAGAGGAGGCCCCCCTTTTTCATTGAACTATAATCCACAGACCATAAAACTCACCATTTTGAAGTGTAGGCGTCAGTGGGTTTTAGTATCTTCCATGGTTGTGCAACCATCACCACACTCTCATTTCCAAGGAGCTTCCTCACCCCAAAAAGAGACCCAGAACCCAGTCACTCCCCATTGTCCCTCCCCGATGCCACTCACCTGTTTCCGTCTCTGTGGCTTCACCTGTTCTGAGTTTTCCATACGCAGTCAGTCAGGGTTTTGAATGCCAGGTACCAGGGGGGGTGATAACATGCTCAAGCAATGAAACCGCGTCTGGTGTACCATCTAAGTGGCTTTGCTGTCTGACGGATTCACTCCACATGTTTCCAGGGTTCACCCATGTTGTAGCATGCGTCCGTACTTCGTTCTCTGACTGACTGAGGAATACCCCGCTGTCTGAATGCACTGCCTTTGGAATGCCCATTCATTCAACGGGATATTACTGTTGATGGGCATGTGGGTTGTTTCCGCCTTTGGGCAATTTTGAATAATGTGGCTGTGAACCTGGATGTGCAAGTTTTTTGTAGACCTACATTTTCATTTCCCTTGGGGATATCCCCGCAAGTGGAACCGTGGGGTCATATGGTAGCTATGTTTGCCCTCCTGAGGATCTGCCAGACTGTTCTCCAAGCTGGCTGCACCAGTTCTGCCTCCCCACCAGCAGTGTGTAGAAGGAAATGTCCTTTTATCAACACCCCCTCTGTGCTAGGCCTGAATTTATAAGCGGTGCTAGGCCCGTTCCACACCTGGTCTCCTATGCCCCTCCCGCCAGCCCTGTGTCATTTCGCTGAGGAAGACACTGAGGCTCCGAGCAGGGATGTGACTCCCCCAGTGTCACACCGGGAAGAGCGGTGAGTCCTAGACTCACACCCAGTTCTGCCCCTGACGTCTCCCCGTGTACTCAGTGGTTGCTGCCTGAATGAATGACTGGCAGAGGCTAAAGTGGAATTAGCCCCTTTCCCCTCACTCCTCCCGGGCATTGTTTTGCAGACGGGAAAGTTGGACCCCCACTACCCAAAGGTCTGCGGGCACAGAGGGAACGTCTTAGACATCAAGTGGAACCCTTTTGACGACTTTGAAATCGCCTCTGCTTCTGAAGATGCCACGGTGAGTACCGGCAGAGGAGGCTCTTCCCTGACCGAAAGGAGTGGGATTGGGGCAGAGGGAGATGGAACTCGGCTCTGATGCTCCTGACTCCTTCATCCTTCATGACGTGAGGTTACTGTGGGGGGGGGGGGGGGGGGGGGGGGGGTGTCATTTAGATTTTGAACTTGGGGCATGACCCCGTCTCTCCGTGGGCCTCAGTTTCTCCACCTCTAAAATGGGCACAATTGCTCCAACTGCCTAGTAAAGATCCGGTGAGATTCATGAGTTCCATCAGGAAAGTCCCTCTTCTGGGGGAACTCTAAAATGCCAGGAGGAGCAATTTTATTGTGGCCAGAAAATACTGTGCCACTTTGAAAAAGCAGTGAAGCAAATTTTTAAAAGGATTAGAGTGGGAACCATATAGGAATATGGACACCAAAACCACCCCAAAGCTTCAGTCCCACCAACTTTTTTGAGCTCCTTTTCTGTACCAGGGACCTAATCCCTGTACCCACAATGTTCAGTGTTATTTACTTATGATTTTTATTGTAGGCCAATTCTAAAATATAGTGGGTATAGCTTAAAACAGAAGATACAAGTATGATCAGGTGACTCAAGTAAGGATAAATGTCATAGTTACCATTTATTGTGAGCCCTCTGCATTCCTCATTACACATACCATTTCCCTCAGTCTTCCCTTCACAGCAACCTCACAAGGCAGGACAGTTTTCTGAGGTACAGAAGCCGAGGATCTGAGAGGTACAGCTATTTGCCCTACATCACACTGTTTGTAGAGGCAGAGCCAGACCTCAGACTGAGGACTTATTTCTATTCCGGTGCCAGTTCTCTAAAGTGCAGCAGCCACAAATGGAGAAAGCGAGGAAATACTACTAGACACGTTGGCAATGGAGGATTGTAGCTGCCGAGCCCTAGGTTTAGCTCAGAGCTGCCTGGCAGCCAAGGCAAAAAAGGAAATAGAATGTATGACAGAACCCTCACTGTCTGATCACAGGAAACACACCAGTTCATCAGGACAAGAGGTAGAAAATTCTAAGTTTCCTAAGGGGATGCTGAGGAACATAAAATGGGGCCCCTTCAGAAGGGCCTGCCCTGTCCTGCCCCCGAGATTGTGTTGGCTGGCTCCCTCGTGCCTTGAAGATTCAGCACAAACCCTTCCTCTGGCCATTCAAGGCTCCACCCTGGGCCTTCGCGACAAGGGGCAGGAGGAGACAGACCACTGTACGTTGGGGCAGTGGTCGGCGAACTCATTAGTCCACAGAGCCAAATATCAACAGTACAATGATTGAAATTTCTTTTGAGAGCCAAATTTTTTAAACTTCTTCTAATATCACTTCTTCAAAATAAGACTCGCCCAGGCCATGGTATTTTATGGAAGAGCCACACTCAAGGGGCCAAAGAGCCGCATGTGGCTTGAGAGCCGCGGTTTGCCGACCACAGTTTTTGGGGATGTTCTGTGCTGGAAGGCAAATTTGCTCTGACACCCAGCCTGAGAGTCAGGCCTGTGGCCCATCTACCCACCCACTACCTCAGGTCATTAGGATGGCAAAGATTACCGGGGGCGGGCAGACTGGGAGGCCTGGAGTCATTTCTGGGCTGGATGGGAGGACCTTGGCAATGCCCATCCCTCTGAGGTGCCCCAGCTGCCCCTCCACTGGGTGAGAGGTGGATACAGAGGGAACGCTCCCTCCCTTCGGGTGGTGGGGGGCCAAGGCGACCCTGGCTAACACTCCCCGGGCCCTGTCTCCCTGGCAGATCAAGATCTGGGCCATCCCCAAGCAGCTGCTGTCCAGGAACTTCACCGCCTACAGGAAGGAGCTGGTGGGCCACTCCCGCCGAGTGGGCCTGGTGGAGTGGCACCCCACGGCGGCCAACATCCTCTTCAGCGCCGGCTATGACTACAAGGTGGGTCTGTGTGCAATCCGGGGGCTGCCCCAACAAACGACCACGCCGAGTGGTCGAAGACATCGTCCAGAGACTAGCCATCCTAACCCCAGGCTGAGGAGGCCGGGCTTCCTCCGGGGGCCCCGAGGAAGAACCTTCTGCGAGTCTTCCAGCTCCCAGCGGCTCCCGGCACGCCTTGGCGTGTGGCCGCATCACTTCACCCTGCCCTCATTGTCACAGGCCTCCTTTCCCGTGGGTCTGCGTATTTTCTCTTCTTCATAAGGACACCAGTCAGCCCAGCTGGTGTGGCTCAGTGGTTGAGCGTCGACCTCTGAACCAGGAGGTCATGGTTCAATTCCTGGTCAGGGCACATGCCTGGGTTTGGGGCTTGGCTCCCAGTAGGGGGTGTGCAGGAAGCAGCCGATCAGTGATTCTCTTTCATCATTGATGTTTCTGTCTCTCTCTCCCTCTCCCTTCCTCTCTGAAATCAATGATGATGATGATAATAATAATAATAATAATAATAATAATAATAAAGGACACCAGCCATTGGATTGAGGGCCCACTCAAATTCAGTATGCCCTCATTATAACTAACTACATAAGCAAAGGCCTATTCCAAACGAGGCCACAGTCAAAGGTTCCAGGTGGACAGAAGTTTGGGGAGCACACTATTCAACCCCATAGTCTGCCCGGAGTGGGTGGGCTGAGCCTTTGGAGTGAGGGCAACTGACACTCTATTCCAACTCACCTCTGATTTGCAGTGTGACCCGGGAAAGTCCTTGTCTTCTCCAGCCTCAGTTTCTCAGTCTGTACACAGATGGAGTTGGTGTGACTATAGCTGTGGCTTCTAAACTTTTCCCTTTACAGCTGTAGGGGGCTTTACTGAGGCAGCTGCGGGGCCTCTGTGCTGGGTCAAACAGGAGCAGTGGGGAGGGCATCTCCCCCTTCAGGCCAGAGTGCTCTTGATCTGTCTAGGTAGAGTGTGTCTGCAGGGCGACTGGTGGGGTGGTGCAGGTTCTCCTGCACACAACGCCAGGGGGCACTGTTGACATCACAGGCTATGGGAATGCATTGCCCTGGAGCGGTGCAGTGCACACCTGTGCAACCAAACACGGCGGTCCTGTGTGTCTGGGCGAGGTGGAAGCTGCTGTTTGAAACCCCCTGGACTAGCTGGCCCCCCAGGTCCTCCTAGGGTGGGTGTTCCACTGCTCCCCGGCAGAGGCAGATGGTTTTGTGTTGTGTTTTTTTTTTCACGGCCAAGACAGCCTGACACCAGCTCTCCCCTCCCACCACGTGGCATCTTCAAGCGGCAAACCTGTCCTCCCACCTGAGGCCTCTTGGCCAGACTGCCATCTGTGGCTTCCCTCCGGGGGATACCATGTTTCACGGCAGCCTGGCCGGCGTGTGACTGTGGGGGCCGGGGGCGGGGAGGCCACTGTGCTCAGAGCCGGCTCTTTGCCGTGCAGGTGATGGTCTGGAACCTGGATACAAAGGAGTCTGTAATCATGAGCCCCGTGAAGACAATCGACTGTCACCAAGACGTGATCCTCTCCATGTCCTTCAACACCAACGGAAGCCTGCTGGCCACCACCTGTAAAGACCGCAGGATTCGGGTTCTCGACGCCCGAGCAGGCACCGTCCTCCAGGTCAGTGCGAGGCTGGAGACTGGCTCGGGGTCAGAGAAGCAAGGAGTGGAGTGGAGATGGTGGAGGCTTCTGAGGACAGGGCAGTAATGCTGTTCGTTACATCATGTACGTTCCTGCCAAGCCTTCCCACGTGTCAGCCCCATTTTTCAGACGAGAAAACTGAGGCTGAAGAGAGGCTAAGCAGCCCTGACCAGCTTGGCTCAGTGGATAGAGCATCGGCCTGAGGACTGTAAGGTCCCAAGTTCAATTCCGGTCAAGGGCATGTCCCTGGGTTGCGGGCACGTCCCCAGCAGGAGGTGTGCAGGAGGCAGCTGATCGATGTTTTTCTCTCATTGATGTTTCTAACTCTCTATCCCTCTCCCTTCCTCTCTGTAAAAAAAAAAATCAATAAAATATATTTTTAAAAAAGAGAGAGAAAGGGAGAGAGAGAGGCCAAGCAACAGGCCCACATCAAAAGCTAGTGTTGAACCTGGTCTCATGCCAAAACTTGTCAGTGTGCCTCAGCTCTGTCAACGGGCACGGCATGGGTCAGAGACCTTAGGGTACCACTGCTGATCCACTCCGAGACATGACCTCAGGCAAGCACTTCTAGGTGGCCATGCCTCTGTCTCCTCCTCTGCAAGAATGGGCTGTTAGTCCTTCCCCTCGGAGCATTCAGTGAGATAGCCCAGCCCCAGGCTTTGCATAAGTGGGTGCTCAGTAATCTTCTAAACAAGGGCATGGAACTGGGCAAAAATTTGCCTCTTGCAGCTCAGAAAAAAATAGCCCTGGAAGGATTCTCCGGGCAGAGCTGGGGTGAGGAAGGAAGGCATTCCAGGTGGAGCAGCAGCATAAGCAAAGGCAAGGGCGTCCCTGACTGCACATGTCCCCCCAGGAGGCCAACTACAAGGGGCACCGGGCCAACAAAGTGCTGTTCCTGGGGAACCTGAAGAAGCTGCTGTCCACAGGCACCTCCCGGTGGAACAACCGCCAGATTGCCCTGTGGGACCAGGTGAGTCTCCCACGCAACGCCACCAGCACCCCCATCACTGCTCCTTGGCTGAGTTCTGGCTTCATTCATTCATTCACTCACTCACTCACTCGTTGATTGAATGTATTGATGAATAACAGGAAGATACCAATAGCCTGAAAGCACAAGCCCAGACCTTGTGCATCCTGTAGTTCAAAGAGGGAGTCTGGTCAGGATGGAGGATGTGGGGGACATGTGGCCACATCTGGACCAGGACTGGGTGGAAGGGAGGAGTGGGCCTCTGGGCAGAAAGAACAGCTGGAACAGAGCTTGGGACAAAGGACTGAGGCAAGTGGGCAGGAGGAGCTGCATGTTTGGGGTAGGGGTGCCGCCAGGGAGCAGGGGTGAGGGGGCAGGTGAGGCAATGTTGATTCAAAGACCACTTGGCTGGAGTTTCAAAGACCAGACAGATCACTTCCTTCTCTCTGAATCTCCTTCTTTATTCTATCTAAAAAAAGGGTAACATGCAAATTGATCGTCACTCCAACACACAAGATGGCTGCCCTCATGTGGACACAAGATGGCCAACAGGGGAGGGCAGTTGTGGGTGATCAGGCCAGTAGGGGAGGGAAGTTAGGGGCAATTGGGCCGGTAGGGGAGCAGTTAGGCATCCATTAGGCTGGCAAGCAGAATTGGTTAGGGGCAGTCAGTCAGGTAGGCAGGTGAATGATTAGGAGCCAGCAGCCCTGGATTGTGAGAGGGATGTCGACTGCAGGGATCAAGTCTAAACAGGCAGTTGGACATCCGTTGAGGAGTCTCAGATTGGAGCGGGTGCCAGCTGTGCTGAGGGACACATAATCCCCCACCCCCTGTGCACGAATTTCCTGCACTGGGCCTCTAGTGAGAATAAATAACAAAACAGGTGGCAAAAGGCTAGAGTGAGATCAGGTGTGTGAAAGTCATTCATTAAGGGCAAAATGCTGCAAAATGTAAGGTGGTGCACTCTCTCACACACACATGCACTTACACACAGTCTCTAACACTCACATACACACATTCAGTCTCTCTCACACACATACACAGAGTCTCTCACACACAGTCTCTCTCTCATACTCAACATACACACACTCAGTCTCACATACTCACAAGTCTCTTTCTCTCTCACACACACACACACACATATATACACAACACACACACACACACACACACACACCCATCCAGAGCCCCAGGGCAGGAATTCGTAGCTCAGAGAGCACCACCGAGGACCCCAGGAGTGACCTGCAGGCGTCCTGGTCCCCTTCCCCTGCAGGACGACCTCTCCGTGCCTCTCACAGAGGAGGACCTGGATGGCTCGTCCGGCGTGCTGTTCCCCTTCTATGACTCGGACACCAGCATGCTCTACGTGGTGGGGAAGGTCAGTCTGGCACGGGAGGAAGGCGGCCTCATGGAATGCTAAGGCAGGAGGCAGAGCTCCCTGAAGCCTAGCCCTACGGGTGGCCAGAGTGCTGCCTGGGACCCTTGGGGTGCAAGGCAGGGGCAGGGACAGGCAAGAGCCGCTGACCACTCTCCTGCTGTGGGGAGCCCAGCCCCGCTCTCCCACCTTCCTGGCTCCCAAGAACACCTGGGCCCAGGGCTTCAGCTGAACACCCAGCATTGATTTCCCGCAACTCTGGGTCCAGATGCGGAGGGACCAGTGGGTGTGTCTCACCAGGGGCACCTTCAAATCGGGGGCAGAGCAGGTCTTCATTGGGTAGGACTATCATCTGTCTCTGGCGACCCTGGCCCGACCCACCCTGACCGTACCCATCCGTGCCAGCAGCAGCATCCCCCACCCTGCCCGCTCAGTCACAACGACAGAAATGCTCCCAGCGGTGAGACCCGCCGGCTGGTCTCAGGACACACCACTCTGGCCCTTGCGTGCAGCTCTTAGACAGGGGGATGGAGTTCCAGCCCGGGCCCCCAGAGCTTCTGCCTCAGAGACACCCCAGTGGGCTTTGGGTCATGGTTGGGGGGACAGAGTGTTCAAATGAGGCCCCTCCTACAGCCTTGGTGACAGTCCCCTGGCATTCCCCGTGTGAGATGGCTTTGCCAACTCTTTACCGACTGTGAACGCCAGGTTTCTGCTGCACGGCAGTGGGGGCAGGTGAGGTGCTGGGGACCGGCTCTCATCACACCCTCCCCCCCAGGGAGACGGGAACATCCGTTACTACGAGGTGAGCGCCGACAAGCCTCACCTGAACTACCTGACCGAGTACCGCTCCTACCACCCGCAGAAGGGGATCGGTGAGTGGGGGGCCCCGAGGCCACCTGGGACCTGGGGGGACAGGGCTGAGTCAGGTTCCGGCCCCGCCCTGGAGGGGCCCGAATTCGGGAGGGGAGACGGTGGGTGGGAACAGTCTGGCTCTCGGGAGCTCTGGTTAGGGGTACAGGAGGTTCTCTGGGCGGCTTCCTGAGTGAGGCGACATCGGAGGAACGGAGAGAGGAGGCAGAGCACAGCCGGGGAGAGAACGGAGGTGTGCTCGGCCCCGGGGAAGCCGTTAAACAGTGGCACGGAGATGGGAGAGGCTCACTAAGAGAGCCCCTGCGTTTTTAGTGTCTTTGCGGGTAAAAGAACAAAACGAGACACAACCACACGTTGCCTACAAGAAACGCACTGGAACATGAAGACACAGCTAGATTACGGGTAAAGGGATGGAGAAAGGTGGACCGTGCTAACAGTACGCAAAAAAAAGCCGGCACACTCTGTGAAGAAAATCTGGGGCAGGAGCCGTGGGGATAGCGAGGCAGGGCCTGGAGCCGAGCACACTTCCTGCGGAAGTTGAGCTAAAACCATGTAAATTCTTCACTTATCTGCGGAAGTTGAGCTAAAATTATGTAAATTATTATTTTATATATATATATATTTTATTGATTTTTTACAGAGAGGAAGGGTGAGGGATAGAGAGTTAGAAACATCGATGAGAGAGAGATATCAATCGGCTGCCTCCTGCACACCCCCTACTGGGGATGTGCCCACAACCAAGGTACATGCCCTTGACCAGAATCGAACCTGGGACCTTTCACTCCACAGGCCGACGTTCTATCCACTGAGCCAAACCCGTTTCGGCTAAAATCATGTAAATTCTTGAAGGTGGGACCAGGTTCTGAGGGTTTCAGCCCCATTTCTCCCTCCCCGCATCACCCCCCCTGCACAGGGCCTGGCCCAGCGGAGGTGTTCCTGCAGGAACTGTTTGTTGACGGGAAGAATCGGGGAGGAGGTGGTGTCTGTTCACATCCAGGTGTGCAGCCTGGCTTGGCCACTTACACCGGCCCCTCTTGGCCCTAATTGACCATCTGCCCGCAGGTTTCATGCCAAAGAGAGGTCTCGACGTGTCCACCTGTGAGATCTTCCGCTTCTACAAGCTGATCACAACCAAAAGCCTCATCGAGCCGATATCCATGATTGTCCCCCGGCGGGTAAGAGCAGTGGAGGGGTCTGCAGAGAGGCGGGAACCCTTCCCAAGAAGAGGGGTCCCGGAGCCTGGAGCCCATGCCCGAGGCAGCAACAAGGAGGCTGGTGGCCACTTCCTCAAGGGGCAGGCCTTTCCCTGGGAGCTAGGAGTCCTCACTCTTGCCTCACCTCTGCTCCGGGGTTGCTGTGTGATGACCTTGGGCATGACCCTTTGCTCTCTGGCCCAACTCCCAAGGTTGGGGAGGACCTGGACCCCAGCTCCTGTGGGCAGCCTCCCCACCATCCCCCTCTCACTGTCCTGACTTCTCCTGCAGTCGGAATCCTACCAAGAGGACATCTACCCGCCCACAGCAGGGGCCCAGCCCTCTCTAACGGCCAGGGAGTGGCTCAGTGGGATAGATAAAGGTGAGGAGAGCCCAGCAGAGGCTTCGGTGGGCGAACGGGGGAGGAAATGGCATGTCCTGTGGCCCGTGGTAATATTTGTGTTCTCCTGAAACCCTGACGACTGGACCTTCACCATCAGTGCCCGGCCTCTGGGACAGTTGGATCAGGTCCAGGGAGGCAGGGACCTGCCCCGAGTGGCTCAGAACTTTCCCTCCAAGTCCAGGGATTTTGCTCCCTAGAAAACTACTGAGCTCTGGGCTGTGCAGAGTGACTGCATCGTCTCAGCTGGGCCCTTGGCCCATCCTCCCACCTGCCCCTCCATAATCATTCCAGAGGCCCTCTAGGCGGCAGCCCCCACCCAGGCCCTGGGGTGCCCTCTGCCTGCCCTGACTCACCCTGCCTGTCCTGTCAACATGAAGGCCAGCCCAGGGAAAGCTGTGGGTGCTCCCCACCTCCACTCCAGCGGCTGCCTCTGTGATTGGGATCTCCCTCTCCTTCTACCCCCCAAACCCCACTTTTATATACCCCGTGGGCAGTCTCGCTCCTCCCTGGGCTTCAGTTTCCTCACCCTTCTCTGGGAGTCTGCCTCCCCTGCTACCCAGTGTGCCATGTTTCCTTCCATCAGAAATAACTAACAGAATTGGTGAACTGATGGATGGCAGGGCGGTGTGGTGGGACTATCCCTATAAAGCAAGGGCAACGCTTCCCTGAGGAGCTCTCGGAGCCGGGCAGCTCCAGGGCACGCACCGTGCTGCTCCGACAAGCCAGGCTTCCTTCCATGGTCACATTGCGGGACCCTGGTTCGCACTCTGATTGCCCTGGTCCACGGATTTGTGTCCGTCTGCATGTGGCCAGAGCTCCCTCACCTTTTGCATGTCTGCGCATGCCTGCTTGTGCCAGTGCCCCCATGCCCATGTGCTTATGGGCACTCAGTCCTCACACAGCCTTTGCTTCCCTCCCAGGGCCTGTCCTGGTGTCCCTGAGGCCCGGCTCCGAGCTGCTGAGCCCTCGGCCTCTGCCCCCAGAAAGACCTCTCTC
The DNA here is from genome assembly GCA_011751065.1 of Lasiurus cinereus. Taxonomy (NCBI): domain Eukaryota; kingdom Metazoa; phylum Chordata; class Mammalia; order Chiroptera; family Vespertilionidae; genus Lasiurus; species Lasiurus cinereus. Next base: position 10,271,741 of record JAAGEH010000226.1, read on the forward strand.
CAACTCCCTGGCCCCCGCCTCGCCTCACCTCTTGGACCAGACTGAAGTGCTGGTTGCAGAAGATGGCCGGAGGCCCTTCTCTCGGCTCGAGGAGAAGGCGCCCAGGTGGACGGCAGAGCACAGGCTGGAGGAGAAGAAAACGTGGCTCACAAATGGCTTTGACATCTTTGAATGCCCCCCACCAAAGACAGAGAACGAGGTGGGAATGAGGGCGGGGGGCCCTGCACTGGGGTGGGGGTGGAGAAGGGGGCAGAGAAATGATGGGTGAGGGAAAAACCAGCTGTGTGGCCTGGCTAGCTACTTACTGGTAATTCGCTTTAATTCACTCAACAAACAGGCAGTGAGCACCGTCCGTATGCCCTGGTGGTGGGTGGAGAGGGTGGAGAGCCATCTGTGAAAGGAAGAGGGCTTGACTGGGTGGGTATTAGCATCCCTCCAGTTCTGACACTGTGTTTGTGCTTTCAGAGCCAACATTTGTTAAGTGCGGGCTGTGTGCCGGGTCCCACGGTGGACACTGATGTATCATCCATGTGCATTCTCGGCAGCCCTGGGAGTCAGTGGGTCGTGTCTAAAAACTCAGGGGCTGCCATCTCAGGGAGGGATGCTCACCCTAGCTCTCCTGAGCATGACCTGTAGGACGCTGACCCAGGGGCCGTCTCTCTTAGCTTCAGTTTCCATCGCGGTAAAGTGGAGGCAGTAACACCACGACCCTCACAGGGCCATTGTGAGCAGATAACGAAGATCCTTACTTAGTGGGGGGGCACCCAACACCTAGTGCCTTTCTGTACGGCAGCAGTAGCTGTGATAATGCTGACGTTAGTTTTCTGACCCCCATTTCCCAGAGGACGAACTTAAAGCTCAGAGAGGGTAAGTAACTTGCCTGAAGTCACATAGTTTAGTGGTGGTGAAAACTCCAATCTCGCTCTAACCGGTTTGGCTCAGTGGATAGAGCGTCGGCCTGTGGACTCAAGGGTCCTAGGTTCAATTCCAGGCAAGAGCATGTACCTTGGTTGCGGGCACATCCCCAGTAGGGGTTGTGCTGGAGGCAGCTGATTGATGTTTCTAACTCTCTATCCCTTTCCCTTCCTCTTTGTAAAAAAAAATCAATAAAATATATTTAAAAAAACCTCCAACCTCCAGACATCAGGGCCAAACATATTTTCTTCCATCCCATGGGGGAATCTAAGAAGAAGGAAAAAAAAGAAACACACACACACACACACACACACACACACACAAAAAAAAAAATCTGAAACGACAAGTCTTTAAATTTCATTTACTAGGTGAAGAAAATAAGGTTTTTGTAAAAGATCAATGCAATGGCTGTCCCCTTAGGCCTCAGCCATAATCGCCTAGTAAATGAGTCCAAAAGAGACAATGTTTTATCCTTTCTGCTGGGGTTCTGCCCCCTCAAGCCCCAGGGCATTTGCGTTACCTTTCCCTCTGTTCTGTGCTCTCCCAGCTGCTGCAGATGTTCTATCGGCAACAGGAGGAGATCCGAAGACTCCGGGAGCTGGTGACCCAGCGCGAGGTCCAGGCCAAGCAGTTGGAACTGGAGATCAAAAACTTGCGGATGCGCTCAGAATGGTCCTGAGCAGAGGCCTCTTGCCCTCCTCGCCCTCAGGGACACCACTTGGCTCCATGGGGAGGTCCAGAACCAAACCACCAGTCCCCCGAGAGCAACCGCTATTTCTATATTTTTTACCAGAAAATGAAACTCGGTCGCCGCAAGTTTCCAGTGGAACATGGTGCCGTTTTCTACTTGCCTTCTCGAAACAATGGTGTCTGCGTTGACTCTTTTTTAGATGACACCTTGCCTTCTGTTTGATTCTGTTTGCAAGGGTACGTGATAAGCTCTATACAGTTAGAGCTACAAGGACTCTAGGAGGTAAACCTGCCTGCGGATTTTCCAACTGTGGTCTGTAGAATGGGGCGGGCTCAGCAGGAGGCTGTACCCCTCACCCTCCTTCCCATGGGACAGCTCTCCTTCCTGTTTTAGATAGGCGGACTTTGATGGAATACACAATTCTGCAACTCAAAAAAAATTCCAAGTTTGAAAGCCAGTGATGGGCCCAACTTTCTCATTTTACAGGTGGGGAAGCGAAGGCCCAGAGAGAGGCGCGTGCTGCAGGTCCCCAGAGAGTCTGTGGCGGGGCTGAGCCTCTGCTCTCCTGGGCCTGTCTGTCTGTCTGTCTGACTGTCTGCTGTTTCTGCTCTGATACAGTTCTCAGCCCACAGAGCAGGAACCCGTTGGTTCTGGCCTCAGAGGCACCCCTGGTATGAAGTGGCCTCGAGTCATTCCCTCTCTGGTCTCAGTTTCTCCATCTGAACCAGGAGGCCCTGGGATCTGCCACCGGAGACCAGAAATGTTGGCCTGGGCCTCAGGAAAATGACCTGTCAGGTGATGAGCTGGTTTTGCGGTGGGAACTCACTAGACATGGGCAAAGGTGCAGAGGGAGGTTAACTTCAGGGAAAGAAGTCAAGGCCCAGCCCAATTCCAGAACACAGAGAGGAGGACAACACCATCCTCTCTCCAACCAGAATCAGCCCAGGTGGCTAGATATTCTCTGATGTGGGACGCGGGCCTCAGGGCATTGCTCAGACCCTGACAGCCACCAAAGCCCTCAGGTCACAGAGCCTGTCTCTGCCAGGATGACGTGGGCAGGCGTCCGTCCCAGGGAACAGAAGAGGGAGCCCAGTGCTGACAGTTTGCCCGCAGAACGCCCTGGCCACCCAGCCGTGAGGGCTTGTGGAGGAGGAGGATTGTGCGAGGCAAGGAAGCAAGACCAGCTGGCCCTAAAGTTCCCTTCCAACCTGTGCTTTTTCTGTCCCCCCTTCGTGAACCTGTGTTCTGAGCCCTTCTCTGAGGCTCTCTCTTTCTTAGCGGTCCATACGGTGGCTCAGCTAGAGACAAAATGTGCCTCCTGACCAAGGATGTTTGCCCCTTGCACAGGGTGATGCTGCTGGAGCTAGGATGGGGGCTGCGGGAGGCCACCTGGCCTGGTGGGCTTCAGCCCAGGCTGTCCATTAGAATCCCTTTGGGAGCATTCAGGAAATATGGATGGCCAGACCCAACCCCGGACCGATCGAAGCTGACTCAGCAGAGTAGGGCCTGGGGCTTGTAGAGGTTTTTATAAGTTCTCAGGTGATTCTGCAATACGTGGAGTGGAGACCCCTCGGGCTAATCCATCTGTAGCTGTCTACACGCAAGATGAGGACAAGGAGCACCAGGCAGGTGCTGGGGCTCCAACTCTGTCCTCTAAGTTTAAAACCAGGAAGCATTGCTCTGAGCCCTCTGCCAGGTCTCTGCCCCTGACCTGTTCCCACAGGATGGGGGCTCTGATTGTGCTCTCCCTTAGCCGTGGCTGAGCCCCCTGTCTGCTGCACATACCAGACACCCCAGCTGCTTGTCTTATCCACCATTTACTCGGCCGCTGGGGCCCGCCAAGCTTGCCAAAGACCAAATCCTAGGTGTCGTCCCGAAAGCAGAATTATGGATGGGGGTCATCTCTCCCGCCTCATTTGGGGCCAGCACTTCACAGTTTACAAAGCCCTCCAACCTCCACTCGCTGACACATCTTACTGTAACTCGGGTCAGGCAGGCATGACTACCCCATGTTCAGGAGGGAAGATGAGCCTGAGAGAATAAGGAAATAAGAGGCACTGGCTACCAAGTGGTGGAGGTGGGGCTGAGTCTGGGGAGCTTCCTGAATGTCGCAAACCCTCTCCGCCTCAAAGGGACCCAGACCTCACACTTCGAAACAAAGGCAGCATGAACAAACGGTTTCTTTTCTTTTTGTTTTTTTTTTTTTTTACATCGAGAGTAAATTATTTAAATTATTTCACAGCAAGGGAGCGGGATAGGTAATTTTTATCAGATATTTTTTTAAGCCATTTTTTAAAAATTACTTTTGTGTTTTAATGTTCTTGACTGAATGAAGTGGGGCTTGCCCAGAACCTGCAGGGCCAGTTCCTTGCGCTCAGGGCAACGGAATGTGCACTCAGTGTTTCCACTCCAGGCCCTGGGAGCCCCCAGCTGCTGACTCAGGAACTTTCTGAGAATGAAGATGGCACTGGGAGAGGAGCTTTAGGGCATATCTCTACCTTAGCTCGACAGTAATTGTTCTTCCTGGAACAAAACTTGAGTATCCTAGAGGGACGCAGGAAGTCAGAAATTGATCTATGTTTTCATATGAAACTGTGCCTGAACAGTGTGATTGTTTTAATATTGTTCCTGAAATTCCTTGTACCTTTGTAAAAAAAATAATAATTATAATAATTATTATAATAATAATAAAAGTGAAAATAAATGTGGAATCGTGCTATGGAAAGACTATAACAAAATAAACAGTACCTGCCTACACATTTTAATACACAGAACCTTCCTTTTCTTGATTTGTTCCACAAATAACAATCCAGCACCTGCTTTCCAGGCTGGGAAACAGGTAAAACAGAATCTTGTCCCTGCCCTCTGAAGTTTTAAGTCGTGGTTGGAGAGAGAGGGAGCACCAGGATAGGGGAAATGTTGGATGCTTTGGGGGGAGAAGCAAAGAAGGCTTCCTGGAACAGGTGATATTTGGGCAGAAACCTGAAGAGTAAATAGGAGAAGGCAGGGCAGTGAGCATTTGGGGGAAGTGTGTTCGAAGCAGATAAAACTGCCTGTTCCCTGGCTTGGAAACAAGCCAAGATTAGAGCAGAGATTAAGGGTATTAAAAGTCAAGGGTTTCACCCTGTCAGGTGCTGCTCAGTGGTTAGTATGCTGCTGGCCCATGCACAGAAGGGTCTCGGGTTTGATTCCTGGTCAAGGGCACGTGCCTGGGTTGCAGGTTCGATCCCCATGACTGGGGCCATAAAAGGGAGGCAATCAATCGATGTATCTCTCGTATGATTTGTCTTTCTCCCCTCCCCCCCCCTCCTCGCCTCCCTTCCACTCTCTCTAAAAATCAATGACGAAAATATCCTTGGTTGAGGATTAACCAAAATAAATAAATAAATAAAATCCAAGGACCTTATAGATGAGAACTACCCCCCTCCCAGCTTTATTGAGGTACCATTGATAAAAACTATGTACTTAGGTTGTGTGCTTTTTATTTTTAAGTTTCACAATGTGATGGCTTAATATATGTACACACTGTGACATAATCATCACAATCAACTACTTTATTTTTTTAGATTCCACATATACACTGAGTGGCCAGATTATTATGATCTCTGAACGCATAATAATCTGGAGTCCAGCCAGCCTGGCCAACGGGAGGGGACATAGGTGGTTGGCCAGCCTACCTTCTGGTCCAACTCCTGGATGAGGGGACAATTTGCATATTAGCCTTTTATTATATAGGGTATGCACAGAGTGGCCAGATTATGCATTCAGAGATCATAATAATCTGGCCACTCCGTGTGAGTGATACCATCTAGGTCTTTCTGTCTGGTTTACTTCACTTGTTATAATGACGTCCAGGCTCATCCATGGTATAAGTGGCAGGACTTCTGTTCTTAGTTCTGAGTAACATTTCACTGTATATGCTTATGCCACATCTCCTTTATCCATTCATCCCGCTGAGGGACACTTCAGTTGTCTCTGTACCTTGGCTATTGTGAATATTGCTGTAATGAACACGGGAGTGCAGCTATCTCTTCCACATACTGACTCAAGTGGGATTGCTGGGTCCTGTGGTACTCCTATGTTTACTTTTTGGAGGAACCTCCGCACTGTTTTTCATAATGGCTGTCCCCAGTGGACTAGTACATTCCACTGAGGCCGAGACTTTAACCGGGGGTTCAATTGGAGTTTCCAGGGTGTTTCTTAAAACCGTGGGAATGGTTGTTTCTCCTGGGGAAATGGCGAGAGGGGATCAAGGGGAAGTGGGAAGTGGAGGTAAATGCACACCACGCCGGAAGGCCACAGCTAACTTGGCGCCATCGACAGGGCTAGACTAGCCTCGCTAAAGGGTGCAGGAGGGAGCCCACCTCCTTCCAGTTAGCCCAAGAGGCGTGTGAAAATAAAGGGAACCCTCATTTGAAAGGGAATCAGGAGGCCAGCAGGGGGAGCCCTCAGGCACTCCCACTCTTAAATCAATCAGACCCCAACGGGGAAGAATTGTCAATGCCAGTGGACACTCCCTCACTCCTCCCGCCCAGTGAAATAGGAGCTTAAGAGCATTCATCAGGTAAAAACTGCCGTTTGACCTGGAAGCTCACCTAAATCCATCCCACATCACAAAGTTCATTCCCCTGTGCCTAAGGACCAGAACCCTAAAAGACTGATCCCTGTTGACTCAGTGGCTCCAGGAGTTGAGACTGAAGAGGACCTTTAGAGATGATTAACTGCTCACTTTTACAATTTGCTTTCACAAGACAGGTCCCCATGCCAACGTCTAGCAGGGGGTGGTTGGGAGGTAAGGAGCAGGCAACAGGAACCTTTGCGGCCCCCTGAAACCCACCGACCCCCTCTGCAGCTGTTTGGGATTCAGAACAAGGGGGGAAAAAAAAAAAGGTGGTTTGGATCTTTAAAAGGGGCTGCATACCCCTGAGACAGGGCAGTCGTGAGTGTGTGGACTCCACCTGCGAGTGGTGCCCTCGCGGCCCTCGCTGGCTGGCCAGCTCCATAAATCCTTGCTTGCTTATTGCCAACTTAGCAGCCTCCGTGGCCATTTGCAACTGGTTGTGGAAGTCGCCCTACAACACCGAGGAAGGGTTCCTTCTGGCCCAGCAACTCAGCAACGGGGCAACCCTCAGCACCCTGAGCTCCCGCTTTCCCCTAATGGGCTTTCCCTCGGAGCCACCCCCCACCCCCCTGTCCTCCCGGCCGGACTTGCCTATGGTTTCTGCAGCAGCTTGCTTGTCCCGAACTGCAATTCCTCTGCTATTCCCCGCCCCCCCAAATCCATTTTGCGGGTGGCGGGGGGCAGGGAGGTTGTTTTGTTTTTAAGGGATGCAGGAGCGGACCCCCATTTCTGCAGCGGCCGCCGGACCCGGCCTGAGACCGTGGGGGCCGGCGGGGCGGGCGCGCACCCTGCGGGTCAGGAGGGGGAGATGCAGCCACGGCCCCCCGCCCCCCACTCCGCCCCCGGCCGTGGCCCGCTGCCGGCTCCCATCCCAGCGCTGGGCCGGCCGGAGCCGCAGCCGCAGCCCCGGCCCCGCCCCGCCGTTCGGTTTCGATTCCCCGCCAGCGCTCCTCCGGCCCCGGCCACGCCGAGCAGTGGGAGTGAATGGCGGGCGCGGGGGCTCCGCGCCCAACTCCTGGGGGCCCGGGCGCCGCCGAGTCGGAGGACACGTGCGGCTGGCGCTGCCCGGAGCACGGCGACCGCGTGGCCGAGCTCTTCTGTCGCCGCTGCCGGCGCTGCGTGTGCGCGCTCTGCCCGCTGCTGGGCGCGCACCGCGGCCACCCGGTGGGCCTGGCCCTGGAGGAGGCGGCGCGCGTGCAGGTGGGGGCGCGGGGGCGCGCGGGGTTGGGGGGGGGGGGGGGGGGGCGCGGGGCGAGCCCGGGGTCCCATCGGCAGTTTCCGTGAGGACCCGGGAACCCCAAGGCAGGCAGCCTGGCAGCCCTCCAGGCGGCCGACCGAGGTATTGTTCATAAAGAGAATGAATGCCCGAGTCAGGGCACCAGCTCACCTGCAGGCGGAACAGGTGGGTCTGAGAGTGAGGACGCGGCAGCCTGGCCTGTTTCCCACACACCTTTGACCTCGTCCACCATGGAGCACCCACCACACCGCTCTGGGGCCGGAAGGAAATCTGCCTTTTAACTAGATTAAAACTCCCTTTCGATGGGAAACCAGCCTTGTAGCCTGGGACGCTGCGTAAATGCCTCTGGTTGTGTCGCCTGGAGCTCGCAGACAGGGGCTTGGGCTGCCTGCCTGCGCCAGGAGCATCCTCTACCCACCCTGCCCCGCCCTTCCCTCCCCACACCCACTCCAGGTCCACAAGCATAACTGGTGGGAGCTAGGAGGGCCATTTTACCGATAAGAAAAGGAAAGCTTTGGAGGCAGAGGCAGGTCTTTTTTTTTAAATTTTTTATTGATTTATTGATTGATTTTTTTTTACAGAGAGGAAGAGAGAGGGATAGAGTGTTAGAAACACCGATGAGAGAGACATCGATCAGCTGCCTCCTGCACACCCACTACTGGGGATGTGCCTGAAACCAAGGTACATGCCCTCGACCGGAATTGAACTTGGGACCTTTCAGTCCGCAGGCTGACCCTCTATCCACTGAGCCAAACCGGTTTTGGCCAGAGGCAGATCTTGAGCCCAGGACTCCATGCGGTGGACTGCCCCCATGAGGTCCATTCTCAGCTGGGAGCCCTCCCCCTTATTTAATCCTAATAGTGGCAGGGACTCTGGACTCTTGTTCCAGCCTTGTGGCCCACTTGTTCTGTATCTCTGGTTCAATCCCTCCACTTACCCGGGTTAGGCCGGCCCAGCCATCTCTAGCAAATGTGGATTCTACCACTAACACCTCCAGGAAGTCTTCCTGTCCCACCATGAAGGCCCTCTTTCCCTGGTGTGGCCTGACTTAACACTATCTCATTGTTAACAAGCTTGGAGCTCCCAGGTGAGAATGGATCCTCACCTTGGAGTATAGGCAGGGCGGATATTAAGGGTATTAAAAGTCAATGGCCTCAACCTGGGGCCCTGTGGGGAAGGCAACAGCATCTGCCTACACTTCCCTTTTCTTGATTTGTTCCACAAATAACGCAGTACCTGCTTTTCCAGGCTGGATAAGACAGAATTTGTCCCTGCCCTCTAAAGTTTTAAGTCCTGGTTGGAGGGAAGCGGAGGGCCAGGGGAGGGGAAGTGTAGGCTGCTTTGGGAAGAGAAGCAAAGAAGGCTTCCTGGAGCTCCGAGGTGAGAATGGGCCTTGGGAGGGCCAGTCCAGCCAGTGGGGTCCTGGGTTCAAGGCCTGCCTGTGCCCCTAAGGTCCTTCTTTTCTTATGTAAAACTAGTGGCCCGGTCCACAAAATCCGTGCACATTTAAAGGGATTTAATTAGAAGAAATATTTTAATATTGCTGTTTGCCCTTTCTCTATAATAGAAGTGTCAGAGATGAAAGAAAATTAGTAAAATGTATATAAAAATCCCCCTCCTGTCAGAGCCTGGGGTGTGCCAAGGGACCCAGAGTCAAGTCCCCGCCCACCACCTGCATGCACTTCAAAAATGCTGGACACCCAGACCCCGCTGGCCTCACCCCTGTCAAGCCCTTCTGGGCAGGGGCACAGCCTCAGGTCCTGCTCAGCCAGGCACCGGGTTGGGGGTGTGGCCTGAGGTCCCCCATCAAGCCACGCACGCAGGCAGTGTCTCGTCCTCAGCCAGAGATGCAGGCAGGCAGCTTCACCTCAGCTCTGGGTGGGGATGCACCCAGGCAGCAAGACATTAACGCTGGAAGCAGAAGTCCTCGCCCTGTCCCCGTCCCTGCCCACAGACTGGTCCTGACTGAGACACCATAACGGACAAATTAGCATATTACCTCTTTATATGTATAGATTATATGTATAGATGGCTGTGATAATAATAGCTCCTCAAAAGGATTTTTTCCAGTTGCTAAGGGTGCTGTCCAGAGAGATGGCTGTGGGTCTCAGAGGTAATCTACCCTCCTACCTATGGATTCTCATTTTGCATCCGCACACCAATTCAACTAACCTATGTATCGGTCATCCATCCCTTTATTTATTCATTCATTCATTCATTCATCAGACATCCATTCAGCACATACCTTGTGACATGAGTCAAGGAATAGATCAATTCTTCCGTGACCTGGAAGAGTTCCCTGGCTGGTGGAGGGAGAACAGTGACAATAGGCTGTGGCCCCGCCCAGAGGGGCTTGACAGGGGTGGGGTCAGCGGGGTCTGGGTCTCCTGCGTTGTCGAAGTACATGCAGGTGGTGGGCGGTGACTTGACTCTGGGTTCCTCGGCACACCCCAGGCTCTGACAGGAGGGGGATTTTTATATACATTTTACTAATTTTCTTTCATCTCTGACACTTCTATTATAGAGAAAGGGCAAACAGCAATATTAAAATATTTCTTCTAATTAATTCCCTTTAAATGTGCACGAATTTTGTGCACCGAGCTACTAGTTTTATATAAGAAAAGAAGGATCCAGTGGTCAGTGGGAGCCAGATAGAAGACAATGTGAATCAGGGGCAAGAAGCCCATGAAGATTTTCTGGAGGAGTTTCCATTGGAATTGGCCTTGAAGGATGAGTGGGGTTTCACCAAGTACTAAGACAGGAGAAATACCATCTGACTGGTGGGGAAGGGCATCAGGAGGCCAAGTTATCCTCGGATGATGGACAGGAGCTGGACTTGAAGGCTTAGGAATTACAGAGGGATGAGGGTGTGCTCCTGGAACTTGGGTTACTATTGTGTCCCCATTCCTATCCCCTCATCTAGAATCAGACTGGGCACATAGTAGCAAATGCTTGTTGGCTCTTCAAATAAGACAAGCTCCATCTATCTAACACTTACTGTCTGCCGAGCACTACACTAAACACTTAATTGAGCACTTATTCTCCACAGCAGCCCTACGAGGTCATCCCCATAGTTACAGCTGAGGAAATCAAGGTTTAGAGGAATGAGGTCACTTGCCCAGGTCACGCTGGACTCAAACCAGGAGGCCTCCTCTGCCTCTGCGGCTGGTGCTCATAACTTATTGGGTGGCTCCAGTTGAAGTTGGCAGCCCCTACTGGTTCTGTTTGATTGGGCAAACACTTCTAGGTCACCCTCTGGTCTCTATGGGGGAGCCAGGAATGGAGCAGGCCTGCCATTGGGAACCTCCCGTTTGGCCCAGCAGTGGGGCACAAGGCCAGCTGAAAGAAAGCCAGGATGGGGAGGGGATGGGGTCAGGTCCCACTGGTGGGGAAAGGGTCACAGAGCAGGCCTTTGGAAAAGTGGTTATTGCAGAAAGTAGAGGTAGGGAAGGGAGCCATTTCAGGTGGGAGGGAGAGGGGAGTATGAACCCCACAGAGCTGTCACACATGCAGATCTTCTGAACCCCAGCCCGGGCCAGAGGGCCACAGACCCCTCTGGAATGCACGCTACACAAGGGCAGCTCCCAGAACAAGGCCCAGCATGTAATAGGGGCTCAGTTAATATTCATTCTGTACGTGAATTCTCTTCCCCTGTCCCCACGCTGCTTGCCTCAAGGTCCTATTTGAGAGACTGGAAAATCCAGTCACAAGTAGGTTTGTCCTGGAAAGAAGGGGGAGGGCGTTATGGTTTAAAGAATCCCTGAGAACCAGAGTGACCCTCACTACAGCTCAACCTCTAACTGGCTACTTGACTTTGGGCAGGGGGGAGAGCAGATGACCCCTGCAGTGTGGCAGCCCCTTTCACGTCACGTGTGGTTCAGGGTTCAGGTTCTGGAGGAGGCTGCACGCAGATGAAAAGAGAGACTAGAAAAGTATTAATTTGACGATATTTGGGGGGCCAGGCGGGAGCCTTTCTCTAGTGGAAAAACTACCCTCTACTCTGACCTTTTTCTCCCTTTTATTAAAACTATGGGATACAGGAATGGACTTGAAGGCTTAAAAATCACAGAGGGATGAGGGTTTGCTCCTGGAACGTGGATTACTATTGTGTAATTCCATGACCTTTAGGCAGGAAGTTACAAGAACAGAAATTTACATGAAACCAACAGGTAGAGGCTGCTTCAGCTAACAATGTTTCAACTAAACAGTGAGTGATTAGCTCTGACCTTTCAGAGCAATTAAGGTTGACCAGCCTTCTGGTCTCCTGTCCACATCTTTCTGTTAGTGAGACAATGTTTGGTTTCCGGCACTGCAGAGCCTTGTTTTTGTGAAAGTGACAGTATTAAGACTTTTTCCCCCTGATTCCTTCCCATACAGAAACTCACCCAACAATATTTAAGGCAGCTGGCAACCAAGAAGCAGCAGCAAGTTGGCAACAGGAACCAGATAGAAGATGCTGCCGAGAAGCTCCAGGCAAGTGGACGCGTCTTCCTTCTTCTAGTTGAGATGCCCACGTTCCTCCTAGGACAGCGTGTGCAGCCAAGGAAAAACTAAAGCCAACCTCAAAGGAGATCAGGTCTGGTGGGACCTCGGGCTTCTATAATGTAGGGCAGTAATTTTCGACTGGTGCGCCCCCAGGAGTTTTTAAAACATGCAGTACCTGATGATGCAGTCAAAGGCCTGGACCTCTTTCCGCTGAGATTATCAAATGAAAAGCTGGCAACAGTCAACACAACAATAGCCATTTGGTGTGAATGAATGAAAATGACACCTAATTTTTTTTTTTTCCAGATAGGCAGAAAAGGATCTTTTTGGTTGGGCCACAGCATGTTAGTAATTTAGTTTATGTGTGCCATGAGATGAAAAAGGTTGAAAGTCACTGATTTAGAGGACCCTTTTTAAGCCAAAGAACACAATATTAGGTGTAAGACCATGGCGGGGTTTTGCTAGGCAGGGGCCTGAGGCTACTGTCCCATTAGCTTAGTGTTGAGTCTGCCTCTGCCCCTCTCCCCAGCCTTGTCCCATAAGACCTCACAGAATGGGGGAGGAGCCCTCTCTCTCACCATGGCCAATGCCATTCTCCTGAAGGGACTAGTCCTCCATCCCCCAGGCACCTTAACAAAGCCAAATGCAGCTGAAGGCACACACAGGTAGCCCTTTAAGTTTCACTGCCATGGCGAAAGGGAAAGTGAGGTATAGATATATTCCACAAATATTTACTTTCTTCAGGCGTCCTCCTTTCCTAATACTGTTTATTTAAATGGGTTCTTTTGTGTTTTAAGTGGGAAGTGGGGCTGATGGTATCACGAGCTGCCATTTTGACAGTGAAAAAGTTGTTCTGTCTCGAGGGACTTTTATGTGAACTTGGCCAGTTTCAGCGCCCCCTCCTGAGTATGAGGGCTGGGGTGGGGTACCCTGGCAGGGCCTGCTCCCCGAGAACTTGGTGAACCTCTGGCTGACTGGCTATGACTGGGGCAGTTGCCCACAGCGGAGGTTCACTGTCTGCAAATCTCTGAGCAGATATAGTGTGGGGTGCCCAAGACAAGATTAGGATCCACCTGGAGAGTCTGAGAGAGCAAGGTTCTGCTTCATCTAAGGTGCGGAGGGGCGGAGGCCAAGGCAGGCCTCGGAGTTGGCTCCCTGTCTGCCCAGCATCTGTTATTTGAAAGATGACTGACCACAGGACTCTGTCTGCAAAGGAAAGTTGTGGCTTATACCCATGGCCCTGGCTTAGTTGTTAATAGTGTCCCTCACATCTTCAAGAGGAGGACTCCAATCTCAGGTGGATAAATCTGTTCAAAAGGATCTGGAAACAAAGTTGGCGCACCTGAGGGGATGGGCGCGGTGCTTTGGGTGGTTTAGCCAGACCAGGATGAGAGCACAGGCCCACTGTCTGCCAGTCTCCGAGCAGATACAGCGTGGGGCCCCCAAGACGAGAGTGAGGATCCAGGTTGACAGTCTGAGGGGGCAGGTTTCAGCTTAATCCAAGGAATGGTTTTTCTTTCCTTTAACCTTCTCCCCGATTTTCAAACCTTTATTTTGAAATAATTATAGATTTCACAGGAAGTTGCCAACACAGTAAGTTTTGGGTGCCTTTCACCTAGTTTGCCCCAAGGGTTATACCTTACCTAACTGTTGTACAATGTCGAAACCAGAAAGTTGACTGTGTGTGTGTATATGTTCTATGTCAACGTATCACCTGTGTAGATTTGAGTAACTGCTGCTGTAACCAAAATACAGAACCGTTCCTTCACTACCGAGATCGACCTCCCGCGACATCTGTATAGGCACCCCCCCACCCCCAGCAATCCCTAACTCCTCGCAGTCACTAATTATTCTCTGTCTCTATAATGACAGCACTTGAGGATTCCTGACCATGGTATATCTCTTCATTTATTTAGGTCTTTGTTTTCTTTCGTCAGCATTTGGTAGTTTTCAGTATACAATCCTGAACGTGTGTCATTGGACTGACACCTACGTGACTCTCAGAAAAATTGGTGATCGGCATTTTATTTTATTTTATTTTTTTAATATATTTTTATTGATTTTTTACAGAGAGGAAGGGAGAGGGATAGAGAGTTAGAAACATCGATGAGAGAGTGATATTGATCAGCTGCTTCTTGCAACCCCCTTACTGAGGATGTACCCACAACCAAGGTACATGCCCCTGATCGGAATCAAACCTGGGACCTTTCAGTCCGCAGACTGACGCTCTGTCCACTGAGCCAAACCGGTTTCGGCGTGATGGACATTTTAAAGCTGAGAGGTATTTGTATAAAGAGGTGGATGTAGAAAAGTAGGAGGCTGTGCCCCGCCCCAGGCCTAAATCCCCACATGGAGCAGTCAGCTGAGCAATGGACAGGCTCTTGAGAAGGATATGGGTTGCCTGCCCACTCTCCTCCCCCTGTTACCAGGCTGTCTCCTGTGGGCATTGATATTTCAGTTCCTGATCAACAGCAGATTTAAAAATGTATTTCATTGAATTTTACAGAGAGGAAGGGAGAGGGATAGAGAGTTAGAAACATCGATGAGAGAGAAATATTGACCAGTTGCCTCCTGCACACCCCCTTTTGGGGAGGTGCCCACAACCAAGGTGCATGCCCGTGACCGGAATCGAACCTAGGACCCTTCAGAATGGAGGCCAATGCTCTATCCACTGAGCCAAACTGGTTAGAGCTCAACAGCAGATTTTAAAAAATTCAGGTCTAATTCTGGCACACCAGGCCGACCACCAGTTCACATTTTGAGATTTTTTTTTTCTTTTCTGTACATGAATACTCTTTGGCATAGTATCCAGGATGGAGGGAGGCACGGTGGCCCGCCCCCTGTGTGATGTGGAGTCTGTGTCATCCCCTGGCCTTCAGTAGGCATGTCCACGGGCCCCCCCCCGTGCCCTGGGTGTGAGCAGCCTCCGCAGAGCACTGCAACAGGAGCGTCTGGGGCGGGCTCTGAGGTTCAGCGGTTCCAGACCAGGTGTCATGTGCGTCTTTTCATTTTGAGGTTCCGCAAATCTGACTCCACGCCTGTTACTGGGCTTAGGCATTGGTTTTGCTAGTGACTCTCTTTCCCCACCGAGACCTTGGATGGACGACGAGATTCCGTGCCACTTCCCCAGGCCGGTGGGTGAAAGTTTCCTGGTGCCTCGTTCATGGATGGAACGGCTCTCTGTGACTCTGGCTGGATGCAGGAGGCCCCCTTTCTGATCCCCCTGGAAGAGGGCCAAGGGCCCTGGCACCCCTGACTGAACAGACCCCCCTGGGGTGTGTCACACACACCTGGACGCCCATCCCTCCCGGGGGTCGCTCAGCTCCTCTTCTGCCCATGGCTCTGACATCACATTCCCTCTGTTTGGGGCCTCTGAGGATTTCCTGTTTTGTTGTTTGGTTGTGGGGGGTTTGGGGGGTGTTTTGTTTGTTTTTGAGGGATGGGGGAGTTAACTCATTAAGGCGTTTTTCTAATGTTACACATTTAGGACATTTCCAGCTTTTCACTAAGTAAAATGCTATTGCAGTGAACCTTGACTTACTTCCTCTGGGACACATGTCCAGAAGTGATGCCTCTAGTTCAGTGGTACTCAACCTGTGGGTCTCGACCCTGGCGGGGGTCGAACGACCAAAACACAGGGGTCGTCTAAAGCCATCAGAAAATACATAATGCATATCAGGTATTTACATTCCGAATCATAACTGTAGCAAAATTACAGTTTTGAAGTAGCCACCAAAATTATTTTTTGGTTTGGGGTCACCGCAACGTGAGGAACTGTATTTCGGGGTCACAGCATTAGAAAGGTTGAGAACCACTGCTCTAGTTCCACAGGTGCCACATCTGTGAGGATTCCTGTAGGTTCTGCCCAGCTGCCGCCGGCGGTCTGTGGCAGCGGGATCTGGGGCAAGCGTGCTACTCCGTCCTCATTTATGTGGGGCAGTAGCAAGGCAAAGGCCATTCGCCTGAAAATTAACCCATAAAACAGTTGTGTAAATAAGTTGAAATCAATAAAGATCAGACAATGTCCAAAGTCTGCTGTTCAGCCAGGGAGTAGGCCTAAGCAGCCACTCCCTTTCATAGAACAGTCGAGGAGGACTTAAGACTTGGTCATGAGCCCCCAACCCACGCCTATGAAATGATTTTCTCTGACATCCTTGTTATTAGGCTGTTTGTCCCCATCGTGACTCCGCGGGGGGCTCATACATGCGGGTGTAGGGAAAACTCAACACCTGCCTGCTACCCTGACTTTTTGTTCAAACTGGGATAAGATGACAGTATGCAGTGGTTGCGTGTTTTTTTCCGCATCTCCCGAATATTCCACAGGGAGCTTTGGATACTTTCATAAATGAAGAAAAAAAGCATATATGTTGACGTTTGGTGAATGTCTATTGAATCCACATCTAGGCAGGGATGTAGAATGTGCATACAGCTTGACTGGTTTGGCTCAGTGGATAGAGCGTCGGCCTGCGGACTGAGGGGTCCCAGATTCAATTCCAGGCAAGGGCATGTACTTGGTTGCAGGCACATCCCCAGCGGGGGATGTGCAGGAGACGACTGATCGATGTCTCTCTCTCATTGATGTTTCTAACTCTCTATCCCTCTCTCTTCCTCTCTGTAAAAAATCAATAAAATATATATATTTTTAAAAAGAATGTGCATACAGTGTCAGGCTGAAAGGTCTTGGAGAGGAGGCCCCCCAGGCAGAGGAAATAACTTGTCATTGGTCACACAGGAAGGCAGAGGTGGACCTGGGGTTATGGCTGTGTTTATCAAAGTCCACCCAGGAAGACAGAAGCTACTTTGAGGGTTTCACCCAGAGGAGATGAACGTGACAGGCACGGAAGGGACAGAGAAGCCAACCAGGGTGTGGCAAGGCAATTGCCCCCAGCAGGAAGCACCTTCCCCCCCAGGCTGCAGGGCCAAAGGGAGGGGGTGGTATTGGCAGAGTCCAGAGTCCAGGGCCACGGAGGCAGAAACCGGAACCAGGAGGGCCGACCTGTGGGAGCGGGAGGGTGGAGGGGACACAAGGAGGCAGGATACCCTGGCTGTTCCCTTCACCCTCTGACCTCCCTCTAGCTCCCCCTCCCCTTGACCAAACCAAACCCAGCCTGAAGGGGGATCCTGGCCTGCAGGAGTCAGCCCTGCTGCCTCCTGAGCAGAGTGGAGGGGGAGAGGAGGGCCAGGAAACAGAGCCTAAGACGGGTTCCCTGGAGAGTGTGTCAACATCCTCAGGTCCCGGCTTTCCCCTGGGACCCACCAGAGCTGTAAGGACTGGACCACGGCATGGGGTAGAGGACAGCGGGTGACATGAACCAGCCTTTGCCAGAGTGAGACTAGGAAGCTGAGGGGTTGGCCAGGCCTGGCTGTTGTCCCCGCCAATGCCATTGGTCACTACCACTCTGCCGGGCATAGCCAGTCCTCTGCCCCTTCCTGCCAGCCGCTGCCCCATAGCAGCGTGCACAGGTATCATAGCTAATGTGGCCCGGGCAGGGCTGGCCAGCACACTTCCTTCCCTGGTCGGATGCCCCTGAGAGGCAGTCATAACAGGATTGTCCAAAGCCAAACTGTTTTTGGCAAAACAGCCCTTACCATTCCATGTGTAAACTCCTCCATCTCCCAGTCCAGGGCTTTGTTGCTGCTCAAGTTCTTTCTCCCCCGCAGTCCTTAGATCTCCTCAGCCAGACTCTGTCAGGCCCTGGCCCAGCCCCAGCCCCATCCAGCTGCGTCCAGACCTCAGTTCAGTTCAATCTGGGATCCAGTTTCACTTTGAACCAATGCAGCCTAAACCAGACCGCATTTCCTGTTTCATTGCCAGAATTCTACCACTCCCTCTCTTTAAAAATTTTAATCATATTGCATAATCAGCCTCAGATGCTTGCACCTGAAGTTTTCTTGGAGATATTTTTAGTTATAACAATGTGTATTGCCATTAAGATTATTTTTTGGGGGGTGGGTGGGTGGGTGGGTATAAAGAATAATTTGTAGCCCTGGCAGGTGTTTCTCAGTGGTTAGAGCATGCCCTGTACACCGAAGGGTCTCGGATTCGATTCCCCGTCAAGGGCATATGCCTGGGTTGCAGGTTTGATCCCTGTCCCCAGTCAGGGCATGTGTGGGAGATGCTTCGGTGTGCGGGCTGACAGTTGCCTAACCATAGTATCATCATCACCCGAATGAAAATTAACAATAGTTCCTTAATGTCATCAAATATCCACTCAGTGGTCACATTTCCAGTTGTCTTATAAGTATCACATTTTATTTGTTTGAATTAGGAGTGAAATAAAGTTTCGAAATGCACTTGCTTGATGTATTTCTTAAGTTGATGGCTCACACGTTCCTCTCTCCTCTATGCTGAATCTTTTATTTAGATCTAGACTAGAGGCTTGATCTGATTCAGGTTCACACTTGTTGGCAAGACTACTTCATAGGTAGAGTTCTGTCTCAATTTATTTTTATATATAGGATGAGAATCTAACTTAAATTTTTGTCGAATACATGGTTAATTGCATATTGTACCAATACCATTTATTGAATAATTCACTCTTTCAATAATTTGAAATGCCACCATTATTGTGTGTGTGTGTGTGTGTGTGTGTGTGTCACACACACACACACTATATATATCTTTTATAACTTTATAATTCTTTATTCTGTGTTCCTGACCATTTTGTCTATGCCTAAGCTGTATGGTTTTAAATCCTGTAGCGTTACAGTCTGTTTGATATTTAATAAGGCAACTCGACCTTCATTGATTTTTTTAAAGTAATTTTTTACTTTTCTTGTGCTTATTCTCCTCCCCTGGGGATTGAGCCCACAAGCCAGGCATGTGTGCCCGGACCAGATATCAAACCAGCAACTCTTTGGTACACAGGATGATGCTCAACCAACTGAACCACATTGGCCAGGGCTCCTCCACAATAATTTAATATCTGTTTAATCTACTTGTTAAGACTTATTTTGAAGGTGCCCAATTTATAAACCAAGTTGGAGAGAAATAGCATCTTTTTAAAAAATATTTTTTAAGTTGATTTCAGAGAGGAAGGGAGAGGGAGAGAAATATAAAACGTCAATGATGAGAGAGAATCATTGATCTGCTGCCTCCTGCACATCCCCTGTGGGGATCAAGCCTGCAGCCTCAGCATGGCCCTGACCAGGAATCATATTGTGACCTCCTGGCTCATAGGTTGTCGTTCAGCCACCAAGTCACTGTGGCTGCTGGGCCAAATAGCACCTTTATAATGAATCTTCCACAACCAAGGATATGGTGTGTTTTTTTTTCTTCCACGCATTCAGATTATTTTATGTCTTTCAGTACAATTTTATACTTTTCTTTACCTAGGTCTTTGCAGCTTTTTCGGTTTTATTCTATGACATTGCTATATCATCCATGATTTTAAAAGGACCTTTTATTTCTCCATGCGTGTTCCAATTGGTTATGGCGGGTCCTTAGGAAAGCTTGAGTTTTCGTAAGTTGATCTTGTCCCGGCCTGGACCTTGCTTTTACATGTCATAACAGTTTTTTCATGTTGCTTATCCTGGGTTTCCTAGTTGGCACTCACAGCATCTGCAACTGGTTTTCTTTTTTTAGGTTCATGCAGAGTCAAGTAAAACCTGGCTGACAGGGAAATTCACTGAACTCAGATTGCTACTTGATGAAGAGGAAGTCGTGGCCAAGAAATTAATCGATAAGAATACCCAGCTCACCCTCCAGGCATACAGGGAGCAAATCAAGTCTTGTGAGGACCAAATTGACGTCTTGAACCGTCTCTCAGACAGGGTCTGCAGTATCAGCCAGGAGTCCGACCCTGTGCAGCTGTTGCAGGTAATGCTGGGTTTCTGCCTCACGGCTGCCACCTGCCAGCCGCCACTCACATTTCATCGTGGTTGCTATGGCATTGAGCCCAGTATTTACACCCTGAGTTAATACACAGAGAATGGCCTTGTTAGCCAGTAGACGTTCTTGCCCCTACACAAGTGGTCAGGAAGTAGACATACTTAGGAATGTAATGTATATCTTGGTCTAATGAAATCACATGGACAGCCACCATCCTGGATCTTAGCTTTTTACTATTTACTAGAACTCTGCAAAGTGGATATTCTCACCCCACTTTACAAAGGGAAAACTAGGGCTCAGGGAGGTGAAGAGATTCATTTGAGGTCACCCAGCTGGTAGGTGGCAGAGCTGGGATCGGAACCCAGGTTTCTCTGACTCTCAAGCTGCAAAGGATCCTGGCCCAGGCATCTACCTATAGAGTCTTCATTGAGACACCCCTCCGGGAGAGGCAAGGTTCTGTCAGCTTCTGAGCATCCATCCTCAGGAGCTGGGTCTCAGTTTATCAAGCGGGAGAGAAGAATGGTCCTCCTTGGCCACTGGGATCTCCTGCAGGTTATTACCTTAACCAAGAGGGAGCACCTAAGAAACAGCCTCTATGATGTTCATGCTACACTTAGTGAAAGCATGTGTTGAGGGTGGTGTTCCTGTCTTTGAGGAACCCATACTCTTGGGCAGTCACCTGGGCATTTGGATTGCTTCCCACTCACGTACCTCTTCCTGTTTCCTTCTTTGCTACGGCTTCTGGGAAGCTCAGAGCTAAATATGTTTCAAGTAGCCAGGCTGTGACCTCGTGGCATATATTTTGTGCCTCACCTCACTCTGTTTTCCAGTTTTCGTTCTTATCCTGGCTTCCTCTTTGCTCCACTTTTTCCACCGAAAAGGGAAATCTTGCAGTATTAGATCACTTTTGAAAGATGCTTTAAAGACTTCTGGCACGAGGCAGGGTATAAAGGTGGCACCGAGTCTAACCACAGATTTGCATGGGTTTTGACTGGAAAATAACGCAAATAAATTTGTCAATGCAAAACCAGTCAAGCCAGGCCATGGTGGATATTCCAGTGGGTTATGGCGGATCCTTAGGAAAAAGCTTTGAGTTTTCATAAGTTGATCTTGTCCCTGACTGGACCTTGCTTTTACATGTCGTAACCGTTTTTTTCATGTTGATTATCCTGGGGCCTGCTGTGGCTTTATGTGGCCTTGGTCAACTCAGCCTGTGCCTCATTCTTAGTTAACAAAAAAAGATAAAAATAAACCTATATTGACACAGACATGGTGATTACCGGAAGGGAAGGGAGCTGGGGGGAGGGAGAAAAGGGTAAAAGGGGGGAAAATGGTGTTGGAAGGAGACGACTGGAGTGGTGAACACACAGTACAATATACAGTTGATATAAATTTTATTAACCAATGTCACCCCAATAAATTCAAAATAAAAAATAAGTCTAACAAAAAATTCTAGGTGAGGTGCTGTCCTATGCACAGTGGTTACTATACTTTGATGCATAGGGGGGTTCATGTTTTTTTTTTTTTAAATAATGGTACCCCTGCCCAGCTGGCATGGCTTGGTAGCTGAGCATCGACCTATGAACTAGGAGGTCACAGTTCGATTCCAGGTCAGGGCACATGCTGGGTTGTAGGCTTGAACCCCAGTGTGGGGCATGCAGGAGGCAGCTGATCAATGATTCTCTCTCATCATTGATGTTTCTATCTCTCTATCTCACTCCCTCTCCCTTCCTCTCTGAAATCAATAAAAAAATATTTTAAAAATAAATAAATAAAAATAAAAGAATGGTGCTTCTTAGGGATAGCTAATTCAAAGGGCTGCTCCATGGAGAAGAACATTATTATTCCTCCATCACAGGTAGAGATTCAAGGCTTTGTCATCTTTTTTTTTTTTTTAATTCTCTGGTGCCAAAGCTACTGATTTTCACCATTCATCATTTCTTCCACTTGCTTATTCATTTATTCATCACATATTAAGTGAGCAACCTGTTCAAGTGAGCTAGCAAAAAGTGTGACCGAGAAATGTCCGGTTCTGTACAAGAGATCAGGGAAGACTTCTAGGAGGAGGTGATAATGGAGCAGCGGGTGGGAGGACGAGGAGGAACTCACTAGGTATATACAGAAGGATGAAGCAGGGGGGACATTCCAGGCAGAAAGGAACCGTGTGCATGGGGGAGCTTGGTGGGCTGGAGAGCCGCCTGCGTTCAGCCTGGCTGGAGGTGAGCAGAGCTACAGGTGCAGGGGAGCTGGGAGATGCAGCTGGATGGGGAGGCTAGGGTTTGTTGATGAAGGGCCTTACATACCTGGCCGTGGACTTTAGACCTTATCCTGTAAAGAGATGGAGACCAGGGGAGTGTTTTGAACTGAGGAATGACAGTCTGCTGTGTGGGGCCCACTATGCAGTCATTCCTGGGGACGTGGCCCTGGCTGACGGATGGTGCGAGGGCAAGGTGAGGTTTGGACCTGCACTTGGTGGCCAGGGTTTGCTCCTGGTGCAGCTGTGGAGCCAAGCTGATCCCCCTGTGTCCCTGCAGGAGTTCTCGGCCACTGAGCGGGAGCTGAAGCAGCAGATGAGCTTGGGGGAGCTGTGCCACCCTGTGCCCCAATCCTTCGTGCCCATCAAGACCTTCTTCAAGGGCCTCGTGGAAGCCATGCAGAACATGATACAGACGCCACTAGAGGTTCGCTTGAAGGACAGTAAGTCACCATGTGACCGACTCTGTGTCCCTTACTCCCTTAGTGCCCTTTAACCCAGAGACAACTGGGAAGTCGGCTACCGAGAATCATGTCTCCCACACAGAGGCCTTTGGCTGGGTGGTCAAGGACTCCTGGCTTGCACCCAACCCACCCTTCTGATGTCACTCCGTCCCGCTCCTGAGACGTGCTCTGCACCTTAAAGCCACCCTGCTCTTTTGCCATCAGTCATTCCTGGGATTCCGCCACACCGCCCCTTTGCCTGCTCTGGGGTCCCAGCCGAAGGGCCAACTCCTCCTCCTCCTCCTCCTCCTCCGCCTGCTCAAGTCCCTCCGTCCCTTCAGGGCCAGCACAGCTGTGCCGTGCTTTCCGGGAAGCTCACCACGTCACTCTGGGCCCCTCCTACCCCTGGACTCTACCCCTCTGTCCTTCTCTGCAGAGCCCGCCCCATCTTCTGCTTAGGGCTTTTTTTTTTTTTTTTTTTTGCTTGGGGGTATTTTTTGTACATGGATCCTTCCCTGCCTCTCATACATGCCTGGATGGCAAGAACCATTTTGGGTCCAGCTCTGAGGTTCCTGCAAGGCCGAAACAAAGCAAATGTTCAGAAATATCCATTCATTCATCCATTCATCTCTGCTATTATGATTCATTTAGAGCATTTATGAAGCCCCTATTCCATAAATGCCAAGCATAGCTCTTGTCTTTGTGGTACTCAGTCTTTTGAGGGGAAGACGGAGGACAAATGAATATGTCAGCGATAAGGGCTCCGAAGAAAAATAAAGCAGGTTAAGTGGAATAAAGAGTGAGGAGGAGGGGAAGAAGGAGGAGGAGGAGGAAGAGGATATACAGTATAAGCTGAGCTGAAGGAAGCCTCTGTAAGCTCTGCAGAGCTGAAGGGCTGGGGGGCATAGGGGTCACAACATGACTCTGGAGCCAGACTTACTGGGCTCCTATCCCAGGTCCACCCTTACCCAGCCCTGTCATCTTGGGTAAAAAGCACCTCACTTTTCTTTTCTTTCTTTCTTTTTATTTTTTTAAAATATATTTTATTGATTTTTTACATAGATGAAGGGAGAAGGATAGAGAGCTAGAAACATCGATGAGAGAGAGACATCAATCAGCTGCCTCCTGCACACCCCCCACTGGGGATGTGCCTGCAACCAAGGTACTTGCCCTTGACCAGAACTGAACCTGGGACCTTTCAGTCCGCAGGCCGCTCTATCCACTGAGCACTTCACTTTTCTATGCCTCTGTTTTCACATGCGTAACACAGAGATGGTAATACAGTTCCCCCCTCACAGAGTCGAGAAGGAAAGGGGTAAGAGGAAGTAAGGATTAAATGAGATCTTATACGCAAAGTGCTTAGAGTGGCATAAGCACTATATAAGTGTTAGCCATCATTGTTGCTGTTTTTAATCTGGGAGAATCATTTTCTAGGCAGAAGGACCAAAGTGAGGGGAGAACTTGAGATCTGGGCACAGAGTGGAAGCCATAGTGACTGGGCAGAGACAGGGGCCACAGTGACTGGGCACCGTGGTGGGAGATGAGGCGGAAAACTTGGAAGCTACCTTGTCAAAAGGGGCTGGCAAGGCAGAGTGATCTCTGAAGATCAGGAGGAAAGGAGCAGGAAAGGGGTGAGAGGAAGCAAGGCAGGAATGGTGCAAGCACGCATTGAGCACCTCTGGGAACGGGGGAGAGGTGAGGCTGGGCCCTGGCTGCGGCACAGACCTGCTTCATGAGGGAGCTCAGGTGAAGGAAAGAGCGGTTCTGACGGGAAATCCGGAAGCCTTGCTGGAGGAGCTGGGCTTGAGTTGGGCCTTCATCACTAAGATTTTGACAGCAGAGAGCCAGGGAAGGCATTGCAAACTGAGACAATGAAATGCAAATGGGGACACTGATGCCTGCAATGTGACTGAGCCACGGATTTTCCGAAGCTGGTTTGTCAAAGCAGATTTTTTTTTTTTAATCCTCACCCAAGGATATGTTTATTGATCCCCCCCCCTCCCCCAGAGAGAGTTGGGGAGAGAGAAACATAGAGGTGAGGACTCACCTTTAATTTCTTGTTTTCCATCTTTATCCTGGAATTTGTATTTCTGTTCTGAGGTTGCTCCATTGTTGACTTGTTTAGTTTCTAGTGGATTCTCAGGATGGTTCTGGAGCCTGTCTTTGCTGAATTTGTTCCAGACCCTGGAAGGTGCATTTCTCCTCAGATCTGAGCGTTATCCTGGAATTTTCCCACCTAAATATGCATGGTTTGGGGTGGGGAGAGAGCTTATGTGACTCTCCAGTTTTGTAATGTCTTTGGTATGTTTTATAATGTGTGCTGCTTGCAGGAGCGCCAGCCACTCATTTCTCACAATTCATTGCAGACATGAACTGCCAGCTCTCCAGCCTCTCTAGCACCAAGCCGGACTCCCTGTTGAAAATCAGTCCCTCACCAGAGCGATCGCTCTTCTTGAAATGTAAGACCCCCAGGGTGGAGAGGGTGGGGTGCATTGGTGGGAAGGGGTGGGGTCACAGAAATGGAGTTCCACCCTTTTCCCCTAAGAGACCCAACTTGTTTTTTTTTAACCATTATTATTTTTTATAAATGTAGAAAATAATATGTTTATTATAGAAAAATTAGAAAACAAAGGAAAGCAAAAAAAAATTTTAAATCACCTATAAATCATTGGAGAGCTTTGGAAATTCTTGTGCTCATATCCACCTTAGTAGATAACGTAGCAGTAGACCACTGGTTCTCAACCTTCCTAATGCTGCGACCCTTTAAACAGTTCCTCATGTTGTGGTGACTCCCAACCATAAAATTATTTTCATTCCTATTTCATAAGTGTAATTTTGCTACTGTTACAAATCGTAATGTAAATATCTGTGTTTTTTGATGGTCTTAGGCAACCCTTCTAGGGGTTCTTAACTCCGTGGGTTGAGACAGTAGCAAAATTACAGTTATATGTAGCAATGAAAATAATTTTATGGTTGGGGGTCACCACCACATGAGGAACTGTATTAAAGAGTCACAGCATTAGAAAGGTTGAGAACCACTGCAGTAGACTAATACTATTATGTGCCCTTTTTGTTTTCTTTGGCAAAGGTCTATAGATTGAATGTGTTTTTTTAAAAAACATGGTATCATACTATACATACTGTTTTGTAATCTGTTTTCATTTACTGATACATTGTGATATTTTTGTTCCCTTAAAAAATTACACAGCCCTGGCTGGTGTGTGGCTCAGTTGATTAGAGCATCCCCTGCACTCAAGGGTTGTCAGGTTTGATTCCAGGTCAGGGCACATACCTAGGTCGTGGGTTTGATCCTGATTGGGGTGCATAAGAGAGGCAACTCATTGTTATCTCTATCACACATCGATGTTTCTCTTTCTCTCCCTTCCTCTCTAAAATCAATGGAAAATATCCTCAGGTAAGGATTAAAACCTTACTATGGAAAACTACAAAACACTACTGAGAAAATTATTTGGCAGAATCTACTGAAGCTGAAAATCCACACATTCTATGATCTAGACTTAAAAATAAATACATAAAACTTTGTCTATATAACAAGAACTATTATTGGGAGTTTATTCACTACCACCTTTCTGGAGGACAATTTGGCAACATTTACCAAAGTCATCTCTGCTGACCCAGCAATTCCTCTGTTAGGAATAGGTCCTAAAGAAATAATCAAACAACATAAAGATGTAATCATATTAGTGTTTTCAAAAGCCTTCTGAAAAGCCTAAATATTTTTAAAGGAGTGGGTTTAACTATAAGGCACCATTACATAAAAATCTTAGGTTTGCCATTAAAATACTCTTTAAAAGAACATTATTGGATGTGGTAAAATGTTCCTAAATGCATCAGTAAATTTTTAAAAAGACTGTCCAAGAGCATGGATGGTATGATACCAATGTTAAGGAAAGCTATAAAGCAGCAAGTAAAAATACTGGAAGGTTATACTCTCAAGTCTTAACAGTGATGGGACTATTTTAGTTAAATGTTTAGAAATTGGCAACAAATTACATGGCTCAAAATTCAAATGGTATAACGGATGTACAGTAAAACACGCTCTCCTTCCCATGTTCCCCCGAGTCACCTCCCCAGAGGCAATCAGGGTTAAAAGGGTGGCTTTCCATTTCTCCAGGGGCGACCCAGGTTTTCCCATTTTGTTGTGAGCACGTGTGGATCCGCAGGCGCGGCCCCGGTTGGGTTTCCCGGGGGCGGGGCGGGGCGGGGCGGAGAGGGGCGGGGCGAAGCGCCGGCCCCGCCCACCAGGCGTGCGTGCTGTCCCCGCCCTCCGCAGACGCGCGCACGCCCACGCTGGACCCGGACACGATGCACGCGCGCCTGCGCCTCTCGGCCGACCGCCGGACGGTGCGCCTCGTCCTGTTGGGCCGCCTGGGGCCCACGCCGGCGCTGCGCTTCGACACGCTGTGGCAGGTGCTGGGCAGCGACTGCTTCGCGGCCGGCCGCCACTACTGGGAAGTGGACGTGCAGGAGGCGGGCTGCGGCTGGTGGGTGGGCGCGGCCTACGGCTCCCTGCGGCGCCGGGGGGACGCGGCCGCCGCGCGCCTGGGCTGCAACCGGCAGTCCTGGTGCCTCAAACGCTACGACCTGGAGTACTGGGCCTTCCACGACAGCCAGCGCTGCCGCCTGTGGCCCCGCGACGACCCCGACCGGCTGGGCGTCTTCCTGGATTACGAGGCCGGCGTCCTCGCCTTCTACAACGTGTCGGACGGCATGAGCCACCTCCACACCTTCCGCGCCGCGTTCCAGGAGCCGCTGTACCCAGCCCTGCGGCTCTGGGAAGGGGCCGTCAGCCTCCGCCGGCTGCCCTAGGGGCTCAGGTGGGAGGGGCCGCCCGTAGGCTTTCCGGGACTCTGGTCACACCCCCCTCCCCCGACCCAGACGTGAGTTGCCCACTGCCTGCCCTCCCAGCACACCGCCGTCCCCCCTCCAGTGACGCCGGGCACTGGGGCAGCCCCTCTCCCAGGCCGGCTTCAGACGCGCCTCACCCACAGGTCCCCTGCTGCTGCTGCTGCTGCTGCTGCTGCTGCTGCTGCTCTCCCAGCAGACCCCCCCACCACGGACCCCCCACCGCTTTTGGTCCGGGTTCCTGAAAGGACGCCCTCGCAGGTGAGCCCTAGGCATCCTGACCACTCACAGCACGCCAGCCTCAGCCCGCCTCCCTCATTACACAGGGGTTCTCAACCTTTCTGATGCCGGGCCCTTTAATACAGCTCCTCATGTGGTGGTGACCCCCAACCCTAAAATTATTTTTGTTGCTACTTCGTAACTGTAATTTTGGCAACTGTGATGAATCGTGTCTGTGTTTTCCAGTGGTCTCGGGCGACCCCTGTGAAAGTGTTGTGCGACCCCCCCCCACCCAAAGGGGTCGCGACCCACAGGTTGAGAACCGCTGCTCAGACAGAAGGCAGAACTGCACATAGTAGATGGCGTGGATGCAGGAGAGTCGCCCAGCCCTGACCCGATCTAACCTTGGCTCTGTCTCCTCCGCATTCTGCCGTCCCGCAGCTTGTCCATGCTTCCTCCCTGCAGAGCAGCGGCTCCGTAACTCCTGGCCTGAACCTTCTCCCGTCCACCTATAACCAGAGTGATCTGCCTAAAACCATACGTAGCCTCTCAGAACTGTGAAAAGGTTCCAAGGACTCCAGGGTGGGGGAAAGCCCTTCACCTCACCTTAGCGTTCAAGGTTTTTGTAGGCTGCCCCTAAGCTGCTTTCTCAACTAGCTCCTGCAGCTCTTTTCAGATACCCTCCAGCAGAACTGTCCTAGTGTGGGCCTCTGCGCCTTGGCAGCTAGCTTGCCTCCCCCCGCCATGCACGTTTATAGTGAAGCCCTTCTGCTTTGCCTGCCTCGGTCTTCCCAAGGCTTAACTGCCCCCCAGGAAGTCTCCCCAAGCCACTAGAATCTTAGTATCAGGGCCACAAACCTGGGAGCTATCTTTCTAGTGAGATTGGAAGCTTTCTAAGGGCAGCTGTGTCCTATAGTCTCCCTGTCTGGAAAATTCAGTTAAGTCCCTGCGCTCCCAGGCAGCGAATAGCCAGCAGCTGGCTGTCATTGAGTCACAGAGCAGGTGGGCTGGGAGAGCCTGACCCCGTTGTACATTTCGGAGACTAAGGTCCTTACCTCAAAGTTGCTTCATCACCCAGGGTGATTAAGGGCTAGGCCACACACCAGCCCCGAGGCAAGTTTCTGATTTGCCCTTTGGCCCAGGCCTTTAGGCCCAGATTTAACTGCTTATTCATTCCTGAGGCTGAAGGGAAGAATCAGCAGGTGGCCGTTACTAAGCAACCACTGGTAGTTTTCCCACCTTCTTAGAAACAGAAGGAGAGCAGCATGAGTGGAGTTGGGCAGCCCAGACACCCTATGCTTCTCAGATCCCTCCGATCCAGGTGTTGCCAAAGAAACCCATAGAGCCCCACTTTCCAGACAGAAGTGACATAAATAAAAAAGGCCAAACCACCTCAGGGAGGCCAGCTCCGCTAACAGGGAGGGAAAGATCTCCTTCCAGGGCCTATGCCTCAGGTCTAAAGGTTCAGCATCCCGATTTGTCCAGTCCCCTAGACAGTTTTCAAATTATATCGTATTAAATTTATCTTGTTAAGTGCTTGACAGGACAGTGGTAGGGTGAGGAAAACACAAAGCTGAATCTCCCTCCTGGTTTAAACAGACTAAGTACATTAATGAGTTTGAACCATAAAAAACTGAGGATTTCCAATAGTTTTTGACCTAAAAATGGTACTTTCATATGGGGCAATGTAATACAATTAGCAGTGGTTGGCAAACCGTAGCTTTTGAGCCACATGCAGGAGTGTGGCTCTTCCACAAAATACCATGGCCTGGGTGAGTCTATTTTGAAGAAGTGGCTTAGAAGTTTAAGTTTAAAAAAATTGGCTCTCAAAATAAATTTCAGTCGTTGTACTGTTGATATTTGGATCTGTTGACTAATGAGTTTGCCAACTAATTGAGTTCTGCAATTAAAATACAAGACAGAAGGAACCTCAAAAGTTCTAACCAAATAATTTAAAACTCTAGCTTGAATAGATGTCTAAGCACTAAACTCCAGGAATCCTGAGAAAAGGGAATTTTACTGGGGATGGCCCCAAACTGAATTCAGACAGAGGGCATTCCCTACAGAGCAAGAGGGGTACACTTGACTCTATTATCTCTGTTCATCCAGACTCGTTCCCAGACCCACAGCGAATAGGGGCTGAGTAACAAGGCTCTTGCTCTTGGTTGGGCACTGTTCTGATGCTTTACAGCTATGAACTCATTTGATCCTCACATCATCCCTAGGAGCTAGGAAGTTATCCCAATTGAGACACCCAGGTCACACAGATAATGGTGGAGCTGGGGTCTGTGCTTATGTCCACGAGACTACACTGTTAGGGCAAATGTAGCCAGTCTCTTGTCAGCACCTGCTCACTCTAGCCCCTCTCAGTGGGCCTGTAATGCTATACTCTTTTTGCCTGTTTATTCTGTGGGACTTGAATCTAGCTTTGGATTATCTCCCTTGGGCTCTTGAGATGAGGTCTTATACCCAGAGGGGGGTTTTAAGAGTAGCAGAGACTATAAAAGTTGAAAAATGGCTTTTATCAAATGCCTACTTTGTGCCAAGGCCTGCACCAGTTGGAAAACTACAGTTTTAGTCCAAAATCAACTCTGATCTCAGGCTAGTCACTTTTTACTTCTCCGAGCATCCTCTGTAAAATGGGTGTAAAGATCCTGTCTACCAGTGCTGTGAGTCTCAAATGAGCCAAGGATAGGAACTAGCCTTAAAAAACTTTACAGGGTCAAGACCGGTTTGGCTCAGTGGATAGAGCGCCGGCCTGCGGACTGAAAGGTCCCAGGTTCGATTCCGGTCGGGGGCATGTATCCTGGTTGCGGGCACATCTCCACTGTGGGGCGTGCAGGAGGCAGCTGATTGATGTCTCTCTCATCGATGTTTCTGACTTTCTATCTCTCTCCCTTCCTCTCTGCAAAAAATCAATAAAAATATATTAAAAAAAAACTTTACAGAGCTGTGCCATGCCAGGATGTGAGCATCCCCAGCAGAATTCCTGTTGTGCTTAGCACTGAGACAACTGCTACTCCAACTGCCATCTGACAGTAGCAGGAGTTTCCTTGCATTTTCACAGGAGATAACTGAGCTTCCTTGGGGTCCATGTCTGCAAGGATATTGATCACTCATTTGAATTTGTAGAAATTTCTTAATTGATACAGCAAATTGCTTGCAGATATGTGTAAATGACAGCAATTTTCTAATATATATGTTCACATAAAATACAAAATGTGTCTCTTTTTAAATTGATTTTTCAAGAGAGGGAGAGGAGAGAAACATTGATTGTTTGGCCAGAGATTAAACCTGAATCTGGGTGTGTGCCCTCACTGGGAAATGAACCTGCCACCTTTCGTGTACAGGACACTCCAACCAACTGAGCCTGGCACGGGCCGAATATTGTCTTTTAACCATGGTCTGCATTGTTTCATGTTCATGGCTTCGAGGCTTGGACAGAGTCTTGCTCATTTTCCACCCCCTCCACAATTTGTTGGCAGTGGTCAGTGAGTCCCTGATCGTCTCCAGTGAAGGGGACTTCACCACTTCTGAAGATAATTCATTAAGTTCCTGCTTATGTGAAAACAAACCCTACCTCCCTGTTGTTCCTTCCTACCCATGACAGTATTATGTAGCTTTTGGCTTTTTTTTTTTTTTTTGATCATCTTTTACCAACACTGAAGCCACCTTTGGTTCTTTCTGGTGGGCAGGAATTCATACTATGGGGAGGGGACAGCTTGCCCAAGAGCCAAGCTTGATGGAGGGTAAGTGTGAGAGTGGGAGGCCTGGGTCTGAGTCTACCCTGTTATGCTAAGAATCCTTTCTTGACTCCCCATTTCCTATAGAACAAGGTCCAAACTCAGCAGGCTTTTAAGCCCTTGCTTCTTTCTTGACCAATTCCAGGTCCCTTCTTTCCTCTCCATGTGGCCATTCCCTGTCAAACCATCACCTGCTAGTTCCTAGGCACTCTGGGCATTTCCCAAACCTACACCCTGTCAGTCACTTCTCAACCCTGCAAGTTGAACTAGAGAGCCACTTCCTCCAGGTCTTCCCTGACTATACCATCCCTCTCATGACTCTTGGAAAACATCTCAGCAATTCATACTTATGGGGGTGCTGTTTGTGGAGGCGACCGAATGGTTCACCCACTACACATTCTCAGCTAGAGCCCAGGCTAGGCACTTCCCTCCCTTCCAGACCAACATCCTGTTTCCAGGCTCTGGGACACATTCCTCCAATGCTATGTCCTCCTTTTAGGAAGTTTCAGATATTTGTTTGGTAAATGTTACCTTCTCTCTGTTGTAGAAAAAAAGGCCCTGGAATAGGAAATTTTGATGGTCTCTTCAAGGTCTTATAGGAAACATATGAAAGGGAGAAATTGGTACTGTCACACTTCACTTCTTAGCCTATCAATTTTATGGGTTTTCTTTTACACATGAGTACAACCCAGGATTCCTATCCTACCTCATCCACACAGACTTGAGCACCTTTCCACAAACTGTTTTGGGATTTGCAAGAGAGGAAGGTTCTATACTCAAAAGGAAATAAACTTCAAAAGGCTAATTTATGCATTTGAAAAGAGATGCACTTTGAAACAAGAGGAGTTATAGGTAAAGATCAAATGTGAACAAAGATTAAGAATTTGAAAATAAATTTGAAAGTCAATCCCGGTGCAAAAGAACAAAGAGGAATATGATGTTCATGCTGCTGTTTAAGGACCTAAAACAATCTTTTTTATTAGCTGGGTTTACAATTTCATTATGGATCCTAGAAGGGCTGATTTCAGCATTACCACCATATTCAAAATCGTCACAACATGCTAATACACCAAGCCCACATTCCCCATCTCCCTCACTTGGTTCTATTCCCCCTCTATCCCTATTTCATGTATCACATTTTAGCTACCATGTTCCTGGTTTATTGTATATCGTATGTCCCCACATGAATGGAAGTTCCATGAGGAAGGGATTTGGACTAATCTTCAGGACCTAAAAGAGTCTGCCACATAGTAGACCTTCAGAGGTGTTGAAAGACGTCTTCTCTCTTTTCTCTGAGATATGAGCATCTTGGGTATTTCACTGCCTGCAAGACCCTTTGGCCAATACTTTCTCTAATATCAAGTGATCACTGAACACAGAGCCCCAGAGTGGGCAGGGGATAGGGCCATGGAGAGACAGCTGGAGGTTTCAGGAAGGGAGATTTCAGGTCATTGGGTTGCTTTTGTGGGGAATAAGAATGAAGGCTTAAAAGACAGGACCTATCCAGCCAGCAGTTGTCCCTCTTGTACCCACACAACTGATGACTTGCTTTTGAGCCCACTTCCCCTCCTGGACAAGCCAACCTGAAGCAGAGACGGTTGTATTTGCTTTTTTGTATTCCTTCACTGGCTTGACACAGGACCTGGCTCAAAACTGTGTGCTATCAGGGACAGGGAGTGGATGAGAATCAGGTCTTTGGAGACCACTCCTGTCCCACCTCACCCAACAAACAACAGTACCAACAAGGCAATTCAGAATTCAGAGAATGGCACTTTATTTTAAGACTTGATTTTTTTGCCATGATTTTCTACAGATTCTTCCATGATGGTGTCGTCTTCTTCAATAGTGACCAGGACCTTCTTGCCTACCAGGCTAAAGATGTCTTCAGGAGGGTAGCCTTTGGGCTCACCCACCTTCACAGTCAGCATGTCTAGTGTTAGAATGGTGCCTTCTGGAATTTTCACTTTGGCCACCACAGACTTGCCGAGCTGTGGATAAAATTAACACTCAGTGCTAGTCTCACAAAAGTAACTAGTTGCTTAATACTCAAGATGCCTGATCAATCTTCACAAGGTGTCTTGAGAATAAGGACTGTTTTCACCCTTGGTGCCTAGAGCAGTATGTCAGACATGGCAGGGACTCGGCCAGTATGGGGTGAACTCAGATTCAGAAGAAGGGCCTTCACAATAAAATGCAAAGGAAAAGGCTTGGATTATGTCACCAAACAGAGCTTTCTCCTACTGCCTCATGGAACCCCTACCATTTCTCTATGGAATGGGAAATAATAATGCCTCTATCTTATCAACCACGATAAGGATTAGTGATAATATATGTAATCTACCTGAAACAGAATGCTCCTGATAAAATCAATGTCTCATTTTAAACATGGGAAAACTAAGGCACACAGAGGGTGGGTAACTTGGTTAAAGTTGCAAAGAGCTGGGAAGAGAACCTAGGATTCCTCATTCCTGGCCCACTGCTCCTTTACAGGCCACATTGCTCAGTGAAATAGGAATATGGAGGTCTTGCAAGATGATGACTATGACTACTATTACTAGGATGGGGCAGACAGAATGGCAGGTGAGCAGGATGAAGGATGCCTGAAGCTCCACGACCAGCATTTCTAAGTCTTGTCCACAATGCTGCTAAACAAATTACATTCCTCTATATCCTTCATGTAAGAGCCAAAGAATCAGTTCTGGAATTTAGTTCTAGGACAAATGTCTATCAACGAGCAATATCAGATTATGTATCCTGTTGTTTCACTGTTTGCTCAGGGAGCCAGGAGACTTAGAACCAAATTATACACTCAGTTCTCATTCTGGTTTCTGGTACAATCTCTCCGCACCGCCGGCTCCCCCCAAACCCCCGCCCCTTTCCTCTATAGGTTTCTAGTTTGTTTTACTATTATAATTTCCTGTTATCTATGCATCTTTAATTTGAAGGAAGTGAATAGGGCCCCACCAGAATAAAAGATGACAACATTCCCCATGCAGGCCTGGTGGCCGATCTTTGCCTTCACCCAGACAGCCTGCAGCAGATTAGGAGTTCTGCACTCCTGCCAGCCCTGGGTTGCCTGGCTCTATGACTCAGACATCAAGACGGGCCTAAGCCACCCTTCCGAGAAGCCCAGATTGTCAGTGCCAGGCAGTGTTCTTTGGCCTCCCCATCCCCTCTGTCTAAAGGTCAATGCTACACAGTTCAAACTGTTCCTGAGAACACATTTGCATCATCCCCCCACTCACCCCTTTGACAGTCGGCCACCCCCATTCTGCCAGTGCTCCTGATTAGGGATGCCTCAACATAAACAGGTTCTTCTCCCACTGCCTCATAGAACCCCTCTACCTGAATGTTTTTTAAGGCTTACCTACTCCAAGAGACCCTAGATTGACCTGTCTGAGTGCCTCATGAGGCCCTGGATACCATCACAACCCCTTTCATCTCCTGGAGTCTAGAGCCTGGGGCCACAGACTTCAGAGACTTAGATGAGAAATTATAACATGAGGAACTGTTAACGTTCCCTTAAGTAGTATGTTTCTCCCACTGCTCATATTTGGCCAGAGAGACTCAGAGGGTTGGAGCAATACCCTTTTTATCATGCCATTGGCCTGGGCTCAGGCAGGGTAGGTACTGACTCTCCCAGGCAGGTAAACCCATTTCGGCCCTCTGGAACAGGGGAGCCCAGCAGGGTGCGACAGAACCCACCTTCTCGTTGCAAGCCATTTCACAGGGTAGCAGCTGCTTGGTTGGGGAGCCCATGGCCCTTTCCACAAGGCGCACAGACCGCACCAGCTCGGCCAGCTCTCCAGGCTCCAGTGAGGCCGAGTGGTCACTCCCTTTCCAGGTCTTGTCCAAAGTTATATGACGCTCCAAAACCTTGGCCCCCAGAGCCACAGCGGCCACAGATATTGCTATTCCTGTTTCATGCCCAGAATACCCTATGGGAATGTCAGGGAAGAGCTTCTGATATTCCTTTAAATAGGAAAAGAAAAAAAATAGGTTAAATATTGTGTTATTTCATGCATATATTCCAGAGTCAGGCAGATCTGGGTTAGAGTCCCAGTTTAGCAGTTCACCATTTGTGCAATATGGGCAAGACACTCAGGCTCTCGGGCCCTCTCCTTACTGGGGGTAATGCATTTTAAGAATGTTTCTCACTGCACAAACCACCAGGAATAACAGCTATAACCAGATGCCTAAACTCATTTAAAAGGCATCTGTCACGTTTAATTAGCCTGAACCGCTGAAAGCAAGTGTGCTATATGCACATATATCATCATCAATAATGTATATAGTCCAATCTCAAAACAATCCTTTGGTAGAAATGCTAAATAATTAATCTGTTATCTATAATTCACTGAATGCAACAAAAGACATTCTGAGTCGAGTGAGTCTTGTCAGTGAGGGTTACCAGAAAACTTAAGTACAGTAGAAAGACCCAGATGGGGTTTAATAAAAGATTAGGACAGATGAGTGGCAAAAGCCTTGAAAACCAAGGTTTAAGGGTGCATGATGGACAAGGGAGTGCAGGTTGTTAGGTCAGGTAATTCAGACTGCTATAATATGGTGGGCTGGGCCCGAGATGGGAGGGCTGGCAATTTATCACTCACTGTGCCCTGGTATCAAGAGAGCAGACAGACATGACTGCACATCAGATGGGTCTGGAAGGAAAAGGGGAACCATGCTACACAGGGAAGGAAAATATCTGGAGTCACATATAATAAATTGTTGATAATGGCAAACTTGTTTGCATGAGATTAAGAGAACATTCACTTTCTATGTTCTATAACTCAAAGCTGTTTGTTTTAATTTTTAAAATAAGAGCATTAAGTGATGGCTAGAAATAGAGAAAAGACTCAACTAGGAGGGTCAGAAAGTTTAGGTAAAAAGATAGTGTCAGTTTTCAAATAACGTTTTTTTTAAATTATTTTTTATTGATTTCAGAGAGAAAGGGAGAGGGAGAGAGAGAAACATCAACTATGAGAGAGAATCATTGATCAGCTACCTCTTGCACGTGCCTTCCCCACCCCCCACTGAGTATCAAGTCTGCACCCTGGGCATGTGCCCCAACTGGGAATGGACCCGTGACCTCCTGGTTCATAGGTCAATGCTCAACCTCTGACCATGCCACCTGGGCAATAAAGGTTAATATTTTAAAGTGAAATCTGAAGACTGCAGCAACATGTACAAATATTTACACTGTCATGAAAATAAAACAATGTCAAATACTGTACTGAAAGGAAAATGTAAAAGGAAAACTGGTCAATTGCAATATCATGATTATGTGTGTATATATATTTAGAATTACACTAATTTAATATTTTCATATGATAATTACATACACGTACATTTCCAATTAAGTTCCAGGTACCAAAAGTTGGCCCAAGACAGTAAGAGACAAAGGATTCTAGTCTCAGCTTTGCCACCAAGTTGCTGTGAGATCTCTAACAAGTAAGTGTTTTTCCCTTTGGGACTAGACTCCACCATCTTTAATTGAGCTGGGGTGGACAAAACCCGGGGAGAAAAAGCTCCCTCAAGGCTGTCAACGTAAATAGTTTGAATCTCAGGGATGCGCAGAATTACAGGTAGAAATGTAACAGAGCTGGCAAAAAACACAGAGCAGGAAAAACCAGAAGTTTCGAGAAGCCTACACTCAATATAAAGAAAATAAAGATATTTGTACACCAATGTTCCTAACAGCATTATTCACAATATCCAAAAGATGAAAATATCCAAAATATATATTGATGGGTAGATAAAAGAAATGTGCTATATACATACAATGGAATATTATTCAGCCTTAAAAAGGAATGAAATGCTGACATATTCTACAAAATACATCAACCTTGAAGTCATGCTAAGTGAAAGAAGATAAAAGGACAAATACTATGTGAGTCCACCTATATGAAGTACTTTAAGAAGTCAAATTAATAGAAGCAGAAAGAATGGTGGCTGCCAGGGGGAACGGAAATGGGCAGTTAGTGTTTAATGGGATTAGTCTCAGATAAAGAAGTTCTGGAGATGGATGGTGGTGATGGTAGCACAACACTGTAAATGTACTTAATACCTTAGAACTGTTAAAAATGGTTAAAATGGTAAACCTCTTATTTTACCACACCCACAAGTAACTCATTAATAAGCCAGCAATTCACAGAAGAGGGACCTCTAATAGTCAATACACATGGGTAAAATAAATGTATATAGACAATTACGAGGACTTAACATTTAATAATGGGTGAAATTAATATTGGTTTTAAGAAAATTTAATTTATAGTCACCCTCTATAGAATGCACCTTAGCTTCTTGGTTGGTTCTAATTTGATTCTATTACAGCAAGATTGTCAAAAGAGGCTCAAGTTATGAAGCATATCAATATTGGTTAGCATTTTGTATGTATAGAAGGCTACATCAATGGGAGGAAAGGGGACATTTGTAATACTTTCCACGATAAATACTTAAAAGAAGAAGAATGTATAAGAGAGAGAAAAGAGGCTACATCTTCCCTGCAATAAATGACCTAAGAAAAGCCATTTTCAAATGGCCCAATGAGACAGTGGCCCTTCCTCCTGCTCACCGAGATGACGCGTAAGTTGACATCCTCAGGCTGGAGTGGGTATGCACTGGTGCACTGCAGGAAGCAGAAGTTGGGGTTGAGGGGCTTCACAATCTGATAGACTTGCTTCATGGTGTCCATCGACTGCATCCCGCTGGAGATCACCATTGGGCGGCCTAAGCGACCAAATACCAACACCATCGTCACTTTCTTTTTAGTGGTTCTGATTCTCTCTCAAGCAAACCCCAACTGCTGGTCCCCTGTCAACCGAACTTCACAAACATCTCTCAAATACTCTGCCGGCCACTGTGGGGGAACACAGGTGATCTTGGGTGGGTTCCTGCCCTCGACCATGGGAAATGCAGACTCCGCTAATCTCCCAACATTATAATTTAGAAAAGTAAACTGAAATAAGGAGTCAGAGCAATTTCACAGACCTCAAAGAAAGATGAGCATCTCATTGGATTAAGAGGTTGTACTGTGTGGTAGGATAAGCTCAGGCTCCAGATTTAAGAGCCCAGAGCTGCCACTCAGTAGCTATGTGATCTCAGATGCTCTGTGTATGACCAAAGTCCCAGAGGAGCTGTAGGAATCAAATGAGATCACTCATACTGTAAACCCCGCCTTACAAACTATAATGTGCATATGAATACCTCAAGAATATTTCTCAGAGCTCTCAATTTTATGGTATCAAATCCTCAATTTTGTATTATTTCTTATTAATTAAAAATAATTTTAATCCTTATAACAACTGTCATCCTTAATTTCTTCTCTTTCAAGTCAGCGTATGAAAAAGTGGAAGTATCTGCAGATTGAAAAGAGTTTTCTAAAGTCTGATTTACTCCTTTAGCTGCCACTAAAGGAGTAAAAACAAGGTGTGGATTCCCTCATATTTTATGACAGAGATTAAACACTCACCTTTTTTGGCTGTCTTTTCCAGATAAGGAAAATTGTTAGTGTCCCCAGATCCAACTTTGAAAAATGGAACATTCAATTCATGCAGAAACTCAACTGCCATCTACAAAAATCAAAGAAGGCGCTCTTTTCATGGTTATTCAAAACCACTGCCCTCAAGACAGGCGAGGAGCCACACAGAACAGAAAATCCCTCCTTTTACCAGCAAGAGGGACTCCCTCAACAACTTGAAAACAGGCAAAGATTTGTTACCAGTCATTTCATTCAACTTCAAACATTCTTTCATTCATAGCCACCCATCCCATTTGTCAAACGAACACTGCATGCTGGCCTGGCTGACTCTACAGAACCTGGGGAAGAAATCAGACCCCTGGCCAGATCTTCTTCCTCAGGGGCACAGAACCCAGTGAACACATTCATGGGTCATGACCTCATCTTAACCCAGAAAACAAGGCAGTGAGAAAATGAATGTTCCTCAAAGGTCATACCCTTTATGAAGGACCAAAAAGCAGGGAAAAGAGGCCATTTCAATCCTTGCCAAAAGTGGAAAAAAACGGAGCATTTGATGGCCCAGCTCTGACACAGTGAGCTAGCAGGGCCTATCCAACCCAAGCTCTTTCAAACCTCATGCCATGCCACCCAGGGAAAACCTGTTGCTTTTTTTTTTTTTTTTTTTTTTTTTTTACATAATATCACTGTTTCAAATCCCATCTAGGGCCCTTCACCATCCTTATCCGGGGTTCATCAATAACACTCAGTAGACTGGCAAGTATAGCAAATGCTTGCTGAAGGAGTCAGAAGACCACAAGTTTTAAGAGTAAAATCTGTTTGCTGTCAAATCTACAAAGAACCCCCAAACTACCTTAAAAATAAAAAAATCCTTTCCCTAGGATATGTTTACTGATTTGAGAGAAAGGAAGGGAGGAGGAAGAAGGGAGGGAAGAATACATCAATTTGAGAAAAATATGGATTGGCTGCTCCCATATGCTCCCTGACCAGGGATCGAACCTTTTGGTGGATAGGATGACAGTCCAACCAACTGACTCATGCAGCCAGGGCCAAAACTACCTTTTATTACTACTACTAAAAAACTGAAGTTGAAAATCAGAAATGGGGATGTCTTGGAATGTTTCCAAATATATAAGTTCTATCTGTCCTCAAATACTGCCTGAGTTTCAGAAGTAAGTTTGAAAGACTTGATGAGCTAAGTAAGTGCTTCTCATGCTCTAACTCAGGTACATGAATCTCCCAGGGGTCTTATTAAAATGAAATGCAAAATCTCATTGTCAGTCTAGGGCAATGGTCAGCAGACTCATTAATCAACAGAGCCAAATATCAACAGTACAACGATTGAAATTTCTTTTGAGAGCCAAATTTTTTAAACTTAAACTTCTTCTAACGCCACTTCTTCAAAATAGACTCGCCCAGGCCGTGGTATTTTGTGGAAGAGCCACAGTCAAGGGGCCAAAGAGCTGCATGTGGCTCAAGAGCCGCGGTTTGCCAACCGCTGGTCTAGGGTGAGGTTTGACAGTCTGCATTTTTAATAAGTTCCTGGGTAATGCCAAGGTTG
This sequence comes from Lasiurus cinereus, assembly GCA_011751065.1. NCBI lineage: Eukaryota > Metazoa > Chordata > Mammalia > Chiroptera > Vespertilionidae > Lasiurus > Lasiurus cinereus. Next base: position 10,312,084 of record JAAGEH010000226.1, read on the forward strand.
GTACTCCATTAATCATACTCTGGGTATCTAGAAACCTGAAAAACCAAAGGACACAGGAGTGGCGAGGAACAGTATGAAAAGGACATTCTGCCAGCAGACACTTTCATCAACCTACTGATGGCTGAGTTTCCAAACATCTTCCCAGTGGGTCATCGATGAGCTCCCCAATCACAGTGGCTACACTCAGAGAATAACTCTCCTCATATATAAGTCCTCTCATAATGTACTCATTATAGCTGTTGGAGGGCTATACGAGTGGTTGTCCAACCAATGAACAGTTCAAAGACAGTATGCAACCTGCTGTGTCCAAGAGACATGTCCAGTGTGACCCAAGTGTCACCTCCAACTGTGCTAAGCCACCTTTGCTGCCTCTTCCCATCTACTTTATTTCTTTCTGTCTCTTTCCCATATTTTTCTAGCTCACTCCTCTCTATGTCTCACTGTTAACTAGCTCTCGAATGGAAATGAAAAAGATTCTTTAATGTTTAGTGAATGACGTCAAATTTTTCCACACCTTTCACTCTGTCTGGCAGATGAAGAGTGTTTTCTGTTTTCAGAGGGAAAGCCTACGCTACAGTTTCTTCTATCTAATAATGTTCAACAGGTGAGAAAGTGGCTCATGGTAAAAATGTCCCCAAGAGCATCCATAAATCGATGAGGCCACTTGGGAGAGGTGCAGAGCAAACAGGGGAAAGGAGGGGCCAAATGCAGGAAAAAAAAGAATTGCTAAGCTTACCCGTTGAGGTTGTAAAATTTATAGTTTTATAGTGAGGAAAAAGATGGGTAAATTCTATCAACAGCATAGATGTGCCTCATTTTGTAGGCCTCCTGGGGAACCATCCCCACCTAGTGGCCATTTAGAAACCTGTCATTTAGAATTGATCTCTGCAAAGGTGCCCACTTGAATCATTGGGATGATGCTAGCCTTTCATCCTGTGCCCCAGCCTCCTCAGGCTTCATCAGTGCCAGATGTCCCCTTCTCATTGTGGACTCCTGGCTTCTCCCAGCCCTGCCCTTCTGGCTGTCCATCCACTTTCCATGTAGGGGTGCAATGCAACCAGCAACCTCACAGTTTTTCCTCCTCCCACTCCACAGCGCATGCATGTCCTTTGGAGTCTGCCTGGAAGGAACCTGGCCAGTGTGACCCACCCTGGGCACCCAGATGGGTTAAATTCACAGAAAAGTGTTCCACCAGCAAATGGGTTTGCGTGCAATGCTACACTGGCAGAGTTCCTCTTATGTGGGAGGAGAGATTTACTGATTTTAAATTGAGAATTGACAATGTGTACCTAGAACCCCTTTTCCATATTGCATCCCCTGAGAAATGTTGGGACCCGCTGACCTAAGAGATAACAGAAGAGAGGAGCTGGGATGTTTCGAAAGCCCCTATCCCTGCCCTTAGTTTTGGGATCCTGTAGTAATGATAACAGAAGCCCATGCAATGCGTTAAAGAGCTGCCCAGGGTGAGGAATGGTGAAGGGGGAAGCACTCGGCCAAGTGGCCTGGCAGAGTGTACCAGATCTTGACAGGAGGCACCCTGCTGGCGGGGGTGGCCAAGGAAAGGCAGGGAGAGGAAAGGGCACTGAGAAGCAGATGCAGGGAGGGGTCATTTGTGTGTGAGGGGCCACCTCTATAGTCATGGTTGCCGTTGGCTATCTGAATCAAACTCTCCATTTAGACCAAAGGCACTCTGCTCATTTCAGGAGAGCTACATGTGCCTCTGTGCAGTTCTGACCAGGTGCCCTGGTAGTTTACTTGGCCTTAATAAAATCCCGCCACATCTTCACCTTTCCTCAGCACATAAAGAATGCCCTAGGGCAGTGGTCGGCAAACTCATTAGCCAAATATCAACAGTTCAACGACTGAAATTTCTTCTGAGAGCCAAATTTTTTAAACTTCTTCTAATGCCACTTCTTTAAAATAGACTCGCTCAGGCTGTGATTTTTGTGGAAGAGCCACACTCAAGGGGCCAAAGAGCCGCAATATGGCTCGAGAGCCTCAGTTTGCTGACCACTGCCCTAGGGCAGCACACAGAGTGGAGGAAATAGGCACTCAGTGAATGCCTCCTGTCCATAAGGAAGTTCGGGTGGATAAACATCCGGAGCCACGTGTTAGGTAAATACAAAAAGGGACCAACCCACTCCAACGGCCGGGTGGACAGGACCTGGCTGGCAACGCAAATTAACTCTTGTAAAGGCTCACTGCTGTGCCCAGGTCAGTCAGGACACCAGTTGGGAGCAAATGGCATTGCAGGACAGAGGAGCCTCCTTGCGAAGATGGTGTGATGCAGAGACACTCCAAAGAGTTGTCAGTAACAGAACAACTATCACTCAGTGGATTCAGACCTTGCACCCACAGGTCTATCCACTGATACTCACCCCAGCCCTAAGGGGTGGGCATTTTTATTATCTCACTAGAGGCCCAGGACCGTGCACTGGTAGGGTCCCTAGTGGCTGCCGGCTGGCTACTCCCTCCTTCCCCCTGGCCGAACAGCGGACAACTCCTGTCAAGGGGACAATTTGCATACTACATTTGTATTATATAGGATTTTTACAGATGAGGCACCTTTGGTTCAAAGCAGTTACATGATGAGCCCGAGCCCACATAGTTAGTGTCAGTACCAGGACCTGGACTCAGTGTGGCTGCAGAGCATGTGTTCTCCACACCAAGCAGAAGCTTTCTGGGAAACCAAAAGGCTGCAGGCTGGGAGGTAGCCCCCAACTAACAACACCCAGGCTTCTCTGCATCTCCCAACTCCCTCTGCTTCTCACCTTGAAGCCACCTGGGAGCAAACCCCCAAAAGATGTGACTTTTCCCAAGCAGCTCACCGATGCAAGAAGGTGCCCTCTCTCCAGTACACATCCAGGTACTCCGGTGCCTGGATGTGTACTGAGTCACTATAGGGCCAGAGAAGGCCCAGAGAGGGGAAGGACCGCCAGGCTCACACTGATATTATCTTAGAGCAGCGCAGGGCAGGGACCCAGATGTCCTGACCCTCAGCCCAGGCTGTTTTCCTCAGCAATAGCTAATATTTGCCGAGCACCTTACTAGATGGGTCCAGTACTAACTCGCTTTACAGTTGAAGAAACCGAATCCAAAGAGGTGAAATAACCCCCACATGACACACCAGGAATGTCAGGCAGAACCATATTCAAACTCAAAATCTGACCCCAGAGCCCATGCACTTACCCACTGGGCCACCGAGCTGAGGTGTGCACTGTGCAGCATGTGTTTGTGTTTACACTCTTAAATATTACTAAGGACTCTAGAGAGCTTTTGTTTATGTAGGTTCTATCTATTCATATTTACTGGATTAAAATTAAAACTGAAAAATTTAGTTTTCTTTACATTTTGAACTTTTTTAGATAACAGCTTCACATGCAGCTATGAGAAATAATGCAGAGATCATATGTACATTTCCTTTAGTGCAGTGGTCGGCAAACTCATTAGTCAACAGAGCAGCCGCAGTTTGCCAACCACTATCTTAGTGCAATCTCACAACCAGGAGAGTGACACTGACAGAGACCACTGGTCTTGTTCAGATTGCACCATTTTTTACATGTCCCATCTGAGTGTACATGTATTTAATTCTGTGCAATTTCACATACACACTCATGTAACCACACAAGTCATGACAGAGAATTATTTCATCACTACAAGGTTCCCTGATGTTACCCCTTTATAGTCACATTCACCTCCCTTTCTTCCCCTCCATTAACCTGGTCTCCATCTCATAATTCTGTTATTTCAAGAATATTATATAATAGAACCATGTAATATGCAACTTTCTGATATTGGCCCTTTACTCAGCATAATATCTTTGAGATCCATCCAAGCTGTTGCGTGTATCAATAGCTCTTTTTCCTTTTCATTGCTGAATAGTATTCTGTATGAATGTACTAGTTGGTTTCACAATTCCTCTGCTAAAGAATGTTTGGGTTATTCTAGTTTGGGGCTACTACAAATAAAGTTGTTGTGGGCACTAAATCATAGGTTTTTGTATGAACATATTGTAGCATATATCAGTACTTCATTTCTTTTGGGATAAATTACCAAATGACAACTGGTGGGTTATATGATAAACATACATTTAGTTTTATAAGAAACTACAAGTACAATCTTAAGTGGGTGAATTACATGGTATATAAATTACATCTCACTAAAGTTTAAAAAAAAAAAGAAATTTCCATATTATTTTCTAGAATATTCTACATTCTCACCAGCAATGTATGAGTGATCCATTTTCTCTGCATTCTTGCTACAGTATGGTGTCACTGAGGAAGGGAGTCCCTCAGTCCGGCCTGTGTTCACAGTCTGGGACCCCTGGGGGTATGTCCGCCTGCTGCTGCGCTTGCCAGCCAGGAGCCCAGCTTCTAGCTGAGCAGCGCTCCCCCTGTGGGAAAGCACTGACCACCAGGGGGAAGTTCCTGCGTTCAGCATCTGCACCCTGGTGGTTAGTGCAAGTCATAGCTACCGGTCATGCCACCATTCGGTCGATTTGCATATTAGAATTTTATTATCTAGGATACCTTTTTATTGATTTCAAAGAGAGAAAGGGAAAGGGAAAGAGAAATAGAAACATCAGTGATGAGAGAGAATCATCGATCAGCTGCCTCCTGCACACCCATAACTTGGGCATGTGCCCTTAACTGGGAATCAAACCATGACCTGTTTCATGGGTTGACAGTCACACCAGCTGGGTACCATTTTTTATTTGAGCCATACTAATAATTTGTAGTGATATCACAATGTGCTTTAAAACTGAGTAATGTTTGTCAGGGTGAATTGTATGATATGTCAATAAAGCAGTTATTTTAAAAATAAAGAACTCAGCACACATTTCATTAGCCACTGTCAGAGGAATGATGTCACTCCATATCACATAGCCTCTGGAAAATGCCACTACACACTATGAGAGAATGACAGTGAAAAAGGCAAATAACATTTGGTATCATGAAAATAGTTTTGACCTTACGGACCTTCTGAAAGGTTAAATCCTCAAAAAAATATCACACTGCTATTAAAAACTTGGGCAAAAGTTGTGGGGAGTTAGCTCTGGCTGGTGTGGCTCAGTTGTTTGGGTATTGTCCTGTGCACCAAAAGATTACTGGTTCAATTCCTGGTCAGGGCACATGCCCGGGTTTCAGCTCAGTTCCCTGGTATGGGGCATGCAGGAGGCAGTCAATCAGTATTTCACTCATTGATCTTTCTCTCTCTCCTCCTTTCCCTTCCTATCTAAAAATCAATAATCATATTTTACATACACACACACACACACATCCTATATAATAAAAGCCTAATATGCTAAGTGGTCCATCGATTGGCTGTTGAATCAAAGTGTAATACAGTGGTACCTCGAGATATGAGTTTAATTTGTTCCATAACCTTGAGGCGTGGGAAACTATGAGACGCTTGAGTCAAGGTAAACTGGTGGGTCGTGTGCAGCTGGCCGATCCGCGCAATTACTCGTATCTCAACTGTTGCTCGTATTTCAAAGCAAAAATCACTCGCTCAATGGCTCTTATCTCAAAAATCTCAAAATCTCGTATGTTAGGGCATTCGTATCTCTATCTCGAGGTACCACTGTATGTTAATGATATGCTAAGGCTGCTCAATTGCTCGCTATGATGTACACTGACCACCAGGGGGCAGACTGTCTACCGGTTGACCAGTTGCTATGACATGCACTGATCACCAAGGGGGCAGACACTCTGGCTGGTAGTTTAGCTTGCTGCGGGGGTCTGGCTGATTGGGACTGAGTGAGATGGGCCAGACGTGCACCAGAGCCCTCCTGTGGTCCCTCCCTGGCTGGCCAACCTCCCGTGTCTCTTCCCAGCCCCAATTGTGCACCAGTGGGGTCACTTGGCCTGGCCTGCACCCTCTCACAATCTGGGACTCCTCAGGGGATGTCGGAGAGCCAGTTTTGGCCCAATCCTGCAAAATTCGTGCACTGGGCCTCTAGTGTATGTGTGTGTGTGTGTGTGTGTGTGTGTGTGTGTGTGTGTGTATACATACATATATACATACACGTGGAGAGTTACATATGTCAATTATATTTCAATAAAGCTTCAAATAAGAAGTTATGGGTAAAAGCTTTGGTATAATGTTAACTGAGAAAAGATGCACAGAATTAAATATTCACAAATATAACCACCAGGCAATAAAATTTGCATATAAAAAGACTCTGGGAGGAAATATATAAAAAGAACTGCCATATAGGGATTATGGGTCGGTTTTCCCCTCATTTTCCTGTCTTCTAAACTTTCAGTGATGTTGTATTAGTTTTTACAATTAAAACTTATTTACATTCAAAAAGATAAATATGAAGAAATCTTGAGGCAGAGCAGATCAAAACTGAGACCTGGCACCAGCTAAACTCTTCCAGGATGTGAGCATGGCTATTTTGGGTGCCATGCCCTCCTGGATGATGCCAATGCCACGCCACCCAAATCAGCCAACGCCACTCAGCAAGGGACAGACTGCTGCCAGAACTGAGGTTGCCTGACTCCTGGTTCAGATGACTTTCCATTGGGGAGAACTGGCCCAGTGGGGGCTCTCACAGTTGAAGACCACTGGGTATCAGCACTGGGTACCCTCTGCTCCCAGACAACTAGTTTTGAAAGCTATGGTACTCTTCCACAAACTTTCACTGGCCCTCTCGTCCCTCTGGCCTCCCGTTCAGTTGGGCATTATTCTGGTTAATGCTATGGAGAGCTCTAGGTCCAGAAAGCATAAAAGAGCTGGTTCAAAGCCAAAAGCCACCAGGCCACCTGCTGTCCCCTGGGTCTGCTAGAGTAGCAAATGACAGAGTGGCAGAGGGCTCACCTCATCCATGCCAGAGGCAGTGAAGAAGATGCCAACCTCCTCGGCATATCTCTGCAGCTCCTTGTACTGAGCATGGCTGAATTCCAGGTGGCGCTTGTGCTCCCCGTACGTCTTCCCCCAGGAATGCTTTGAAGTATATGGCCTCTCCAAGGCTTTCCGATTAAATTTGTACTCCAGCTCACTCTTCTGAAACTTGGCACAGTCAGCCCCACACTCCTGCAACATACATCAGGGTTCCTTTCAATGACCTGTCATGGATTCTCAGAGAGAAATGTTGGGGCTATGACATCATTATCTTTAAAAACAATGACAAATGACAGAGGCAGTTAAGGACCCCCAAAGAAGTCTGGCTGGTGTGGCTCAGTGGTTGAGTGTTGACCCATGAACCAGGTCACAGTTCAATTCCCAGTCAGGGCACATGCCCAGGTTGCAGGCTTGATCCGCAGTAGAGGGCATGCAAGAGGTAGCCAATAGATGATTTTCTCTCATTGGTGTTTCTATCTCTCTCTCTCAAATCAATAAAAACATTAAAAAAAAAAAAACCATGAAGAGGAACAGGAGAAGCAAAAAGTCTCAAAGGAAAAGGTTGGGGATGGGGTTTCTCCCTATTTCACCCCCTTAAAATACAAAAAATGGGGGGGCGCTTTGTTTTATGTTGTAATATTTAAATTAGTTAATCAAACAGTTAAGGAAGATTTTTAAGTTGTGCAACTCAGCAGAAGATAGTAAAGTGAGCACTAGACCAGAATTTAGGAGAAAAAAAAATCAGAACCTGACCCTAACTCTTGGATAAGTCCTGTCTCTGGACTCAGTTTCTCTATCTATATCAGTAACTGCTTTGGGCTAGCTCTAGGGCCTGTAACTTTTCTGAGGAGCCCCTTATGGGGGTGAGAAATAAGGGAACTACTCTGCTTGTAGCCCTTTTGCACTTGTACAGAAAAGCACGACAAGAGATTCTGGGGCAAGAAGCAAACAAAATGTATACATGCCCCAGCCTAACTGAACAGAAGCTATAATATGAAAGCAGGATTGTCTGGCTATAAAAGCTATAATTCCATTGCCAATCAGCATCCAACCTTCAAAAGTGTCTTTAAAAACCTCTCAACAGAGATATTAAGGAAACCCTCTAAAGAGTCAGCTTACTGACATTTCTGTAGAAACAGAGGTATTCATTGCTGTTGAAAACCTTGGCTCCAGAAATGTCTGTGCTAAGAGTGCTGCTCCCACTCCTGGAAAAAAATCACAAGACAGCACAGTCAGGACATGACACTGGGAAGAAGTTCAAAGAACATTAGAACTGAAAGGGATGTCGGGCAACACAGTTCCCTTTGTCTAGATGCAGATCCCAAGGCCCAGAGTGACCTGACCAAAGTTGCACAGCGAGTCTCTGGCACAGCTGGTCAGATCATTTTCCGAAAGGCTGCAGACCACGTGTGTGCAGGCAGCCTCAGGACTGCAGCCTCGATCTCTGCTACACTCAGGCCTTCAGCCAGCTAATGAGGAGTTCTTCACTCAGGATCCCTTTGCTTCTCACATCATTCTTAAGAAGTGGACTTTCAATCAAGAAGTTAAAAGGTAGGGGATGGTGAGGACATGTGCTGGGGGGTGGGAGCAACCTGGGAGAGGTCAAGGGGAAAAACGAGACTTATGCAATACTTTAAACAATAAAGAACTTAAATTTGTAAAAAAGAAGAGGTTAAAAGGCTTGTTTCCATCTGAGCAAACCTTCCCTTTACAGGAAGAGGATAAAAGCAAAGTAGCAGAGTCCTGGCCAGTGTTTCCCAGTGGTTAGTATCAGCCTGTGAACTGAAGGGTCTTGGGTTTTGATTCCTGGTCAAGGGCACATACCTCAGTTGCAGGTTCAATCCCCAGCCCAGATGGGGTATGTGCGAGAGGCAACCAAATAATGTGTCTCTCACATCAATGTTTCTCTCTCTCTCTCTTCCTTCTGATCTTCCCCTCCCTTTCTCTCTCTCTGAAAAGCAATGGAAAAAATACCCTGGGGTAAGGATTAACAAAAACAGCAATAACAAAAAAGTGAAGTAGCAGAGACTACACTTCACATGACAGCAATGGTACCAGAACAGGTTCCTCTTTTCTCAGCTTCTTTCCTAAAAATGAGTGATTTCCTTATATGTTTAATGCCATGATAAACTCCATGTTCAGAAAACACCATCACTGTCTGTTTTACTATAAGACTGATGGTTTCTTTGTTCAACGTTTTACTGCTTCTCTACTGTTAGAAAACAAGCAGCAGGACACTAGGATGAACCAAGGGGTGATGCTCCATTTGCATCAAAATTTTAAAGTTAAAACAAACTCAACCCTTTAATATTGCAAACACACTTCTTGTATGAGCAAGCTGCTGAATTATTAACATCATGATGATGATTGAGGCATAAGGAAAATGATGCTTTCTCTAATCTTCCCTGGTAGCTTAAAATGTTTAACTTTCCAGTGCTGCACCAATATCTACAGATACATCAGCTGATTGTGTGTCAATGCCTGAACACACATCAGACCTGACTAGTCCCTAAAGGACTTAGGACATGACCAAGACTACCTGGCATCCATCATCCAGACCACCTGACATCCACTTGCCAATGGGCCAACTAACAATGCAGAACTGATTATTCTCAAGGATGTGTCTTTCTTATAAAAACTTGTTTAACTTTCCTTTCTTCGTCAGAACACTTCTGGGTTTTTGCCTAATAAATCTTCGTCATTTATTTCTAGCCAAAGCCTCCTGACTCTTTTTGAATAAGTTGGATAAAGCATCCCATCTACCCCAGGTCAGTGGGGAGCCACTGCAGGTGTCAGCAGGGGTGGGACCTGATCAAATCCGCGCTTTAGAAAGACCACGCCGCCAGCAGGAGGGGTCGAGAGAAGGCGGATCAGGGTGGAGCAAGGATGCAGAGGATTAGAAAGGTTCAGAAATGGCCTATGAACCACGAGGTTAGGTAGGGTTCGATTCCCAGTCAGTGCACATGTCCGGGTTGCGGGTTCGAGCCCCAGTCTGGGACGTAGGAGGCAGCCGATCAATGATTCTCTCTCTCTCTACCTCCCTCTCTGAAATCAATAAAGATACATATTTTTAAAAAGGTTTCAAAAATGGATCTCACAGCCAGGACCCCAGAGGCAGAGAAAGGTAGACCCGGCTCCTCGGGACCCCTCCCCTTTCGAGAGCCCTTCCCAGGCCGGCTCCCCCCGCCCCCGCTCCGCTCGCCCGCCCCTTCGGACACCCGGCTGGTCCGGGGCGCTGCCCTCACCTTGGCCACGCGGATCATGCGCTTGGCCACGTCCAGGTCGCCCTGGTGGTTCTGGCCGATCTCGGCAATGATGAAGCACGGGTGCTGCCCGCCCACCCAGCGCCCGGGACACAGCTCCAGCTCCAGCGGCATCGCTGCTGCTCGCGCCTCGCCGCCGCTCCACCGCGGGGTTCCGGGCCGCGCCGGCTTCAGGTCCCTCCAGTCGGCAGCACCCGGACCGACCCGGAGACCCCGCCACGTCAGCCCGCGTCCGCGGCGCAGCCAATCCCCGCGCTCCGCCAGCCAATCGGAGCGGGGGGGCGGAGCTACCCGCTAGGGGGCGGAGCTGCGGGAACCGGAAGCCCGGCTCCCCGCTGGTGGGCTGGGCGGTTGGAGGCCGGCGGGGGAGCGCGGTCCCGGGCGGTCCCGGGGTCCCTAGGAGGACAGACAGGTGAGCAAACAGCGTCGGAAGGAGGCTGCCCGCAGCTCGCAGGGCGAGGTCCAGGTGCAGCTCCCGGGGGCGTGGGGAGAGAGCGAGCCCGGCGGTGCAATGGGGAGAGCGGGTTCTGGATTTAGAGTGACAGCGCTGGCTGGAGCCCCGTCCCTGCCACTGACAGCTCTGGGTCGGAAACGTGTTAATCCCTCGTGAGAGGATGTCTGAAAACCGTGATCACAGTTCTTTCCGGGGCTCTCCGAGTACGTGAGCGGCAACAGGTTCAGAAAGTCCCGCTGACTGGTCCAGAGTCACTGAGAAGAGCCAGAACGGAGCCGGAACTAGGACCCGGGACTGCTTCCCAGCCTGGGTGCCCACTCTGAGAAAGAACATGCTCGGCGTGACTGAGCGGAGTCAGGGAGAGGGGAAGAGGGTGGAGGAGGAGAAGGTGGGTTTTGGGCACACGGTTATAACGAGGCAGGCGAAACTGTCCCCAGGCGGGAGGAAAGGCAGGTCTGAAGGTGGGAGGAGAGGGAGTTGGTGGGGGGGGACTCACAGGGTCTCAAAAGCCCAGAGCAGTCCAGAAGAATGAGGAGCAAGAATTTGGGGACCTGGGAGGAAGGGGGCCACTGTTCACAGCATAGCTGGTGGCTACGGGGGGAGGGGAGGAAATAAAAGGGTGAAAATAAACCTTTTCCTGGGAGAGTCAGTTATTAAAAACAGATGGAAAAGGGCTCCTGGAGGGAAGGGTCCCAGAGCTGAGGGTTTCCGGAGGGCACGTGCGGAGGCCAGGAGGAAGCAGCCGGAGGAAAGGAGATGGCAGCAGAGCTCGTGCATGCGTGATGTGTGGGTGTGCTTGACTGTGGCATGTGCTGTATGTCTTTCAGTTCTAAATGGCCCTTCACACCTGGCTGAGGCGGGGCAACAGACCCCGGTTACAGAGAAAATGAAATCCAAAAAGAAAATAACTCAGTCACTTTGGGCTAAAGAAGTCATTACAGTTTTAGTTTATGAATAAGTGGAGATTAATCTAAAGGGGGAAAGGGAGAGATTGTTTTAAAGTAGTGATCCCACAAGAGCAAGTTAGGCTGATGTTCTTTGTGATTACATAAGAGCTTTCAGTATATTCAAGTAGTAGCACAGTGCTATACTGAGGAAAGGATGCAATTTTCATTCCTCTCTTGTTCTTTTTTAAATTTCTGGTACTTTCTGTTGCTTTTGCTGCTTGGACAATGAATCACTGGCTTGTTGTCATCCTAAGGATAAAGCTTAAAATCCGTAGGATGGTTTACCAAGCCCAACTTAACCTCTCGAGGTTTACCCCTTTCACTGCCAGGGTTTGGCCCAAGCTGTTTCCAGAGCCTGCACGCTCCCCACTCCTCTGCCTCCTCCGTACGGACCCAGGTTTGGCCATCTTCTGCAGGTCCTTCAGCCTCAAAGCCACTTCCTCTGATCTCACCAACAACCTTCTCTAGGCTGCCATAGGACCTTCTTCACCCAGTTATCACCCTCTGTGGTAACTGCCATAGTTCCCTCTAGGCTGCAAGCTCCTTTGAGTCAGGAGCCATCTGGAGCACCTACTCAGCACGAAGCCCAGAGCAAAGCCCTAGCAACTCAATGAGGAACAAGACAGACCAGGCCGCTGCCTTTTATGTTGCTTAGAGCTTTGTGTTATGACTGTCCTACCGGCCTCCTTCTCAAGGAGGGTCGTGACCTGTGGGTCGTGACCTGTTTTCTGATGGTCTTAGGCTCTACAGCAGTGACCCACAGGTTGAGAACCACTAGCAAGGGTCGCCTAAGACCATCAGAAAACACAGATATTTACATTACGATTCACCACAACACGAGGAACTGTATTAAATGGTCGCTGCTTCCTCCTCAGTCTGCAGGTAGGAGCCAGAGAGCATAAGGAGGCACAATGGCAAAGAAGAGCTCCTTGAGAACAGGGTCTGGACTGTTTCCTATTGTATCCTGCGTACCAACCGCAGGATTTCTTAACTTAGTAGGTACCAATGAACATTCTCTGAATGAGCGAGTGCAGAAAAGAAAAGATGACAATGAAGACTGAGGCATAACTGACTTCATGTTTACCCCCAGGCACTTTTAGCCTCTTAGGGGAACATAACTGTTCCCAAAAATCAGCTTTCTGGAAAATTTCTGAGGAAGTGAAGTATTGATCCACCCAAGCTCCCCAACCTGAGTGGTAGTTGTCAGTATAGAATGCTCACTGTTTGCTCAATCCCTAAGCATTTCACAGTTCCAACTCTGAAAACTAGCTCTGTTCTCTCTGTCCTGAACCTCTGGAACAGCGGTTCTCAACCTGTGGGTCGTGACCTGTTTTCTGATGGTCTTAGGCTCTACAGCAGTGACCCACAGGTTGAGAACCACTAGCAGGGTCACCTAAGACCATCAGAAAACACAGATATTTACATTACGATTCACCACAACACAAGGAACTGTATTAAATGGCCGCAGCATTAGAAAGGTTGAGAACCACTGCTCTGGAAACAGAGTCTTGTTAGTCTAGACTGAGGAAGAAGAAACAGGTTCGCTAGCTTCCTCCTCAGACTGCAGCCAGGAGCCAGAGAGCATAAGGAGGCACATTGGCGAAGAAGAGAAACTTGGAACTCGGGCAGAGCTGGGTGGGAATCCAGGCCAGGCCCACCATTTACAGGACTTTGAGTAAGGCACTTCACCTCTAGATCCCTCAGTTCCCACATCTCTAAAATGGGGATTATAGTGTATTATTTCACAAGGGTGGGGGCAGGTAATTTGAGGGTTAAAAAAGAATCTTCTTAAATGGCCATCTGCTCCTTCCTGACTTGAAATAGAAGTGCCCCCTAGTGGCTGATACACATCCTGCTCCTGCTAAAATGAGACTAATGCTACCTACCAGAAGCTGATTAGTGTGATTGATAAAACCAATATTTTAGTATTCCTACTGCAGTTTTTGGGAAACACCTAATTCCCTGTCAGTCCTGGGGGTGCAGCCCTCGTCCAGCCTTTCCTCCCATAACTGTCACCACCACCTCTCTGGTTTCCTGCTACAGGTCAACCGTTTACTGTATTGAGCCCAAAGCACAACTGACATTTTCCACCAGCCCAAACCCTTACCTGTTCCTTGGGAAGGTGCTGGGGTAACTGGGAGTAACAGTACGAGTAACTACCAGCACCCCTGATGCTGTTTAAACCTGGAGTGTATCCCATTCAGATCTATACAACTGGAAAAGTGACTCAGAAAGGTCACATCCAGCTAGTAGCCAGGCTGGGCCTCGAACAGGTCTTTGGATTCTATTAGAAGTCTCCTTCACAACTCCACTCTTGCTTTCTCAGAGTGGGTGGGAACACACACACACACACACAAACCCATCCTGGCCTAGGGTCAAGCCTCAAGCCTCAAGCCCCTTGATCAGAGTCACTCCAAGGGTCATTTTCTTTTCCCTGTGCCCTCCCCAACACTGCTGGGACAAGTTATAAAGCACATGCTCAGAGATTCTGAAGCTGACCTAATTGGCTCTGGGGAGAACTTCTACACTTGCTGTAATCTTGGTGGTTTTCCTACAGAGCAACTGTTTGGCTGGCCGGAGTCTAAGTGGGCTGGTAACTTAACTCCCTTTTCAAACTGTCATCACAGTGGTATCAACAGCCTTATTAAAATTGATGTCAGCACAACTTGACAGGGCTGGAGAAGAGGGAAGGTCATAGCCTAAAGGTAGAACCTTTGTGGTTCTGCCTCACCTTTCTCTGGTAGTAGAGTAGTGTACCCCAAACAAACACCAGAAATACAAAGGAGTGACTCTGCTGTACTAGGAATCCTGGTGATGGGGGATTACCTCCTACACAAATCTCTGCATTTCCATGAGAAATGTCAGTCACTCCCCGAGTCCTGGATTCTTGTAGGAGGGAAGTCAAGGTAAGAGCACAAAGTTGAAAACAGGGCCACGTAGTTTCCAACCAAGGTCCTTTCACTACTTCACCAGGTGAGCCAGCTTTTGTCCCTCTCTAGTGCCTCAGTTTCTCCATCTCTACAATGAGCAATGGTTCCAACGCTTTTATTATTAAAGAACAGGTAAGGGCTGGTGGAAAATGTCACAGGGACAGAGCAGTTGCTTTAGCTGGGGGCAAGGTTATGTGTGAAAGAGATGCCTCCACTAACCACAAAGGACCAAGTCAGGACTAACCCATCACAGCTCCCAACCTGCTCAAATATTATGACTCAAATATTTACTGCAAAAGCTGGAGGCAAACCAGCTCAATGAAGGTCTCCTTCAGATGGGAGACAACTCCAGAAATACGGTCTGCTCTGTGAACTCATCTCCAAAAAGCTTGCTCCTTCTTAAGAATTTAAAAATTGTCTTTAATCAAGAACAGCTGAGCCTCAAGGACCTCCCAGAGGCCAGAATGTCACAGGCTTCTGGGAAACCTAAATTTAGAAGAAAAACATAGTAGAAATGAAAATGTGGCTTGATAATTTCCTAGACAAACTTACTGGCCATATGTAGTAGGCCAAGTTGACATTTTACAAAGTGAATGCGTAAGAGTCCAGCTGGTGTGGCACAGTGGTTGAGATGTGACCTATGAACCAGGAAGTCAGAAGTCTAATTCCTGGTTGGGGCACATGCCCTGGTTGTGGGCTCTATTCCCATTAGGGGGCATGCAGGAGGCAGCCAATTGATTCTCATCTTTGATGTTTCTCCCTCTCTGAAATAAAATCCTATTTAAAACAAAACAAAGTAAATGTATAAAAAGGTTTGACCTTCTTCTCTAAGGTCCCAAATTACTACTACAGCCTCACCTGCCTGCCATTCCTCTTTTCATCCTCATTCACCTGTCCAATGTGCATATACTCAGCAATCTCTACCTCTGCTCATCATGCTCCTTCCTCTTTTCTCTATTCCTATTTCTAAATTCTGAGTATTTACATGTACAGCTCAAGTATTTTCCTTCCTAGGAAACTTCTGCCATCCTAGTTGGAAGCCATCTTTCCAGCCTCTGAATTTTCCTAACACTTACTGGACTCTTGTTCTGTCCTAGCAAATACCATCCCCATGTTCCTCTTCTCTGCTCTGAGCACCTAACCCAACACCCCTCCTTCTTGCCCAAACCTGGCTTATCCTAAGTTCTTGGTAGATATTGGAAAGTTTTATAAACTTGAAAAAGCAGGGAAAATAATCATCCAAAGTTAAGTTTTCTACGTGACGTCATCTGCAAAACCTAAGGACACTTAGGCTACAGAAGAAAATGCTTTATAATGAATTGAAGGTTTGCCAAATGGCAGATAAGGCCTGTGGTTGAGTAAAATATAGTATCCGCTAAGCCAGAAATCAACCCAATTTTCTTCAATTTCCTTTGCAAAATACAAACTCTAATGACTTCAGTTTTAAAATAGGTATTTTGGGGGTTCCAATGATACTATGTAACTTTTTCTAGATCTAAATTCCAATCTTTTACACATAAAACCCCCACTTATTCTAATATCGCTAAAACAATCCTCAAATATTCCACTTGCTATTAAATACAGATTGCAGAATACCTTATCCCTGTAAGAGATATAAGAATAGAGAACATTTGCATCTTCTGGAAAAGCTGAACTGACCTCAGGCAGTGCCTACCTCCTGCTCTTCCACAAGGCTTTTTACATGTCTTCCTCCTTAGCATACCTGTCTTGATGGCACACCCTCTATTCACCTGTCAGTCAAACCCTACATTTCAGCCTTGGTATAAAGCCCCTTGTTTCCTTTAGACCTTCCTGCCAGTGAGGGCCACCGACCATCAGTCGGTCTTTAGAAGCCACTTGGTCAGACCCCTCAGATTTATAGACTGGGAGGTCCAGGGATCAACAGTCATACAGGAAAACAGCAGCAGAGTCAGAACTAGAATTCAGATCTCCTGGGACTCAGGGGAAGGGCTTTTCCTTTATACCATCCTCTTCTCCTTAATTTAACTATTGTGTGAACCTAACATTATTTTGACTTGCTTTCAAGGGCTCCTGAGCACTGCATTTCAAACATTATTTTTTTTAATATTTTTAAAAATATATTTTGATTTTTTACAGAGGAAAGGAGAGAGATAGAAAGTCAGAAACATCGATGAGAGAGAGACATCGATCAGCTGCCTCCTGCACGCCCCACAGTGGAGATGTGCCTGCAAGCAAGGTACATGCTCCCAACCGAAATCGAACCCGGGACCTTTCAGTCCGCAAGCCGACGCTCTATCCACTGAGCCAAACCGGTCTCGGCTCAAACATTATTTTTGAAGTCTCCTTCATTTACTTCCAGTCAGCAAAAATGAGGATTAGACTTAAATGCAAAAAGATCCTACACAGTTGTGCATTTCCCTCCAATAAACAATATTATAAAAATGCCAAAGAAACCATTTCTTTAGTGTGTTTTAAACGTGAACTTACAGTTAAAGTCTAATTTAAAAATGTAAGCATACAACTAGGCTTTACCAAAGAGGAACGTGTTTATTTCACTGAAATTCTTAAAAATATTTTTTTGGCAGTTGTCACATAAAATGTCCTAATGTAAAAAAAAAAAAAGTCATTAAAAAGAACAGAAAGGCATGAAAAAACAGACCCAAAATGTTAAGATTTTATTTACAAAGCTTCTTTGTTGTACAGAAAGTAAAAATGCTGTTACAGTCTTGGTGTAACTGGTAGCCACAGCTGGTTGACTCACCAATCACAGCTATCCACGCTACAGCAAGAGTCTTACATGAAAACCTAACAACGCTTACAATTTTGTTGGGGTGCAGTCCCCAAGCTTGGTGGTGAATTTCCAAAGGGACTACATGGAGGAAGGCGGAATGTCACAGGAACTATTCTTTGGCTCTTTGGGTGGGTGGGTGTCCTGGGGTTTGTATCACAGCTACCTTTTTTTTTTTTTTTAAACAGCTACCAAATCCATATGATGAGCAGTCCAACCAATACTGAACAGTTCTTTTTTTTGCAGGTTATTTGGGTTCTCAATCATCTTCTCCTTCATCATCTGTTTCTCTCTTCCTCTTTTCACCTTTCCCGCTTTCTTCCTCCTCTGTATAATAACAAAAATTCACTTTGAGACAATTGGAAAGGCATTTTGCCTAAGTGATTGCTAACGAAGGTAAAAAAACAATGAATTTTTTGATGGCTGAGAGATGATAAAAAAAGATGCCAACTTAATCTATTAAGAGGTATTAATTTTAAAAAGCATAGTGACCACAGAACTAAGAAGGCAAAATGCACAGCAGCATCTCAAGTCACAACAAAGTTAAGCCAGTTTTCTCAATTTTAAGTTGCAGTCTCCCAAATGTTTCTTACTTTTGTTGGTCCAATGAGAGATTTGCTTATCAGGGACTTTCGGAGTTAGTTAGCCTGTTTCTTTGTATGTAAAATGGGACAATGGTACTAACTTGGAGGGTTACTCTGAAGATTAACGGAAATAATAGAATATTTAGCTTTGAACATGGCAAGATTCAAATTGTAGCAAGTTGATATTAATTAAAAAGAGATTTCTAGATGCCTCAGAGGCCTAAATATCATTGTTTTTTCAACTAGTAAAAATTCACGACTATTTCAATGAAATTAGCTAAATCGGTATCAAAGCTCCTGGAAGGCAGAAACCAGGTCCTAAAGATTGCTCTCCTATTATAAATTTGGTCCAGTGCCTGGTACAGAGAACAGATGCTGGAAAAAAAATTTTAACCAATGGAAACATAGCAAACCACCTGGTATTCTGGAACCTATATATGCATGAGAATCTGTGCTTTCAATGAATAGTTAACAAATGGATATTTCACTGGTTTTGGTTAAAGTGGAGAGGAGTTAACACTAATCAAATTGGAAAGGTGATATGTATATAATCTGCAAAAATTATGACTCAATTACTAAGACTTTTTTAAATTAAAGAATTCAAAACACAGAAATCTTATGCCTGGGAATATCTGAATGATAAGTTCCAAAAACATAGTTCAAGTGTGGGGACTGAAAACTGGGGCTCCTTCCTCAGAGAGACATTCTTAATTGCTTGCTACATAGAGCAGGTGAGCTGTATCAGTGTAGATACTCTGACGGAGCTACATAAGTGCCTGTAAAGACTACCAGGGCAAAGGGCATTTTTTTTTCTCAGTGGTTGTGGCAAATTCTAAGTTAATGGACAGCCATTCCCAGATTTTTAGCTGAGGAGGACCAAATTCATGTATTACACCCACCTTCATCCTCATCCTCATCCTCATCGTCTTCATCTTCATCAACTTCTCCATCATGTCCAAATTCTTCTTCCTAAAGAATAGTAATGGCAATTATCATTATTAGATTAATTCTGCCAAGTTGAGAAGTACAAAAACTATACATTTCCCAATAAATATAACAATCCATCAAGGAGAAAACTTTCAGGTTATTTTTATCTACTTTGATGTGCTGAGATATGTTGGTTTCTCTTAATAAGCTGAATTTAAATTTTTCTTTAAAAATTTACCCAACTGTTGTGACTCAGTGGTTGAGCATCAACCCATGAACCAAGAGGTCATTAGTTTGATTTCAGGTCAGGTCATATGCCCAGGTTTCAGGCTCAATCCCAGTAGGCAGAAGGCAGCTGATCGGTGATGTTTATCTCTCCTTCCTTCCTCTCTCGCTAAAAATCAATAAAAACATACTTAAAAAAAAGTTGCTTTTCAGAAGTAAGCATTTCATTTGCCAGACATGCTTAATTAGTATACAACTTTAAATGAATAATTCAAGAAATTATTTAAAATCTTGAATTTCAAAGCAGGTTTGGACAAAGATTTCTACATTACCATCTATCTGATAAAAGAATAACATGCTAATTGACCGTACCCTCATCCAATCAGGACTATGCAAATTAACTCAACAAAGATGGCAGATTACTTTGCATATGCAGGCACCTAGCAGGGGTGACACCAGGCGCTCTGGGCCTCTGGGCAACGTGGGAAGGCGGAAAGGTGGCTACAGCCAGAGCGAAAGTGGTGCCGGCAGCCAGGGAAAGGAAGGCCCATTCTTTTTTTTTTTTTTTTAAATATATTTTATTGATTTTTTTATAAGGAGGAAGGGAAAGTGACAGAGAGTTAGAAACACTGCTGAGAGAGAAACATTGATCAGCTGCCTCCTGCACATCTCCCACTGGGGATGTGCCCAAAACTAAGGTAAATGCCCTTGACTGGAATTGAACCTGAGACCTTTGAGTCTGCAGGCTGACACTCTATCCACTGGCCAAACCGGTTAGGGCAGAAGGCCCAGTCTTGCCAGAATCTTTGTGCATTGGGCTTCTAGTTATTATATAAAATGTTTCCTTCAGGAACTTGACTTCATTAAACACCTATGAGATTATAAAAATGCTCAGACTTATTTCTGTACAAAAAAAGAACATGTTTTTGGTGACATCTATCTTTCCTGGCCTGTTTTCACAAACCTCCTTGAGGGTCAAAGTTAAGTCACTCCTTTCTCCTGTCCTTCTATGGCATTCAACTCCTTACATATATTGTATTACATAGGTGTTCCATTAAACTCCACTACCTGCTCTTGCAGGGTAGGACCACATTTTTTAAAAAATGTTTTTATTACTTTGGAGAGAGAGAAATATTGATGTGGGAGAGAAACATTGATCAACTGCCTCCTTCACACCCCCACTATTGGAGATTGAACCCGCAACCTGGGCATGTGCTCTGACTAGGAATCAAACTGGTGTCTTTTTGGTACATGGGACGATGCTCAACCAGGTGAGCCACACACACCAGGGCAGGACCATATCCCTATTTAACTTTGCATCCCTAGCTCTTTTAACAGAGGCATATATTTGCTGAATTAGGCTGAATCTAAAAGAACAAGTCAAGACTTGGTAAACATATCTTTCCTTTCAATACAACAACAAAGAAACAGACATACCTTCAGTTCTCAATGTTTCCAGTTTTTTCCCCCTACTGAATGAATACTCAACTCTCTGCTTCCTTCCAAAGTTAAAGGGTTAAAACTTACCTTACAGAGCCAAGAACTGTGTCCAGTTAGCATTTCATTTAGTATTTATTAAAAGAGGATAGGGTTTATGAGAGCTAAATTAATCCGACTGATATTAGTCTATTCACATGTATATTGTTTTCTTCAGAAGGCCTTTTTCTTTCTCTTCCCTTCCTTCTTAAAAAGGAATCTATATTTCTAATAATTAAATAGGAAGCAGGGAAGCAGAATTGCACTGACCTCCCCACTGACTTCATCTTCATCCTCTTCTCCTTCTACATCCTCATCTTCATCCTCATCCTCTTCATCCTCAAATTCTTCTTCCTCACCATCCTCATCCTCCTCGTCCTCTTCATCTTCTCCTTCTGAAGAGTCCAAAAGGAATTCATTAAATACTCTTGATGTCCCAGGGGGGTACATCTGCTAGGTGTTGAGAAATTATGGGTTAGTCCACAGGACAAATGCTGGACTACACCAACATCAGGGAAAACCACAAACCAGTCACTCTTCTTGCACCAAGCTGTGGTAGCTCAGTACTTTTGTCCAACAGAATCCCATCACATCTGGAGGCCGGGACTCCTGGGAGACTAGATGTACACTCTGTAACACTTATGATACAGTGTCTGGCATTTGATTCCAAGTAAGGAAGGGGGAAGAGGGTAGGAATGTGTATGTATAAAACACGATCAGTTATGAACCAGTAAACTATTAAAGCTCAGTCATGGGAACATAAATGTTTTACTATTATTTTTACCTTGGTCCATGTCTAAATTTTTCTACAAAAAATTGAAACAAAACAAAAATATTCTTCTGAGGTAAGTTACCACCACAAAGCTGCCCAAATGGGAGGCTTGGGAGATGCCCACTGACAACCCTGTGACAAGCTGGGGAGGCACGTTGGGAGGCACCCCCATACTGTGTCTCCATCTGGTGGAGGCGAGCAGCTCTATCTGCGGGTCTTAGAGCTCACTGTGCTCTATTCCGCCTCACAGCCTCTGAACACTCTTCCCTCTTCTGTTTGACTGACATGGATTCAACCTTTGAATCTCAATTAAGTATCACTTCCTTGGGCAGATAAGCCAGACCTCCGAGTCCCAGCTCACTCACACACAAGCACCTGGTTCATCTTCCACACAATTTGCTCACTTGTGATTTAACATTTTCTTCTCAGTAGTAAGCTCCAAGAGGACAGAAACCATGATGTGTGTTTTTTCCTTTCACAACTATTCTCCTGTGCCCAGCACATAGGAAATGCTCAAATACTTTTGCCTCGACTGAGCTTTTCTCAGGAACCCTCCCCCCTCCAAAAGAATTTTCTTTACAGGCTCTTGCACAGCCAGTTTAAAATGATCCTCAATAGACAAAAGGAGCACAAAGGGTTTTTAGGGATAACTGGAAACCTGTGGGGAGGGAAACAAGTGACATAAATATTTGGAACAAGATGAGATGTCTTATTTTGTGACATCTTAAAAGCATTGCGGCCATGAGTTTGACATGCTTGTCTTACATCCCATCCTACCTCTTTTTGCCTTATCTCAAACCTCCTGCAAAATCAAACTATGTTTCCAGAGCACAGCACCAATAATGGCACCAAGTTGCCTGATGTTTTTCCTCCTCTGCTTTTCTTGATTTCTATCTTTTGTATTTTTATTTTAAAGAAAAGAGTTATTTAAAAATAATCATGAGTCTAAAAAAACCTTGATCAAATGTCAATGATAAAAACTCCTTCTAAGTCCATGTTATAGCCAGAGATTATTTCCCTTATTAATGAAAAACAGAACCTAACACATAGCACTTTGAAATCATCATCTTCTTCGATCCTAGTAATATATTATAGGCAGGAAACCTATTTTATTTATATTTAGATATAACAAACATGTACCAAGTACCTATTAAGTATTGGGCCCTTGGAATAAAGAAAAAAGCCCCGACCCAAGAAAATAATCATAGCATAGTTGGAAAGGACAAGAATAGCAGAGACAGGTGCTATGAAAGAGGTAGCAAGGAGATGTTCTAGCACAGTGGTCGGTAAACTCATTAGTCAACAGAGCCACATAGCAACAGTATAACGACTGAAATTTCTTTTGAGAGCCAAATTTTTTAAACTTCTTCTAACGCCATTTCTTCAAAATAGACTTGCCCAGGCCATGTTATTTTTGTGAAAGAGCCACATTCAAGGAGCCAAAGAGCCGCATGTGGCTCGAGAGCTGCAGTTTGCAGACCACGGTTCTAGCATGTTCGCAAATCTAATCTCTCAAAGGTATCAGGAAAATCCTGCAAGTTTTGACAAAGACGAGTTTTGTAAAGATAAGTAAGCAGTAACCAAGACAGGGGAACAGCTAGGAGGAAGACAGGAGACATGAAATGATGGTCTCTTTAGTAAACTGTAAATCACAAGTACTTCAATTGGGTGGAGCAGTCTATGATCTCTAGGCTTGAAATTCAAGACATTAGCTAACAAACCATTTTTATTTGGAATCATTTAAAGGCTTCAATGTCCCAAGCACTTATTAAAATTAAACAGAAGTTGTAACGGAAGTTGTAAGCTCTAGGACCAAATTTAATGGAATGCCTACATGCATGTATATAATAAATTATTTTTCTCAACAGCAAGAACATTCAGCAGCTTTATCAGGACCCTTGAAGGCAGAAATTAGATTCATGGATATAATGTCCAATCACCTTCATCATCCTCTTCTTCATCCACACCATCCACTTCGGCATCTGAGTCAGAAGCTTCTCGATCCTCTCGGTCATAGCCATCCAGGTAGGTCAGCTGGGGCAAGAGCTTAAAGACACTCTCTCGGTAGTCATTCAGGTTAGTAACCTCACAGTTAAACAGATCCAGGCTTTTCAGACATTCCAACTTTTTCTGAAGGATTAAAAAACACACTTCCTAAACCAAAGGAACCTAAACAACAAAATTCATCTCCTAAGAGGTAAAAATTCTAGGCTCATATTTAATTAGCTACTACCCATTCAACCTTGTACATAGGAAAACATTTAAACTCTTTTGCAATCTTTATATTAGAGGCCACTAGATTTGTACCTAGTCCTTTCCTTCTACATCTACCCTTCTAAAAGAACTGTCTTTTTCTGGCAGCATTAGTCTAAAGATATCTAAATTTGAAAAAAAATTATTAAAATTGGATCTTCTTATAGTACAAGACAAATCAGAGAATTTGATAAATTTGGTTCAAAACTAACTTCAAATATTTGAGTACACAAATGCCCACTAAGAACTTGCTGGGTATCAAGGTACCAAGTCTTCAAAGCTCTGGGGTAGTAGTATGGAAGAAAATTCTTCCAACCCATCAACTCAATCTCAAGGTGCTTGAGATTTCTACTTGGGAACACAGATGTGAAATACTAAAGAACAGAATATAAAAAAGCACAAAGTTTAGTGATGCAGACATTTTCTGGAAAGACAAGAATCAATACAGGCTAGGGAAAAGGAGTTTAAACTTCAGAAACAAAAAACATTACACTCTTCTTCTTTTTGGGGAAATGATTGACACTGTTACCAGACTTTTCCATGTAAAATTCTTTTGGTATTATCATCTTTGAAACTTTGTTGAATACCTCATTTATCTGGAACTTTTAATTTCTTTTACTAAAACAGTTAAGGTGTAAAAACTTAAGATTGTTTTCTAAGCAATCAAAGTGGATAGGAAAACTTCCAGGTATTTTTACTCAGATCTTCATCTGTTATGACATCAACGTATTAGTACTTCAACCCCACATCTATTAAGTTTTGATTAAGGGTTAAGAGATTGGGAGGACAGATATTATTACAAGCAAGTTAGGAGACAGCACCAGGTGTGACAGCAAACCCTCTTAAGGAAAAGAGAGGGTGTAAGCTTATAAAAAACAAACACAAAACATGAAGCCTCGTGCCTTTTAGAATAGGGGCAATAAGCCCGAGGGCATATGCTAGATAGCTTCATACGTAACTTATGAAGCTATATAGCGTATGCCCTCCGGGCTTATTGCCCCTATTCTAAAAGGCTTTTCTGAATCAAGAGAAAAGGCTTGAAAGAATAAGCAAGAAATATATGTATATATTTGGTTAATCCTCTCCTGAGGATATTTTTCTATTGATTTTTAAGAGAGTTAAAGGGAAGGTAAGAGACAGAAGTTGCAAAAAATAAATGTTGATGTTTAAAGTCTTTGCTGCTTTATTTGGGAAAGTTATTTCAACATTCACAAAGACCTAGAAAGAACTGCAGATTAAACAAAACCTTCTCTTCAAGACTTGAGGTATCTGTGTAATTCTAGGGAATTACAAAATGATTAGAAAAATCTTTGCTCTAAAGCAGGGCTTGGCAAGATTGCTGCTGGCCCATTCCAACCCACAGCCTGTCTTTGTAAAACAAGTTCTATTCAAACAGAGCCACACTCATTTGTTTATACATTATGTATGGTGGTTTCTTTTTGTGCTACAAAGGGGACTCTGAGTAATTGTGACAGAGACTGTATGGCTGACAAAGCCTAAATGATCTATTATTGGGCCCTGTAGTAAAAAGTGTTGCTGACCGCTGCCCTTAGAGAATCTTCATCTTCCTGGTCAAAGATGAGGTTCCCACACTTACTTTACTTTCCCTGAGCAGCCCTTGGGAACATAGAGCCAGACAGGGAACACTGAGTAGGGTTGCAGCAACAGGAAACTGTACTCCTCAAAACACCAATGTATGATGATCCAAGGGTTTGTGAATCAAAAAATGTGCTTATGTAAGTCAGTCCCCTGAGGTCTTAAGAAAACTGCCCCCAGCCTTTCTTAGAACAGCTTTCAGATTAGGTTCCCCACTGGGCAGGCCCTGACCTCCAGAAGCCCAGGTATGAATTCTTGCCAAGAAGAAAATAAACGCTGAAATGCCACCCCAGATAACTAGATAGCATACTGGGAACTCTTTTTTCTTCACAAAACAGTTGACTCTATACCAGCTAGGATACAACAAGTAAATTTAGGCAGCTTTCCGAAAGAGGCTCAGTCTAAAAATTCATCAAAGGAATGAGCCATGTACTCCTCAAATGTGTTCCCTAGGAAAAGATACACAAAAAATGCATACACCCCTGATCTTTAATGCTCTACACTGCCCCAGGCTTTTCTCTAGATTTATCAACCATCCCGGCTCTCTGTTTCTGAAACTATGAATCTGTGATATTTTTGGCTACTTCTTGAGAAAGGATCCATTATAATTCGGACTTGCCAAACAGTATGATAGAAACTAACTGAAAGAAAATAAACAACAAAATCACAAATAACCATAGTATCCTAGAAATGTTTCAAGTAGTAAAATTACACTTTAAGATCCCAAATACAATACAGACAAATTATTCAGGATCCCAATGTAATGTTTAAGTACTGCTAAAAAAAAAAAATCACAAATTTTTATCATAGCACAAATTTGGCCTAAAACTAAAAGGCTAGCCATAATAAACATTAAACATTTTATTAACAATAATTTTGCTTGCCTTCTTAGAATTTAGAAGGGCTTTTGGGGATGGTTTGGATGGCCCAGGTCTCTTAAAAAAGGTGTCCAAGGTAGTTTGAAATGATGCCTTCTTTGTCTCTCGATTAATGTCCCTGTAGCAAGCAGAGGCATTCACAATCATTGCATTGACTGTAAGAACTGGGCTCAATGTAGACGGTGTTCAAAATGTTATGTGGTTAATGAGGATGAGGATGGTGTTTTTTCCCACTGAAGAATACTATCAGAAGTAAAAGTTGATCTAACATTTCCCCCTTCCACCCTCTGCTAGTTGTATTTTATTCTAAGTTCTAACTTCAGGAGACCCACCTAGCACCCCTGGGAATCTGAGAAGCAAGTTCAGAGACGGGCAGGAGCCCAGACTTTTCCAGAAAGTCCTGGGCGTGCAGCACTGCAGCTCTCACTGGCCAGCCAAGTGTATGACTCTGGACAAGGGATTCAGCCTCTCCCAAGCCTCAGCTTCCTCTTGTGTAAAATGAGGGCCATGCTATTTCTATCCACTTTGTAGAAATGTTCTTTGAGGATTACTAATGAGATAACACATAAAGCATCCACTATAATGTATGGTACGTAGCAGATCCTCTAAAAATGATAATACAACAATGATTATTTCTCATTCTTTACTGTCCCAGGGAACTGAGACTTTCAAAGCTACCAAAAAGCCCTCATACGTATCTAACCAGGTCAGGAACATCCAGGTAAACAGCTCTCACACTCAGTGTTTGCTTCGGCTCTGCCTCTGTATGCTAGGGCACTGACAAAGGCTTCTGATGAAACATTTAAGAGAACCCAGATTGTTATGAGAATTAGGCAAAAGCCAGTGGTCTAGCATGGAAAGATAATACCTGGCATTCTGTTCTAGAAAAAAGGGGGTTCCTATGTTCACAGTGACCCTGGATTGATAGGCCTGTCATTAACACAAACAATAAAGATTTAATAAAGACTATTAGCACTTAATTTCGTGCTCCTGTTAAACAGCTCAAGTCAATTTGGATATGAAACAAAACTGTAGGTAAAAAGAGAAGAACAGGTCCTAAGAACAATGCAAAGACAGTGGACATGGATTTGAATCCCTAGTCTGTAAATTATTGTGTGATTATTAACTAAGTTTTCTAAACTTGATTTTCTTTACAGTCATTCTTTTCTGTGACTTATGAGGATACAGTGGGCCAAAGTTAATGTCCTTGAATTCAGCAAAACTCAATGTTTGTTTAAACATTGGGAATGTGGATTGGTTTGGAGAAAAAGCTTAGAACCAGTAAAAATGAGGGAGCCTAAGTATCCAGGTGTACCCATCTACAGCAGAAAAGAGGGGCAAAATATATGGAGCAAAGGTAGGAAATAGGCTCCCAACGTTTATGAAAAATATGAGTTAGACATAGTTCACTTAATGAGACGTACACATAAAGTGACTCAGTAGAAGATGCTTAAATCTACAATGAAGCAGCACCTCTGTTAATTAGGAGGGAAAGACCCTGTAATTCTGACAGGAAACCCTCTTTATTGAAAGAAGTAATAATTTAACCTTATCTTCCCTTGAAATATTAATAGGACATCCTGTACAACTAATATGAAATGCAAATATTATAAATATACTGTGACATCAGAAAAGATGGATAGCAGAGGACAGCTTGTCCCAGTGGTCAGTCAGCAAACCGCGGTTCGCAAGCCACATGCGGCTCGTGATCCTCGGTTTGCCGCTCTGTTGACTAATGAGTTTGCTGACCACTGGCTTATCCTCTTGGGTTCTGTTCTTCTGCATCCTAAAAGACAACTCCTACCTACTGTGTAACCCTCTCCCAGTTAATGTTTGGAAGTTAATGGAAATACGGACTTTATGTACACCATAAAGTAAGCCTCATTAAAATGGAATTATCCCTGTATGCCAAATTTATAGCATGTCATGTTTAGGT
The DNA here is from genome assembly GCA_011751065.1 of Lasiurus cinereus. Lineage (NCBI taxonomy): Eukaryota > Metazoa > Chordata > Mammalia > Chiroptera > Vespertilionidae > Lasiurus > Lasiurus cinereus. The sequence continues at coordinate 10,339,944 of JAAGEH010000226.1, forward strand.
AAAATAGTCATTTATCAATCTTGAATTCATAGAAATTTTCAGGTGCCAGCTAAAAGAGGAGCCTGGGGGGGTTCCCCCATACCCTGCATTAAGCCCTGATCTAAAAGCTCTTTTATGGCCACCACAACTTCCACTTGGGCCGGACCCCATTGGCACAGCTTTCCAACTAACAAAGCAAAGTAAGTGCATAGTCTTATTTTATTTCCAGAACTCCTACGAGAGGAAACTGAGGCCCAGAGAAAAGAAGCAATTTGCCCAAGGTCACACAGCAAGTCTGTATCTGGTGACACTTAAACTTTAACTTTCCATAGCTTATCCCAGTATGAAAGACTGAAGTGGATTTGGGGGTTCCCATGAAAAACTTAGGGCAACAGTATCCAACTAACGCCTAAGATCATGAATTAGGAGATCTAAAACTTATTGGAACTGTCCTTCGACTTCTGTTCCATCTGAAATTCAGATATGCCACCCAACATAAACAGCTTTTTCTAGCCAGTCTGGGGATAAAAAATAAATGTTTAATTTCATAAGCACATGACATTTTAAAAGAAAAAAAAGAATTCCCCTTTGAAGAAAGCCACCACAGTATCAGGTAATCAGTTATTTCCAATCATTTCCCTTACTATAAAGAAATATGAAAATGAAAATGACCAGTAAGTTTTGGTTTCCAAATTCTTAATTACTTACCAAGGGTTCCAAGGTACTGATATCTTTCAGTTTATTTCCACTTAAATTTAGATGTGTGAGATTTGGAAGTTTTTCTGCCAACATGTCCAAGCATCCAGAGATTCTATTGTCACTAAGCTCAAGCTGTGAGAGAAAATGCACACAGGACACACAAATATACGGAGAAACACTTATCATTAAGGTGTTCTAAAGAGCACATACAGTTCTTAAATACTTACCAAGACCAAACAATCTGATTTTTACCAGTGCGTGTATGTTCATTTTGTTTGATTAAACCCAAATAAGTAGTTTATGGATCCCAGCAACATTTTGGGGGAGGAAAGACAGGATATGATAAGTGTTGTGTTTTCTTAACCAGATGCTAATTTTAACAGTTTGCTCAAGAACTGGTCCCTAACAGCAGTGAATACATTTTCTAACCTAAAAAGTGGGTCAAAGCAAATTAGAATTCTTTAAGAAGTTGTAATATGCTATACTTGCCAGGAAGGGTAACTGGTCCATGCATTTTAAGCAGCTTACTGTGTGTGCCAAGCAAAACTTGCTGTGCCCACTTGGAACTTAATCTGGTCCTGTACAGCGCTGACACATTGTGGAGTTCTACATCTGGAAGCCACCAGGGAATTTGCTCTGAAGGCTATAGAAGTAGTACAAGCCCCAAAACACACCCTTAAAGAAGTTCCATGACCTCAGGAAAGGGAGTGGGGCAACAGCTTCAGGGCTGATACAACCAACTCCCTGGAGGCCACTTCTTACATAAACATGGCCTTTACAAGAACCTACTCTAATTTCTTAGCTGCAGGTCAAGTAACACAGCAAACGTGTACCAACAAAGGAAATGAGCCTTCAGCAAGAAATAATAGAGTGAAAGATATTGGAGCATGGAAAAATTAGATGGTCAAGAGCATCTAATTCAAATTCTTCATTTTGCAGATGAGAAAATTTAGACCATACAGCTGGTATCAATCCGCTTTTTAAATGCCAACAACGATAATTATATCAGCACTTACTTAGTAGTTCATAAGTGCCAGGTACTATTGAAAGCACTAGAAATACTACATGATCACTTGATCTCACAATAAACCGATGGGATAGGTAGAATTATTACCCCCACTGACAGACGAAGAAAATGAACTACGAAGAGACAATGAAATATGCCAAAGAGCTCACAATTACAGTGGAAAACCTATGATTTGAAGCTGGGCAGGCTAGTTTCAGAAGAATCTATGCCCTCTGCACTATCCTTCGTACCTTGAAGAGCATGAAAACATCATGTAATTTCATCTACAGCATGCAAAGAAATAATAATGAGCAGAATTGGAGGAACTTTTTAATTTAAATAGTTGTTGAAAGAATGAGTTTAAAAAACAATTCAAGCCCAACTAGTGTGGCTCTGTGGTTGAGCATCAACCTATGAACCAGGAGGTCACAGTTCGATTCCCGGTCAGGGCATATGTCCAGCTTATGGGCTCAATCCCCCGTGAGGGGCATGTAGAAGGCAGCCGATCGATGATTCTCTCTCATCATGTTTCTATGTCTCTCTCCCTTTCCCTTCTTTTCCAAAATCAATGAAAGTGTGTGTGTGTGTGTGTGTGTGTGTGTGTGTGTGTGTGTAGTCTGGTGCTTAGGTGTTATTAAATATTTCAGGAGAATGCAACATTTCAGAAAAAAATTTTTTCTTCCAATGGGATAGTCCAGTCTAATATCTAATCATCTAGATTTAAAAATATAAGTATATAATCAACAAAGCTCCAAGTGTTACCTTTATTGAGATATTAGTAAATAAAAATAAAAAGAAAACACTTATTTTTGTTGGTCAGAATATCAACACATATGTAATACATCCTTTCAACATGAATATCTTAGGGAGCAGAAATAACAAGGCAATCCCGCTAGAGGACTTAATGGCATATTTATTTTGAAATAAAAGCAATGTGTAAATTTAGGAAACCTGTGACATTTATACACCAAATATCTGTCAGATCCTGTTTCGTGTTATAAAACAAGCCATTCTAGGGTAGGAAAAAAACAAAATCCACATCAACTATAAGAACATCTATCTGCTTTTAATAGATATCTCCATTCCTCCCTCACTAATTCTACAAGTAACAAATTAAAATAAGACTTCAAAAGAATTTGATAAAGCCTATATAGAGATGATCACTGATACATTTACTTTCTAAGTCTGACAGTACACTGACCATAATAATTCAAGAAAATGTATCAGGATGCTAGGAAAACAGAACACAAAACACATACTACTAGGATCTGCTAGCATCAAATTTATGTAGATAGATAAAAAGCCACCAGTTGTTTACTGGACTGATCAGAGCTTCCAATGTCACCAATAACCCATGCAAATAAAAAGGATGACTGTTGAATCTCTAAAGCACATACTTATCAGAGAAAAGGGAAAAATTTACCAATTTAAATATAACAAGATTCTTTGATATAGGAAGCAGGGCACCCTGAAATCCATGAGGAGTATCTGAGCATTTATTACCTAAATAAAGCAAGTATGTAAAAAGCATTTCTTGTTTTAGTTCATATACTTAAGCAACAAACAATTCCCCTTCATGACTCAAAAGCAAACTACAGGAACAACCTACTTGCCCCTTTGTTTAAATTTGATTACAAATTTCTATGTGTATCTTTGTTTAGACAAAATTTCATATACATTCGCTAATAAAGTGAATACCTAAACAAAATCACATACCTTTCTGTATGTAAAAAAAAAAAAAAAAAAAGGCACCATGTTAGGAAATAGGAGATATGGATTCTAGTTTTGGCTCTAGCACAAACCACTTTTGTGGGAGGCTTTAGGCAAATTACTATATCTTTCTAAATTTACTGATGTGTCTTAAAATAAGGGGCTAGACTGGAAGATCAAAACTGTTTTTTTCCAGTTTTGACATTCTGGAGCTCTGTGACAGATAAATACAAAGAAAACATTTCTCATGTTTTTTTAAAGTAAGGGGTGGAGTTGGAGGGCAATAGTGATTTGCAATTAGACCAATGAAGAGCTAATAACCGACCATCAGCTAGGATACAGAAATACAGAGGCTTTGTTACAATGGATTCTTGCAGTAAGTCACAGCACATTTTAAAATTCTAGTCATTAAAATTACGTAATGGGTTTCAATTATCAAAGAGTATAAATCTAAAAAGTCTTTACTACTTAAACTCATCTTTAATCAACAAACATAAAACATGAGTGATAGGCATACTAAGAACAAAATATATCTAAGATTATAACAACAAATTTATAACTAATAAATTATGCACAAAATAATTATTCTTCATAACTAATATTGATTTAGCATCCCACATGTATTATTTCCAAACATCACAACAATTCTGTAAGGTCAGGTGGTATCACCAATTTAATGGTGAGGAAATTGAGCCTTACAAGGATTAAGTAACCTGCAGATCCCCCATCAAGGAAAGATAGAACTGGAATTCAATCCCAGATATGCCTAGTTCCAAAGGCTATATGCTTTCTGCTATATTAAATGCTTCCTTCCAGGAAAAACCATGTATTTTTCCCTTCTCACAGTATGGTTCCTTTTTACTGTTAAAAAGCACTCACCTTTTTCAATTTTGGTAGTTTGGGGAGATTTGAAACTGAAATCAAGCCTACATTTATTAAACTGAGGAACTCTAAGTTCACAAATTCAGCTGTTAAGCCCTCAATTTTTCCATCATCCGATTTGCAATTGTCCAGGACAAGTTCTCGAACCTATAGATGACAAAGGAAAAGACAAGCTTTCAGAAACATACAGAAAAAAACTTTTACCATAAATATCCAGCAAAAATACCCACTTTAGGGGCAGCCTTTAGATCAGTTATAAATAAGTGAAAAATGACTAAGCCTTTAGTAACAATATACTAATAGATACCAAGGATGAAATGTTACACCGCGCATAAAGATGTGAACTCTTTCTTTTCCAGAGACAGAAACTACAGTTCATAAGATATAAGTGAAGAGACTGTATCTCCCCTATTTCTTTCCCCGAGTCTGTTCTCTTAGGATTAGCTTTAAGTACAAATGCAGAGTGAAGACACCGCTCCCCCTCTTTTAGGCTGAGTCTATCTCAAGGCTCACAAGACTGGCAGAAGGAAAAGAGGAAGTCTTACTTTTCCCATCAAGATCACCGAGAGATGCTGGCAGCACTCTACATTGCCACTTGCGGTATTATTAATCCTTACTGAGGTGATCTTGACACTTGGAATGGGTCAAGATGCGAAAGGCCTTAATTTAAAATAAAGATCAATTTGGGTTATATGTGAGAATGACAGGCTAGAGACTGTTAGACATTAAATTAGATTCCTTTTCAGACATAAAATCTCCTTCTTTGGAGATCCTGAAATTCAGAACTCAAATTCATCTAAGGGTATCACATCTGAAGATTTTGAATACTGATTTAATAACAGTCTACAGTGTGAATACTGTAATAATCCTTATTGCCATTCTTGTTCTGTGGTTCACTCTGAAACTTGCAATTTTTAACACATTCTGATCAATTTACAGTGATGCAAATTAGTTTTAACTGCCAAACGCCTTCTTGCAGTAAATCTACCAAGTTTAATAACATTAATCAAGCATGTATATGGAAGGGAGATGCTGATAGCTCTAAAATGAAGATAGGAGCTAGTGACATCTTTATCCTCCCATACAGAATCCAAGGATCCTACTCTATTAATTGCTATCATTTATCGAGACCATACTTGCTATTCCTGGCACCACTACATACTCCTCCCATTTACAGAGAAGGAAACAGATTTATGGAGTCTGTGATACCCACACCACCACTTCTCACTTGCTTCTTCATGATTTCTCACTGCCCTACTTCCCTGGTGTCAGTCAGGATGCATGCAGTCCTATTTTACCTTTTTCCTTCCTTCTACTTTTCTCTAGACATCTCTGCCATTCTTCTTTCTTCTGATGAAAATCAGCACATGTGAAACTTAAGAGGTCAACTGAGGAGAGCTGGGCTATGGATACAGATGCCTGGCTCTGTCACTTATAACCTGTGTGACTTCAGGCAAGTCATTTTAACCTCTCTGTGTCTCAGTTTCCTCATCTATGAAGTGGAAAAAAATATTACCCACCTCATGGAGCTGTTGTAGAGCAGTGCTTGGGACACAGTAAATGCCCAGAAAGTAACCTCTCAAGAAAGGAACTAGAGGAATGCTGTCTACTTTATTCGTATCTAGATTAAGTTTTCTTTTCTTTTTTTTTACTAGCAGGTATTCCTTTTGTATTAAATACACACGCACACAATACAACTCCCTAGCCAGTTGCTCAGGGGTTAGAGCGCAGACCGAAGGGTCACGGGTTGGATTCCTGGTCAAGGGCAGGTACCTGGTTGCAGGCTCAATTGGCCCTGATTGGGGCATGTGCGGGAGGCAACCTGTTGATGTTTCTCTCTCACATCAATGTTTCTCTCTCTGTTATCTCCCTCTCCCTCCATTCCATTCTCACTAGAAAAAAAAAAATCAATGGAAAAAACATTCTTGGGTGAAGATTAACAAAAAGCAACAATAAAAACCCAAAATATAAAAAAAAGGTTAATTGTTATTGCCACCCACCTCAGTAGTATACTACATTGCTACTAAAATGAGCCCATTTGGTTTTAGGGGATTTTCTATGACTGTATCTGACAGAGAATCCAAAATTATTATACAAAATGAAATGACCCCAATATGCCAAAAGCCAAATGAGGAGGATTTAGCCATATTCAATCTTAAGCCATTTTGCCTCCCAGCTTACTGGGTGAAGTCACCTTTTTAAAAAATATATATATATATTTTATTGACTTTCTTTTTTTTTTTACAGAGAGGAAGGGAGAGGGATAGAGTTAGAAACATCAATGAAAGAGAAACATCGATCAGCTGCCTCCTGCACATCATACCCCCTACTGGAGATGTGCCTGCAACCAAGGTACATGACCTTGATCATAATCGAACCCAGGACCCTTCATCCCGCAGGCCAGTGCTCTATCCATTGAGCCAACACAGTTAGGGCGAAATCACCTTTTAGATATTTTCTCTCAACCAGTGAAATTTCACTTTAACTAATAAAAAACTATCATAAAGCACCCTAGCTGCTTTGGCTTGGTGGATAGGTCGTCGGCCTGTGGACTGAAGGGTCCCAGGTTCAATTCTGGTCAAGAGCACATGCCCAGATTTCGAGCTCAATCCCCAGGTGGGGGTGTGTGCAAGAGGCAGCTGATTGATGATTCTCTCTCATCACTGATATTTCTAACTCTCTTTTTCTCTCCCCTCCTCTCTGAAATCAATAACAATATATATATTTAAAAACTACCTTAAAATATTTAAATGTGAATGTACAGGTTTGCTGAACCAAATTGCTGAAGAAATAAAAAAGGGGAACCTGGAAGGGAAAAAATGTAAAGTGGTTCTTTTTATTAAAAATTGTTTTTTCTTGATTTTTTTAGAGACAGGAAGGGGGAGAGAGAGAAACAGATTTGTTGATCATTTATTTATGCATTCAATGGTTATGCATTCTTGTTATGTGCCCTGATGAGGATCAAACCCACAACTTTGGTGGGTCTGTTTGATGTTCTATCCAACAGAGCTACCCATCCTGGTCTGTTAAAGTGAGTTCTAATTTGCAAGCTTAGCTATTGAGTTTAGAAGATGAGGCTGGAACTCCTAGGAAGAGGACTGAGGATGGAACCCTGAGGAGACAGAATCCTGCAAAGGAGACTTGAGAAGAATTAGGGAATACCCCAAAATTAAACAGGTGAAATATCCAGAAAGGCTTATGAAAGAAGGAAAAGAAGTGATTGAAAAAATTAGAAAACTTAAATGCTCTTAACAAAGAAATAATTTTTAGGATACACTATGGTATGAAAAATGAACAGAATGTGTTATTTATGTAATATATCACGCATTCGCTTTCTTATCTATAAAAGCCCAGCAACTGAATGGCGGAATGACCAGAATGACCAGTAGCTATGATGTGAACTGACCACCAAGGGGCAGACAGTTAATGCAGAAACTGCCCCCTGGTAGTCAGTGTGCTCCCACAGTGGGAGAGCCGCTCAGCTGACTGGGATGAGTGGCACTCCCAGGGGGCTGATCCCTGCAGGCCATGCCCCGCACCAGTGCATGAATTCATGCACCAGGCCTCTAGTCCTATATAATAAAAGTATAATATGCAAATTGACTGAATGGGGGGACAACCAGTTGGCGGGGGCAGGGCCAGCAATCAGGCAGCGCCAGGCCAGTCAAGGCAAGTACCAGTGGGCAGAAGGAAGGGACAACAATGGGGGGTAAGGGGAGGAGGCAGCAACCAGTGGAAATGGAGGGGGTGGGGGGCCACCTGGTGTCCTCCTGCAGAGGGAGGCTGGCAGCAGCGGCAGCGTGATCGGGGCAGCACTTTCCCCTGATCAGCCTTCCCCATCACCTCCCGCAGAGGGAGGCCAGACTGCGGCTTAGGCCCACACTGCCTAAGCCATCAGTAGGACATCCCTGAGGGCACTCCCCCACCCCCGAGTGCACAGATTTTCATGCACCAGGCCTCTAGTAAGTACTTAAAATCTCACAGAAATAATCTCAGAGAAAGTAAGTGGCTGGGAGACTTTTCCCTAAAACCTTATTTTGTACTTCACTGATGAGAATGTTAACCTATTTTTTAAAAATAAAGGTAAAAAAATCACTGCTAGTCTTTGAAAGTACTGCACAGGGGTTTGTGCAAAGATTGTAGGAGACTGAGTAGATGATGAAATGAGAGAAAACTTGGATATAAACATAATCAACTTTCTGATCATAAACATACATTAATGGAAAGCATATTAATGTTCATTACTATTGATATTTTTTTTGTCTTTGTGTATTTTAAATATAGGCAAGATAAAACTGTATGGCTTAGCATACTTTAAAATAACAACTCTGCTCTGGCTAGGTAGTTCAATTGGTTAGTGTCATTTCAAAATGCCAAGGTTGTAGGTTCAATCCTTGGTCAGACACATACAAGGATCAACCAATGAGTGCATAAATAAGTGGAACAACAAATCAATGTTTCTCTCCAAAATCAATTAAAAAAACAACTACAACTCTGAATATCTGTTAATAGCTAAATAGATTAAGGTGTATGGATGTACCATAAATTACAATCTTCCTTGTAGAACACAGTTCCAATCTTCCCTATTATAAAAAAATGCCATAATATCTTACGCAAAATCTCTTCTGTTATTAGGATTGTTTCCTTAAAAGCTATTGCGAGGCAAAAGAATATAAACATTTGATTCTATTATTGAGTTATGAATTCTTTATTTAAAAACTTTTAATGCTTTTTTTGTGATCTTTCTTGATACATGAAAATTCTAGGTATATACATTTAATACTTTTCTTGAGGATATTGTTTTTACCTTAGTAAGGAAAAAATAAACACCCTAAAAGAGACATTTACAAAAAAAAAAAAAAAAAAAAAAAAGACAAGCCATAAAATACAAATCATCAATATGGCAGGCACTAAAAAATAAAATGTTCTATTACAAGAAATAATAAATACATTTTAAAAATGAGGTATATTATTCTACTCTTATTGGAGGCAGGGCAGCTCTTCTTGTGCAGAAGACAGGAGAGGCACCAATATAGGTGAATTTATACGTGGGAGAGCAAGAAGTTCAGGGAATGTACACTGAGACTTTAATTTTCTCCATGAATAGAAGGCAACAGAATTTACTGGAGTGAGCAGGGCAGAGGGTTGTATGGCTCAGTAGAAAAAGCATGTCTCTTCACTTTTCTAGAAAGGCTCAGGATGTAAAGAAATGTGCTATCCTCCCAGAACAGGGCTCCAGGGGCACAGTAAGAAGACACAGAGTGAGAATTACTGCAGAAGACAGAGACCATAGGAAGGGTCCCACTCAGTGCTGAGCCAGAATGACAGGTCTGGAAAGCCTTTCATCAAGCAGTCTTCTAGCCTGTTTAAAGTTCTAAGTAAAACTTTGTTGAAGCCCTAGCCGGTTTGACTCAGTGAATGGAACATCAGCGTGTGGACCGAAGGGTTCCAGGTTCGATTCTGGTCAAGGGCACATGCCTGGGTTGTGAGCTGTCCAACATGTAGAAGGCAGCCATCGATTCCCTCTCATCCCTGTTTCTATCTCTCTCTTCCTCTCTGAAATAAATAAAAATATATTTAAAAATATATATATATATAAAACACAACACCTTTAGTGAAAAAGTATTTTCTCTCTGGCACTGTTGTCAGCAGCATTTGAAATAACTAAGCCTCCCTGAAGTGTGAAGGGATTCAAATTACCTTGCAAGGGAGCACAACTGTCCAAGAGTTTGCATGGGGCCCAGGTGGTATGGCTCAGGGGTTGAGCATTGACCTATGAATGAGCAGGCCACAGTTCAATTCCCAGTTAGGGCATATGCCTAGGCTGTGGTCTCAATACCCAGTGGGGGGCATGCAGGCAGCCAATCAATGATTTTTCTCATCATTGATGTTTCTATCTCTCTCTCCCTCTCTGAAATCAATAAAAATATATTTTTTAAAAAGAGTGTAAATGGGACAATGTGTTTGTTTGTGGGGGAGAGGGGAATGATAGATAGGCATTGCCTCCCAATCTAGATCTAGAATACGTGGGAGGTTCTAATCAAGAGAAATGACCCTAGTTTTCCCTTCTTATGCCCCAAATCTTTCATGACTACCAAAGAAGGAAAAGTTGGGCAGACATTTGTACATTTGTGTATACAAGTTAGAAGAGTTTTCAAATTAACAATAGAACAGATTTATATTAAATGTGTTTAGTTGGCAGAAGTGATGGCATGAAGTAAACATCTATATCCTACTAGTGGGTAAAGGGAACCATTCTAAAAAGCAATTTGGGCCCTCGCCGGTTTGGCTCAGTGGATAGAGCGGTGGGTCCTGGGTTTGACTGCAGTCAAGGGGATGTACCTTGGTTGCAAGCTCCTTCCCGGCCTGTGCCCTGGTTGGGGTTCATGCAGGAGGCAATCAACTGATATGTTTCTCTCACATAGATAGATGTTTCTCTCTTTCCCTCTCCCACTCTCTTTAGAATCAATGGAAAAATATCCTCAGGTGAGGATTAAATTTAAAAAAAATTAAAAAGCAATTTGGTAGAAGAGATTCACTTTATGAGATGCTCATTTCAATACTATTTCAATGGCAAAAAAAATAAAACAAAAAACCAACCATATCATGGGGATGATTAAATTACAACCAATGCAGACATTAACAGTAAGGCTAACCTATATAATAAAATAGTAATATGCAAATTGACCATCACTCCAACACAAGATGGCCAGGCAGGAGAGAGCAGTTGGGAGGGACCAGGCCTGCAAGGGAGGGCAGTTGTGGGTGATCAGGCCAGCAGGACAGGGCAGTTGGAAGGGACCAAGCCTGCATTGGAGGGAAGTTGGGGGTGACCAGGTCTGCAAGGAAGGGCAGTTAGGGGCAAACAGGCTGGCAGGGGAGCAGTTAGGCATCAGTCAGGCTGGCAGGCAGAAGAGGTTAGGGACAATCAGGAAGGCAGGCAGGCAAGCAGTTGGGAGCCAGCAGTCCTGAGAGGGATCCCAGATTGGAGAGAGTGCAGGCTGGGCTGAAAACCACCCCCCACCATGCATAAATTTTGTGCACCAGGCCTCTAGTAATAAATAATTACATAGAAAGATAAAGATGTTTGCTGCATTTTATTTATAAAACTAAATAAATGCTACACATCAGAATGTCTAAATAGAATGGGTATGTGTGAAATTTTTATTTTAAAATGTTTGCTTCTCTGTATTTACTTTTTTAGCTTATTTATATAAATTTTTCTTTAATGAATATGTATTACTTATATAAGGAAAAAAAAGCCAGTTAGCTGCTATGCATCCAATCAGAATATCCCATTGAGCTCAAAATTACATCAAAAGAGATAAAACAACAGATGCCAAAAATTGGGGAAAATATGAGGAAAACCTAAATTTTTTTCCAGTAAATTAGGACTAAGGAAAGACTATTCTTATTTATGGCCTATGAAATATCTCAGTCTAGCAAACAGCCCAGCATGTTCCACAGGGGCATGGACTGCAACCACAGATACTGGTTGGCTTTCTAATTCTGAAGGAAAAACTCAAGCAGAGCTATTATCAGGCTACCTGTCCCTAGATGCAGAGTTAATAGGTGTTTGTACCAGCAATTTATGTGTTGTATATGATATGTTTTAGGGCTGTACAATTTGTTCTCAGTGAAGTATAATATAAATCCTTTCTAATAAGAGTAATAAGCAAATTGCTGTCACTCTAACACACAAGATGGCTGCCCCTATGTGTGCACAAGATGGCTCCCACAAAATGGCCAGCAGAGAAGGGCAGTTGGGAGGGACCAGTCCTGCAAGGGAGGGCAGTTGGAGGTGATCAAGCCTGCAGGGGAGGGCAGTTAGGGGTGACCAGGCCGGCAGAGAAGGGAAATTGGGGGTGACCAGGCCTGCAGGAAAGAGCAGTTGGAGGGGGGGAGACCCAGGCCTGCAGGGGAGGGCAGTTAGGGTTCGGGTGGCAGGGGAGTGGTTAGGGGGTGATCAGGCAAAAGCAATGAGGGGCAATCAGGAAGGCAGGCAGGTGAGCAGTTGAGAGCCAGCAGTCCTGGATTGTGAGAGGGATGTCCGACTGCCCGTTTAGGCTCAATCCCTATAGGGTTGGGACTAAACGGGCAGTCGGACATCCCTCCAGGGGTCCCATATTGGAGAGGGTACAGGATGGGCTGAAGGACACACCCCTGTGCACAAATCTTGTGCACAGGGCCGCTAGTATTTTATATAAAACATTGTGTATCCTTGCTTATACTTTTTAAAAATAAATCTTTATTTTTTAAAAAATATATTTTATTGATTTTTTACAGAGAGGAAGGGAGAGGGATAGAAAGTCAGAAACATCCATGAGAGATATCAATCAGCTGCCTCCTGCACACCCCCCACTGGGGATGTGCCCACAACCAAGGTACATGCCCTTGACCGGAATCAAACCGGGACCTTTCAGTCCGCAGGCTGACACTCTATCCACTGAGCCAAACCAGTTTTGGCTTAAGTAAATCTTTATTGTTCAGATTACAATTGTTCCTCTTCCTCCCTCTCCCTAGCTCCCCTCCACCTGGCTCCCACCTCACCCTCTGCCATTACCTTCCCTTCCCCACACTGTCCTCATCCATAGGTGTATGATTTTTGTCCAGTCTCTCTCTGGATCCCCCCTCACCTCTTTCCCTCTGAGAATTATCAGTCCACTCCCTTTCTATGCCCCTGATTCTATTATATTCACCAGTTTATTCTGTTCATCAGATTTTCAATTCACTTGATTTTTAGATTTACTTGTTGATAGATATGTATTTGTGATTCATAATTTTTATCTTTACCTTTTTCTCCTTCCTCTTCTTAAAGAATACCTTTCAGCATTTCATACAGTACTGGTTTGGTGTTGATGAACTCCTTTAGCTTTCTTATCTGTGAAGCTCTTTATCTAACCTTCAATTCTGAATGATAGCTTTGCTGGGTAGAGTAATCTTGGTTGTAGGTTCTTGCTATTCATCACTTTTAATATTTCTTGCCACTCCCTTCTGGCCTGCATAGTTTCTGTTGAGAAATCAGCTGACAGTCGAATGGGTGCTCCTTTGTAGGTAATTATCTGTTTTTCTCTTGCTGCTTTTAATATTCTCTTTGTCTTTTGCCCTTGGCATTTTAATTATGATGCGTCTTGGTGTGGTCCTCTTTGGATTCCTTTTGTTTGGGGTTCTGTGCGCTTCCTAGACTTGTAAGTCTATTTCTTTCACCAGGTGGAGGAAGTTTTTAGTCATTATTTCTTCAAATAGGTTTTCAGTATCTTGCTCTCTCTCTTCTTCTGGCACCCCCATAATTCTGATGTTGGTACAGTTGAAGTTGTCCCAAAAGCTCCTTCACTATCTTCACATTTTTAGATTCTTTTTTCTTTTCCAGTGGAGTGTGTTTTGCTTCTTTGTATTTCAAATCTTTGACTTGATTCTTGCATTCCTCTAGTCTGCTGTTAGGTCTGTGTATAATATTTTTTATATCAGTTAGTGTATGTTTAATTTCTAGTTGGTCCTTTTTCATATTTTTAAGGGTCTCGCTAAATTTATCCATCTTTTCTAGGAAATTCTTAAAAAACCTTATAACCGTGGTTTTGGATTCTATATGCAGTCGTTTGTTTTCCTCCATTTCTTTTGTTTGTGATGTTTCTTTGTCTCCCCATTTTCACTGCTTCCCTGAGTTGGTAAAGGAGCTTTGTGTGCTAGGTGTCCTATATGGCCCAGTAGCTCCACCTGCCCAGTTACCTGAGGTGGACACTCTTGGTGCACCCCATTGTGGACTGTGTGTACAGTCTTGTAGTTAAGTCTTGACTGTTGTTGGTATCACTGGGGGGAACTGACCTCCAAGCCAATTGGTTGTAAGGATAAGCTGTGTCTAAGACAGGAGAACTTTTGTGCTGGACTCAGCCTTAAGACTTGCAAGATGGCAAAAGCCTCTGTGCTGGGCTTGGATGTGGCCGAGTCTCAGAGCTGAGCAGACAGCCTTAGCTTCCCGTCAGCGCTGTCCTACATAGTGGCCTCTGGGTCTCAGTGCCCCTCAGTAATCGCTGCAGCCCTCTGTGCTCACATGCGTGCCTCCAGACCTCTGGCCTTTTCAGTTCCCCTGAATTTATGTGTGCTCCGGGGACCTGTATGAGCCTGGGTCCCCAGGGTCTTGTCCGAAACTGGGGTTCAGTTTAGTTGGACCTGGATTTCAGTGCAGTTGGGAGTTTTTGTTTTCCTCCCACTAGAGAAAGCCCAGGGCACAATCAGCAGTCAGTCCTCTTTTTGTGTGCCTCCAGACCTCTGCCTTTCAAGGCTCCCCTAAGTTTCTGTGCACTCCTCCCTTTTCACAACAATCCAGACTCCCCCCATATGAGTTTTGCCTGGAACTGGGATTCAGTGCAGTTAAAAGTGGGGTTCAGTGCAGTCGGGAGTTTCCGTCTTCCTCCCACTAGAGGATGCCAGCCAGACAGACCCTCCTTTGCCCGTCCTCTCCACGCACGCATCTCCATACCTCAGGTTTTTGCAGCTCCTCTGAGTCTTCGTGAACCTCTCTCTTTACTTCTAGTTGTAGAACTTCCACTCAGCCAGCTTTCCTGTGGTTCTGGATGATGTCCGTTCTGACTTTTAGTTGTAGTTTTGAAATTGTGCGAGGCAGCAGTTTAGGTGTTCACCTATGCCGCCATCTTGGTTTCTCCGTCCTTGCTTATACTTTTAAATGATTATCAACATTCTTCCTTAACCATTTTTTCCACTATGAGAACACACCTCTGATACAAAGAGCTATTCTGGACTTAGAAAACACTTGAGTTACACACTTATTTTTAGTCCTTTCCTGTTCTAAGAAATTAATGTATCTGTGTTTATAAAGAACAAGGCTATACTAATAGATGAACTGAACCTATTAGCTTGACCTAAGCCTTTGGCCAAAGAACACAAGGTAAAGTGTTACCAGGGTTTTCTGCACACCCTCAAATAAAATAAGAGAAAGCCATATACCCTAACATTTATGATCAAACTTCCACTTACCCCCTCAAACACTTAGCTCTCACTAGATGATCTGAAGGTCAACCATGGAATACAGCCTTAGAGGCATTTAAGAGCTTTCTGTTCATACATTCAGTGGAGAAAGAATTCTTCCTCCTCCCCCAAACGACAAGTCTTCAGAATCCTGAAGGCCAAACCTACTTTCTAAGAGCAGGTCCAACACAAACATAAGGAACCATATGGCTAGTTGAATTTGGTTTTAAAGGCGTCATCTTGGAACTTCTCATTTGCCTTAATAATGCTTTTGTGTAAAAACACTTTTCTTTTTTAATATATTTTATTGATTTTTTACAGAGAGGAAGGGAGAGAGATAGAAAGTCAGAAACATCGATGAGAGAGAGACATCGATCAGCCGCCTCCTGCACGCCCCACGGTGGAGATGTGCCCGCAAACAAGGCACATGCCCCCGACCGGAATCGAACCTGGGACCTTTCAGTCCGCAGGCCAACGCTCTATCCACTGAGCCAAACCGGTCTCGGCTAAAAACACTTTTTTAACTCCTCTTATCAATATTTCCCTTCAAAATCTGCAGGGTTTTTTTTTCCCCTCCTAGAAAAGGTCAAAGCTTTCCTCTCCTAAGAACCTAACTCCTACTGGTCTCAGTCTCCCAATAAGAGTCTTTTGGGGAAACGTTCTTTATTCCCACATCTTCACCGGCTCCTGTAACTCTCAAAACCCCTAACTCGCACCAGTGCGACAGGCACGCAGGCGTCCGAGGCCTCGGGGGGAAGGGGCTGCAGCACCTGCCTGGTCCACACTGCTCTTCCAGGCCTGGCATGCTGTTGGCTCTCCAATATTTATGTAATAAACCACTGGGCTACTGTAGGCGAGTGCTGTCCAACAGAGCAGCTACTAGTCAATTGTGGCTTATGAACACTTGAAATGGGGGATCATGTAACTGTCAAACCTAATTTTAATTAAATAGCCACACGACTCTAGCCTTTGGCAAGGGGGTAAGACCTGTTGATTACTTTAAAAAATTAATACTTGCACATATATGTACACGTTAAATAAGCAATGTTAGGCACCTCATATACCAAAAAAAATTCAATATAGTGGGAACACCAGCCCAGTTGTATTTCCCAGAGAGCAACGCTGCTTTTGCTGAGCACTTTTTTACTTATTTATCAGGTGCTGTAAGCCCCCCCCCCCCACTGGCTTAACTTTTTTGTCCCATTTTCTTGGGTGACACCGGCTATTAAAATCACCCAGGCTGCAGGTGCGGGATCCCCAACACGCCGTCCGCACGCTGCAGTGTGTGTTCGCCCCGAGTCACCTCTCACCGAGCCCGACAGCGCGGCGGCTCAGGCACCAAGAACTCACCGCCCCGGTCTGAACACCTTTGGGTCCCCGAGGAAACTCTGGCCAAATGTGATCAGTCCACGTTCTCTTGACTCACAACTACACTGGGTACTAACGCAAACTCCTGGAAACCCCCACTCAAAAATGACACAGCTCTGGGGGTTCGCAGCGGGAGGCCGCTTAACCCTTCCACCTACGAGCACGTGGCCAACACAAAATGTCTGACCGGCCGACCGAGGAGCCGACGGGGCGGACGCGATCGCACCTCCACCTTAAAAGCCGGGGGAGGGGGGGAGCTGGTCAGGATGCCCACGTCCTCGGGCCCAAAAGGGGCGCTCGGGGCCCCGCGGCGGGGCGCGCCTAACGCCGCCCGCGGCGACGCCGTGCCCACCGGCCTCCGCGCCTCGAGCCCGGCCCGACTCCCACAAGTGGGCCACTTGTTACACCCACAGCTGCCGGGCACGGCGCGCGGCCACCGCCGGGCTGGGGCAGGGGAGCCGGGCCGGAGCTCGCCACTCACCCAAGAAGGGGGTGGGGGGCGGTCAGGCGGAGGCGCGGCTTCCCCGCGCGGCGCCGGGAGCCGTGGCCGTGCGCCCGGCCGCGGGAAGCCGCTGCAGCTCGCGGGGCCGGGAGGGAAGGGGCGCCTCTCCCGGGCCCGCCCGCCGCCCACCGCCCGCGACTGCAGGCCTCAGGCGGCCGCGCTGGCGCACTTGCGCGGGCAGAGGCCGCCTAGGCCCGCCCGCACCCCAGCGCCCGGCCCGGGCGGAGCCGGCTCCTGGCATCGCCCTTTTAAGGATGGGGGAGGGGGAGGCAGGACGGAGCGCGCCCGAGCGGAGAGGAGCCGCCGGCGGAGCGCGCGGCTCCCGCCAGTGCCAGCCGCGTCCAGCGAGGCGGCGGGAGAGCCGCGAGCTGCGCCGGCGGCTCCCGCGGGGGGCGGGCGGGCAGGGCCGAGCCCGCCCCCCGGCCCTGGCAGCGGAGGGAGACGGGTGCCCGCCAACATGGCGCTGTGTCGGCCTGTGGCGCGCCCCGGCTGGCGGCAGGAGCCGCCGCCCGCCCACACGGAGGGGCCAGCCTCCCGGACCGCGGCCCCGGAGTCCGCCGCGGCGGCGGCGAGGGAGAGCGGAGCCGCCGTTATAACGGCCGGCCCGGGCCGAGCGGGACCGCCCCGAGAGCGCGCGAGGGGGCAAGGCCCCGAGGGCGAACGGGAAGCGGCCGAAATGGTGGAGAAAGTTTTATTTTTAGGCTTGAAAAATGGCGGGAACCGCGTCCTTTTTTCAAACTTGGCCTCGGGAGGGGCGGCGGTTGCGCCACCTCCGCTGCCCGGGCCCGCCCCTCCCCCG
>JAAGEH010000226.1:10357971-10373368 GCA_011751065.1 Lasiurus cinereus
CCGCGGCAAAGGCGCTCCCCGCCCGGCCCGGCCCCGGCCCCCCGGGCCGGCGTCAACCGCAGGGCCTGGCTGGCAGAGCCACGTCCGTCCCCGCGTGGCTCCGGCCCTTCCGCAGCCGGCCCGGGGCGCGCGATGCCCGGCCTGGCCCGCAGCGGGCCCCGCCTGGGATGGCCGCGCGGCCGCGGGGCCGGCCGGGTCCCGCCGGGCCGCGCACCCCGGGAGGCTGCAAACATGGCTCCCAGCGTTACACAACCCCTCCTCCCCTCCGCGCCACCGGCCACACGCACACGCGCTCCTCCGGGAAGGACCCCGGCGGGCCGGGAGCGCAAAGTTTGCTTCCCCCCACCCCGCCGCCCTCCCCTGACGGCCGCGGGGGCCCGCGGGCGCCAAAGAGTTAATCCCCGCGCGCTGGCTCCCCCCTCCGCGCCCGCCCGCCCGCCCGCCCGCCCGCCTTTCCCGTCCGAGCCCGCGAGCTGCGCCCTTCCCCGCGCCGAGGCCGGAGGAGCCGCGGCCGGGGCCCCGCAGGTGGCCACCATTACATGCAAGTCATGGGTGGGCGAGGGCGCCCGAAAGGGAGCTCCGCTCACCGCTGCCGGGGTCCGGTTCCGCAGCTCCAGGTGGATCCTCTTCTTCATGTCCATGTTCCCCTCTTCCCCCCTCTTCAAACTTAACTTTCCGCGGCGGGGGCGGAGGGGGGAGAGGCGGCCCGGCCTGCGCAGCGAGGGCCGTCGGGAGGGGTCTGCTGTCGGCAGAGGCCGGCGGTGCGGCGCTGGGCGGCGGGCGGCGTGCGGGCGGGCGAGTGGAGCCCCCGGAGCCAAGTTACTCACGGGAGCGGAGAGAAACCATGGAGGGAAAAGGGGGGCTGGAGCGCAGCGCCGGTCTCACTACCGCCGCCCCCGGCCGCGGGCCGCACTGCGCTTAAACCGGCGACGCGGCGCAGGCGGCTGCTGCGCTCACGGCCCCGCGCGGCGCCGCCGGACTAGGTGGCCGCGGCTGCACCAAGGACGGGGCGGGGAGGCCGAGCGGGAGGGGCGGGGGGAAGGCGCCACCCGGGGGACCCGAGCGACTTCCTCCCTCCCTCCCGCCCTCCCGCCCTCCGGTTGCACGTGGGGTGGCTGATGTAAGACCTTCCTCCGGGGGCTTCCCCGCCCACCGCCGCGCGGAGACCCCCCGCCTCCCCGGGCCCACCTCGCGGCGCCCGGTCGCGGGGTCTCGGACCTTTGCCCGGAGGGCTCGGGGGGAGAGGCGGCTTCGGAGTCCGGCCTCGGGGGTCCGTAAGGCCAGCCCGACGCCCGCGAAAGTGGGACACGTGAAGGGAGCGTGGGACGCGGGGCTTTCGAGTTCATCTCCTCCTCCCCAACAGCCCGAGCCCCGCTGGCTCCGCGGCCCGGTGGCCACGGAAGGGCTCAGAGGGCCCCCGTGGGGAGCGGGACCGCGGTCGCCCACCCCGCGGCTGTACCGCGTGGCACCGGGTGGGGGCGGCCTTCGCGGGGACGGGCGCAACGGCGGGCACTGGCCGCGCCGCGGAGGAGCCCAGCGTCCCCCACTTCAGTAGAAGCTCCCCGGGTTTCTCACAGTTAAAAGCAGGCTAGCAAGGCGGCAATTAGCATTTCTAATGGGGCCTTGGCGTTTTACAGTTCGTCCGGAGACTTTTATCCCATTCTTCCTTAGGGAACCCCTGTGAGGTGTGTGAATTCTGGACGGCCTGGGTTTGGGGTGAAGCTTGGCGGGTAGCCTTTGTCATGGTCCGCTTCAGAGAACTCCCCGAAAGCCAGGGTTAGAGCATTAAGTTTGCTTTGCAGGCCTCCTGAAGTAATATACCTGTATTCCCCTTAAAACAAGTAAATGCTTCATATGTCTAATCAGATAACCATCTTACTTCTAATATAGACAAAAGGCTCCACAGATTGGGAACAACTTGTGAATAGAGGAAAAACAATTCTATGCACCAACCTAAGGTTTTCTTAAAAGTTAAGCCTTCCCCTTCCCATTCTACCTGTGACAAACAAAACTACTTACAGCAATTTTTTAAAATGTGTACATTTTCAAAGCAAAAGAATGTTTTTAAAAGGCTCTGGAAAAGGCAAAAACTTTTTGGTATCCCGTTTCCCAAGTCTTAAAATGTTAGTCTTAGCAGACATCTCTGTGATGGGAAAATGGTGAGGATAAGTGCTCTTGAGGATGTCACACGGGGACTAACTATAAGGTTATGAGAACCACAAGGCCGGGAGATGAAAGCTTTTATAAAAAACTAGCATATCAGTTCCCTGAGCTCAAAAGCAATGATGGATCATCCACTTTTAGGGCTTGATAGGTTCTTTCTCATTTAACCCAAAGACACCCCTGTGAAGTAGATTTTATTTTAATCATTTTACAGATGAGGAACTGAACCTTAAGCTGCATCGCCAACAAGAGGAGGAGCTAGGGTTTAAACCCAGATGGGTCTAACTCTAAAGCCTGCCATCTTCTCTACGATACAATCTACAATCGGTCTGCTTGGAATGAAGTCTGAGCATGGGGGCCTGATTTGGAACATGAGGTCTGGAACATCTGTAGAGCACCTTTACTGCCAAAAAGAACATGCAGGTGCCATCCTGCAGGTAAGGGGGAGGTGCTGAAGGAGACGGGGACATGGTAGCTCTGTGCTAGAGAGACCGGTAAGCCGGTGGCTCACGGGGGAGGTGGTACTGATCCCTAGGGGAAAACCAGACATATCTTGGGACCCTATCCTCTATGACCAACTCATAGGGGTATGAAGGACTCTTTCCTCACAAGATAAATGTGTGTTTTATAAGGTTAAGCTACAAAGTAATTAATAAACATAACCACAATGTGCAGCAAATAGAAAGCAAAAAAGCCAAAGGAGGAGAGACTACAGACCCGGTACTGTCCCTTCTGACACAGCCGGTGCTGGCATGCACCTCTATGAACAAAGAGCATGTGTTCCAGTGACATGCTTCTTTGTCAGGGGCTTCACTGCCAGAGGCATAAATAACACAGGCAGAACAGGGTGTGTCTCACTACCCTGCCAACATCTTCCACTGGACTGTCAGTCCAGAGGCCTGAGGGGGCTGTTACAGTACCCTGGTTTTGAACATTGCTGGTACTTAATGTCATTCTGAGGATGCATCTGGGTGTGAGGAAGAAGTAGAATATAGACTGTCATTGTATCTGATCCATGGTTATTATCATATTCATGGATTTATGGATTTGAATAAGGACTGGAAGGAATAAGGAAACGTGAAAACAGCTTATTAGTTAATTAGGGAGTCTGAACTATAAATGAAATATTTTTTTACTTCCATTGACATGTTTGTCTAAGAAGTAATGCAAATGTCAAATAGTGCCTGGTTTTGGTCTTTTTTGAGTCTTAAAACTGCCTGTTAATCAGAATGTGTGTGTATTCCAATAGTAATTGAGGGGAACATTCTAATTTGTAACTCCTTGGACCTCTCTCCTCCCCAATGCCTCAGCACCATCAGGTCATTGGTCAAGCCATCAGATGACCAAACTTTCTACAAATTTGTTGTTGGGACCAAATTTTAATAAATCTGAAGATGAGAGGAAATAGTCCAATTCAGGCATTGATCTAACTGGCTGTGAAATCAGTTTGGCAAAATGGCACCCTTTCTCTTTGGTAAAGACAGTAGTATATGAAGCTAGTGTACAACATAGGAAGAGATCATTACTTTTAAAAAACTAACCGTCCTCTGCTATACACATGTGCATCCATTGCTTAATCTGCCCTCTGACATTCCATAGCATGGTATGTGTACCTGTTATAGCAGTTAGGCAACACATGGGAGTTGTTGAAGGTTCTAAAATTTCAACTGGACTGTGAGCTCATATGGATATTTCTGGATGATATAAATAGGGAGTAGGAGGCGTGGGCCATCTTCAGAACATAGGTGCTCTGCAAATATGTATTATGTTGAAAATAATGTCATATGTACTCAAGAATACTATCTAGGCAGCTGAGGTTGTTGAGACAAAGGGAGAGGGAGAGGTAAATAGATGAAAACTGAGTAAAGGTGAGAACTTACAAGTCTCCCGATGGTAAAAAACAGAGGAGGACAGAGTGTCAGGTGTGTAGGCAGCTGCAGGTCCAGTAAAGGGTCTTTGACAAGAGAACCAAATTCCTTTCGGTTCTCTGAGATGGCTAGGCCTTCCTGGGGCAGCAAGGAAGAGCTGTGACTATCAAGAGTCGGGTTTAATATTTATTAAGCACCATCTTTATGCCAAGTACTGTGCTTGGGACTTTCATGTATATTGCATTTCAGTTAATCCTGACAACAGCTCACTGGGACAAGACTATAATCCTCTTTTATTGTTTAGGAAACAGACTTGGAGAAGCCAAGTGGAACTCACATAGCTAGTAAGAATTTGGATTTTTCTGTCATTAAAGTCTCACTGTAATTCATTCTTATTACTTTGATTCACTAGTCCTCACGACTGCTTCTGAAAAATCTTTTTTGTTTTCTTTGCTTCTAGAAGATTTACATGTGCATTGCTGGGATTCAGGGGAGAAAAAAACATGCGCAGAAAATAAAATTTAAAAATTAAATTCCTACCACTGAGATACACCCACTATTAATGTGTATGTCTTTGCAGCTTTTTTCCTATATTATACATAATTTTGAAAACACAACATTAGTGTCAGATTAAAGATTTTTTTTGAGACTTGTTTTTCCCACCTCTTTACGAAAAACAATGAGTTAATACAATAAATATGAGTATTTTCTTTGCTGAATGGTTTTTTATTTTATTTTTTATAAATATATTTTTATTGATTTCACAAGGGGGAAAGAGAGAGAAGCATCAGTGATAAGAGAGAATCATTGATCGGCCTCCTGCATGCCCCACACTAGGGATTGAACCTGCAACCCCAGGCATGTGCCCCGACCGGGAACCCAGCAGGGAACTCCTGGTTCATAGGTCCACGCGCAACTACTGAGCTACCGTGGTCATGCTACTTTTCCCTTTTAGAGAAAGATTCTAATGAGGCTTGTGAGGATTACACATGATCATGTGGGTGAAGCTTCTATCTGGCACAGTACCTGGCACCCTCCTCTGTGTCCCTGCCTTAGTCACTCCTTTACCCCAAGTAGAGGCCAGAGCTTGCTGATCTTCTTGGGCTGATCTACTGTGGCCATCAGTCCTCCACTTCTATGTCCTTCATCTCCTGTAGTTACGCTGCCCCTTTGACTGAGGAAAGGCCTCACCCCAAACCAAGATAAGTTTTGATTCTCAAAAGGGGTGAACTAATGTTCTGTTTCATGCAATCCTTGGTTGCTCGTCATGAACTGGGAATGTGCTCCTGAGCTAGACTGGAAAATATCTGAGTGGCCCCACAGTGTTGGATATGCATCTCCTCCATAATTAGCCACTATCCCCACCATCTGGACTATCTCCTCCCTCACAGGGATTTCCTTGTCCACACAGAACTATCCAAGAGTTCTGCTCCTGCTGACTGAACTTTCCCATCTGTTCTCAAGCTCGCTTTGCCAGGTCTGGCCAGGCCAGAGGCCCCTTGGTGGCCATGCAAGGTAGTCCTTCCTCACTCTAGACTCTGACGTTCCCAAGGTAGTTTGTGTGCTTCCTAATTTGCTAGTCTCATTTTGGTAAAGGCCAGACGTCCCAAATACCCTCACAATCTACTTATTTTCCCTCCCCCCACACTCCACTCCTTGAAAAGCAGGGCAGGAACACGTTTCTAGTCGCTAGATGAAGTGCTGTCCAATTCATGAATCATCTATTAAAGCCAATTAGATCTTTAAAGAAAAGAAAAAATAATAATAATAAGGAAGGAAAACAGGGCAGCCAGGTTTCTTTTTATGTCTTACCTATGTACATACTATAGAAAACTTGGAAACTATGCTTAACAAAGAAAAGAAAAGAAAAATCTCAATTCAGGTCTAAGCACACACTGATCACGTTTTGGTATCTATTCCTCCAGTCTTTTCTTTATACACATATGGCACTTTCTCAAGTCTCAGATTGCCAGAAGCATCATCTCATTAATAACAGCTTTTCAGGGAGGCAGCAAGGGGGAAACCCACTACATTAAATATTCATAGTGATTATAAGAGGCATCCTTATTTCAGAAATAGTAGGTAGTAAAAAAAAAAAACTATCATAGTACCTAGGAAATACTGTATATATTACATTAAAAAATTTTTTAAGCAGGATGATACTGTAACTTGCTTTTTTCATTTAATAATATATTATGAACATATTTCCATGCCTTTTGAATTGTCCTGTACAATATATATTCTTTGACATGCTCCTACAAAATGAAAATAGCTTTTCTTTTTCTGAATATAAAGACAATACATATTCATGTAGCAAATTCATGCAATGCAAAAAAAAAGTATAAAGAAGCAAATAAAAGCCAGCCTAAATCCCATTACCTACTGGCAACCACTGTTAATATTTTTGTGAATATTTCCTCCATGAATGTATATGCATATGTAAATATCTACATCTATATATATGTGCGTGTGTGTATATATATATTACATATATATATTGTATATATAAAACCCTAATATGCAAATACACTGAACAGCAGAAAAAATGAACAACCAGTCACTATGACGTGTGCTGACTACCAGGGGGTGTGGGCAGAACATGGCAGGCGTCGGCCATGGCGGGATGGTTGAGCAGGTGAGCAGGGGTGCCGGACCAAGGTGAGGCACTGGTCACTGTCATCTGAGTGAGCCTCTGGTTACTGAAAGTCTTTGCTCCCACACACTGCAGTCCCACCCGGTGCTTGCACCCGCTGCCGGCACCAGCCCCACTTGTACCTGCCTATGGCATGGAGTGATTGGGGCCAGCTCCAGCAGTGGGTGTGAGCAGGGCCAGCACCGTCGGCGGGTTTGAGCATTGGCTACTGGCCCCAATTGTCCCTAAGGGCTTCTTTACCTCCCCCTGCTCCTGAGGGGCAAGTGGGGCGGGTGTGGCGGTGGCACAGGAGCAGGGCTGTCAGCAAAGGGGACCATGATGGGAGGGGTTGGGCAGGGGTACAGAAGATGGGCCAAGACCTGCTTTTGTGCCCACTGCAGCCTCGCAGCCCACAGTTCTTTTCAAGGTGCATGAATTTGTGCACTGAGCCCCTAGTATATTATATAAATGCGTAAATGGTGCTTTGTAACATGCTTTTTTTTTTTTTTTAGGGAGGACCTTCCAGTATAAAACTGGAAGACATGCTAGATAAATTCAAAAAGAGCTGTAAGCACTTGTAACATGCTTTTATTTTTTACTTCTCAGTAAATCATAGGGTTTCCTCCAAGTCAATAGATATAAGTCTATTTCACCATTTTTTTAAATATTTTTTTTATTTCATCATTTTTAAAGTCTGTGTCATATTTCACTGTAGGGATATAGCATAATTTATTTACCTGGTTTACTACTGATTGACATTTAGGTTTCTTCCAGTTGTTCACCATTATACATAACATCTTTGTGCAATTGGCTCCTTGAAATAAATTCCTAGAAGTATAGTTTCTCAATCTAAGCATATATATATGCATTTCAGATTTTGATATGCATAGCAAATTTCACTTCAGTGGCTGTACTACTTTTACACTCCCATGAACAGTGATTAAGACTTCCCTCACCATTGCCTAAACTAGATATTTACTTTTAACATTTTCTTTGTCAATCAGTTTTCAGCTAATGACAAGGTTGGAAACTTGTGTGACAAGATAATTCAATGTGAATAGAACAGATTTTTTTAAACATGGACTGGGCCTATTATATATCCACTTGCAAAAGAAAGAATTTGAACCCCTACCTCACACCATACAAAAATTAATTCAAAATGGGTCATAGATACCCTTGCCCACTGATCAGCAAACTCATTAGTCAACAGAGCCAAATATCAATAGTACAACGATTGAAATTTCTTGTGAGAGCCAAAATTTTTAAACTTCTTCTAACGACTCTTCTTCAAAATAGACTCGCCCAGGCCATGGTATTTTGTGGAAGAGCCATACTCAAGGGGCCAAAGAGCCGCATGTAGCTTGCGACCCACAGTTTGCTGACCACAGCCCTTGCCTGTGTGGCTTGTTTGAAATGTCCTATACATCAAAAGATGGCAGATTCAATGCCCCATCAGGGCATGTACCCAGGTTGTAGGATCAGTCCTCAGTTAGTGCATATAGTTGGAAACCTATGGATGTTTCTCTCTCTTCTTCTCTCTAAAATCAATTAAAAATGGATCAAAGACTTAAATATAAGACCTAAAACTGATTTGGAAGAAAACAGGATAAATTTTCATGACCTTGGATTAGATATAACACTAAAAGCATAACATTCCCAGAGAAAAAAAAAGGTAAAGTGGACTTAAGCAAAATTGAAAATTTTTATGCTTCCAATGACACCATCAAGAAACTAAAAGACAACCCTGGCCAGATAGTTCAGTTGTCTTGTGTGTCATCCCCTACACCGAAAGATTGCAGGTTTGATTCCTGGTCAGAGCACATCCTTAGATTTCAAGTTAAATCCCTGGTCCAGACAGGTACTAGAGGCAACCGATTGATATTTCTCTCTCACATTTATGTTTCTCTCCCTCCCTCACTCTCTAAAATCAATAAAAACATCCTTGGGTGAGGATTAAACATTTTTTTTTAAAAAAAGTAAAATATACATTCATGGAATGGGAGAAATTATTTGCACATCATTTTCTAGTATGAGACTTGTATTCAGAATATAAAAGAATTATTGGAACTCAACAATAAACAGACAACCCAATTAAAAATGGGCAAAGAATTTGAATGGACATTTCTCCAAAGAGGATATACAAATGAACAATAAGCCCATGACAAGAAAGTAAACATTATCAGGCATTAGGGAAATACAAATCAAAATCACCATGAGATACTACTTCATACCCACTAGGATGGCTATCTTAAAAATGGACAAGTGTTGGTGAGGACATGGAACCCTTGTGCATTGCTGGTGGGAATGTAAAATGGTGAAGCTGCTGCAGAAAACAATTTGGCATTTCCTCAAAAAGTTAAACATTGATCCAGCAATTTCACTCCAAAGTATAAACTCAAGAGAGTGAAAATATGTGTTCATGCAAAATTTGTTCACATATATTTATAGCAGCATTATTCATAATAGCCATAAGTTGGAAACAACTAAAATATCTATAAACTGGTGAATGGATAAACAAAATGAGGTATATCCATACAATGGAATTTTTTCAACCATCAGAAGGAATGAGGTACTGATACATGCTACAGCATGGATGCACCTTAAAAATACGCTAGCCCTAGCCGGTTTGGTTCAGTGGATAGAATGTCAGCCTGAGGACCAAAGGGTCCTGGGTTCGATTCTGTTCAAGGGCATGTACCATGTTGCCTTGGCCCGGGCCCTGGTCAGGGTGTGCAGGAGGCAACAATTGATGTGCTTCTCTCACATTGATATTTCTGTCCCTCTCTCTTCCACTCTCTCTAAAAATCAATGGAAAAATTTCCTTGGGTG
The DNA here is from genome assembly GCA_011751065.1 of Lasiurus cinereus. Classification (NCBI taxonomy): domain Eukaryota; kingdom Metazoa; phylum Chordata; class Mammalia; order Chiroptera; family Vespertilionidae; genus Lasiurus; species Lasiurus cinereus. Next base: position 10,367,464 of record JAAGEH010000226.1, read on the forward strand.
AGGATTAAAAAAACATATACCTATATATATAAAACCCTAATATGCAAATAGACTGAATGGTGGAACAACCGAACAGTCACTATGACATGCGCTGATCACCAAAGAGTGTGCGCGGAACCTGGCGGGCATCAGCAGCAGGCAGCAGAGCATGGAACATGGTCAGCATCAGCCGTGGTGGGATTGTGGAGAAGGTGAGCGGGGGCTCCAGACTGCAGCAGGGTGCCAGTTTCTGTCTTCGGGGCGAGCCTCTGATGGTTACTGAAAATTTTTTGCTCCCCTGCGCTGCAGTCCTGCTGGGTGCTCACACTTGCTTCCAGCACTGGCTTTGCTTGCACCTGCTGCCAGTTTCGGAGCCACTGCTCACACCCACTGCCAGCTCCCAGCGCTGTCATGAGTACAGGCAGTGGCTGTAGGCCCCGATAGTCCCTCAGGGCTGCTGCTTCTCCCCTGCTCCTGAGAGGCAATTGGGGCCAGCAGCCACTGCTCACATCTGCTGCCAGCAATGGCCCTGCTCACACCACAGCTGGCGCCAGAGCTGCCACTTGCACCTGCTGCTGGTCCCGGCACCAGTCCCTAACGCCTGGTGTTGTCGGCGGGTATAAGCAGCTGCTGCCAGCCTGGCACCCTGATTGCCCCTGAGGGCTTCTAGTGTATACATATAATGCTAGCCCAGTAGGTGTGGCTCAGTTGTTTAAGCATCATCCCATGCACCAAAAGATTGCCAATTCTATTCCTTATCAGGGCACATTCCCCAGTTGTGGGCTTAATCCCCAGTATAGGAGGTGTGCAGGAGGCAACCAATAGATTGATCTAAGTTTTTATGGCTCCCTCTCCCTTCCTCTCTGAAATCAGTAAAAACATGTTAATAAATACTTTGCTAGCCTACCTGATTTGGCTCAGTAGATAGAGCATCAGCCTGGAGACTGAAGGGTCCCAGATTTGATTCTGGTCAAGGGCACATACCTTGGTTGCAGGTTCCAACCCACAGATCAACACTATCCACTGAGCAAATCTGGCTATAGCACCAAATTTGTTTTATTCCAGTTATAATATTTTCATATCCAAGGTCTCTTTCTTGTTATTTTTTATTTTTATTGATCTTAGAAAGGAAAGGAGGGAGGGAGGGAGAGAGAGAAACATCAATCTGTTGCTTCTCATAGAGCCCCAACCCAGGAAGGAACCCAAAACCTGAGTCTTAAAGATCATATAGTTCAAAGTCTAACAGACTCAAACATGAACTTTGGTGCCAAGGAACTCACCTTTTCCTGAAGGGCTTTGTTCCATTTCCATATTGCTCTAATCATTGGGAAACTGTTCCTTAGGTTGAGCTGAAATGTTGACTTCATATAACCAGAGTCCTAGCTTTGCTCTCTGGTCTACAAAACACACCTGTATTATCTCTGGTAGCTGCCTCCCTAATATTCTTTTTTAAAAAATATATATCTTATTGATTTTTTACAGAGAAAAAGGGAGAGAGATAGAGTTAGAAATGTTGATGAACAAGAAACATCAATCAGCTGCCTCCTGCACACTCCCTACTGGGTATGTGCCTGCAACCAAGGTACATGCCCCTGACTAGAATCGAACCCGGGACCCTTGAGTCCGTAGGCCAACACTCTATCATCTGAGTCAAACCGGTGAGGGCCCCAATATTATTCTTAATCCTTATAAAAAGTTTTGTACCACCCCCATTCTCCCTGACTCAGCCTATGTACATTGGGAAAGACTGACTACCCCCACCCTCCCAATCTTGGTTCTAGGAATCTGTGATGGAGAGTTGCATGCAGAAGTTTATTGAGGAATGCTCTCAGGTCATCCACCTACGGCAACATGAAGAAGACAGGGTGAGCATAGAAGAAGCTGAACACCACAATAGTTCCAGTTTAATAGTTGTAACCACAAGAACCTTAAGAATGGGCATGCCCTTCAGAGTTGTCCCAAATTTAAATAAGGGGGCCGGGCATTTGTATTCTCATGTTAGCCAGTCCCTTCACTCTGGGAGGGGGTGTAAACCTTGAGGGAAGTGGTTTCCTGAGGCTAAGAGCAAGAATATTCCTACTGAATCAAACCAACCTTGAAGCTTAAGTTGCCTGGACTTTTCTTGTGAGCTTCACTGTTAGGTCAGTTTTTCAGTTGTTGTAGTTACATGCAAATGAACATACCTTGACACATTCTGTTAACAAGGAGCTGCATTTTCTGGCAATAATCTGCTGAGTAGCAGCTGCCTTCCATTTATTTATTTATTTATTTATTTTTGAATTCTTTTTTAAAATTTTATTGTTTATGACATTACAAATAGTAGTACATATGCCTCTTTCCCCACCCCACCCCTACTGAACCTTCCCCTGCCTCCCCTACCCCTGGCACTTGCCCTCATCCTCCCACCCCCAGTGTCTTGCATCTATTGGTTGTGCTACTATGCATGCATACAAGTCCTTCAGTTGATCTCTTATCCTCCCCAACCCTCCCCTACCTTCCCACTGTAGTTTGACAGTCTGTTTGATGCTTCTTTGTCTCTCTCTCTCTCTCTCTCTCTCTATATATATATATATATATATATATATATATATATATTACTGATTTTTTACAGAGAGGAAGAGAGAAGGAGAGGGAGAAGGATAGAGAGTTAGAAATATCGATAAAAGAGAAACATCCATCAGCTACCTCCTGCACACTCCCTACTGGGATGTGCCTGCAACCAAGGTACATGCCCTTGACTGGAATCCAATCTGGGACCATTGAGTTCGCAGGCCGATGCTCTATCCACTGAGCCAAACCAGTTAGGGCCTTTGCCTCTATTTTTGTTCAACAGTTTATTCTTTATTATACATAAATGAGTGAGATCATGTGGTGTTTATTTCTCCAACTGCTTTATTTCACTTAGCATAATGCTCTCCAGATCCATCCATGCAAATGGTAAGAATGCCTTCTTTTTTACAGCATAGTATTCCATTGTGTAAATGTACCACAGTTTTATAATCCATTCATCTGCTGATGGGCATTTAAGCAGTTTTCAAATCTTAGCTATTACAAATTGCAGCACTACTATGAATTGCTTTCCTTTTAGATGGATCACTTGGTTTCCCTTTATTAGTGCTCACTAGGCCTTTAGGAGTGATAGCAGAGAACTAAATCCTAATCCTATATAATAAAGAGGTAAAATGCAAATTGACCCTCATACCCTCTACAACCAGGTAGGAAGATGAGCAATTAGGAGCCAGCAGTCCAGGATTATGAGAGGGATGTCTGACTGCCGGTTTAGGCTTGATTCTCAGGATCGGGCCTAAACCAGTAGTTGGACATCTAAGTCGGACATCTCCTGAGGGTTCCCAGATTGGAAAGGGTGAAGGCTGAACTGAGGAGACCCCCCCACCCCAATGCATGAATTTCGAGCACTGGGCCTCTAGTCTTCTAATAGTAGGAGATCAGTAGATAATGTCTAAAGTGGGAAAATCAAGAAATAGCATCATAAGCAGGTTTTTATAAATATGCAGGTAAACATCAGGAGAAATTGCCAAAAGAGTTGGTGGTAATCGCTTGTGGGGAGATTCCTCTAGGTGGGATAGGACAAGAGACCACAGCTGGTTTTTGTGGGAAGCCTCAAAGTGCCCTTTGACTTGAAGTTTGGGCATACTCCTGTTGAAAATGCATGCTCCAGGGCATCTGTACTGTGCTCTGACTCTCCTAGCACCCAGGCCTCCTACCTCCCTCTGGCCTTTCTTCTGGGTAGAGGATTCCTAAGAGCTGATTGAATAATCATCTTAAGCTACCCTCTCTCTCTTGATTAGCTTCTTTGCTCTTATGCATCTGGGAGACTTCTTTCCCTCTTCCTGTTCTCTCCCCTTAAGTCCACGTTCATATTTCTTTTGTAGGAGCATGATGGAGTTCCTTTGCCCTATCTCTAACTCACATGAGAGATAACCAGTTCTGACACTCTATGAGGTCTAAAAAAGAGATGAAAACGTTTAACAAATCATAGGAATGTTAAGATTATTGTTTTTCCTTTTGTCAGAAGAAACAGGCATTTATTGGCCACCAACCATGTGCCATATTTGATAACAGATGCTATCATATGGTTTTGCTGTCTTAACATCTTTTCATGGCCTAAACTTTTTGTTTCCTTAATTTAAGCATCTATAAAATGTATATAAAGTTGTAAAGCTTTTTTAAAAGTACTTAACACAAAGTTATTAATTAGCACCATTTTGGATTTGTGTGTGTGTGCGTGTGTGCATGTGTATGTGTGTGTGGGGGGGTATATACTAGGCTTTAGGGATAATAAGAAAATTCTCCTATCCTTTAGAGTCACCTCTTAGGAGAGACAGACACATGAACAAAAAGTAATATTTAACTGCAGTTACCATGTGCCAAGATCTTATATCAGGAATATGATATAAGGAATGCGACAAAGTACTGTAAGAGATTGGGTTCCCTGGAAACAGAATCTGTGATGAAGAGTTGCATGTCTCCCTCCCCCCTACCTCATTAACCTAGAATGTTAGCAGAATAAGAAAAATGTTTCATTACTCTAAGATTGTAGCTATTGAAAAATCTAGTGGGGGAGAGGGGGCAGGTGAGGGTATGTACTAGGGGTAGGGAAGGGGGGTCGGGGGGGTCAATAGGGGGAAAAAAAGGAGACATATGTACTACCATTTGTAATACTTTAAACAATAAAAATAAATAAAATAAAATAGAAGTTTAAGAACAGAAAGAAAAAAAAAAAAGAAAGAAAGACCTAGCAAAGAGAACATCCAGGAAAACTCCCAAGCAGCTTAAAGTCTGGATGGGAAGAGCCTCTCATACAGCACAATGTGCAACCTTTACTTTTTAAATTTTTTTGTCTTTTTTTATTGTGGTAAAATTAATTTAACATAAAATTCACCATTTAAACCATTTTAAAGTATACAATTCAGTGGCATTTAGTACATTCACAGTGTTGTGCAACCACCACCACTACCTAGTTCCAGAACATGATAACTTCCCCTTCTGGCCTCCCCTTGTCCCTGACAACTGTGAATCTGCTTTCTGTCTCTATAGATTTTCCTGATCTTGGACATTTTATATAAATTAAATCATATAATATATATAGCCTTTTAATACTGTTAAGGGTCCCAGGTTCAATTCGGGGTCAGGGGCATGTACCTCAGTTGTAGGCTCCTCCCAGGCCTAGCCGCTGGTAGCTGTACTTGCAGGAGGCAACCAATCGATGTGTTCCTCTCACATTGATATTTCTCTCTCTGTCCTTTCTCTCTTACTCTCTCTAAATAGCAATAGAAAAATATCCTCAGGTAAGGATAAAAACACACAAAACAAAACAAAAAAAACATACCCCCCCAAAAGTCAAATGACATGAAAAGAATTTTGATTTTTCTAGACCTCTAGAAAGAGTATCAGGACCCCTGAGAGTTCTCCAAACCAGACTCTGCTGGTCTAGGTCACCCAAGGTGTGGGGCGCCAGCCCCACTTACAACGACAATTCCAGCACAAGGGGATTATCATGTCCCTATGTCCAACAAGAGGCCTCCCCATCTCAGTGTCTCATCTCCCAGGAAAACTGTCAGCTGTTTTCTGCAAAGTTGAGATCAGAATATAGTAATGGCTTCACATTTAGACTGCTAAAAGGAACCAAACAGCCAAATGGGCTCAAATTTTAATTTGTTAATGATAAATCTGAATGTGGTTTTCAAAAAAACAACTGTACCACAAACTTATCTTAATATATAAAATACCAGGGTCCTAACATCCAAAACAACCGAAGGCTTGACCAACCAGAAGTCAGAGCTGGGTTGCATTGACGGCCCGCCCCTGTGGGCACTGTGACCCAGCACTGACTGCCCGCCCCTGTGGGCACTGACCCAGCACTGACTGCCCGCCCTGTGGGCACTGTGACCCGGCACTGACTGCC
>JAAGEH010000226.1:10373378-10505832 GCA_011751065.1 Lasiurus cinereus
GGCCTCTGCTAGGGCTGCTGATCAGCCCCACCTCTCTGATCAGACTCATTGATAGGCCCGGAGATGCTGACTGGCATAGAAACTGACCAATTAGAACCAAATCTGGGTAAACTGTGAAGGCAGGACCTAAGGTGGGGACTGAGGAGGGGTTTTAAGGGCAAAAGCTCTTTGGTGTAAGGTGTAAGGAAGCAAATCAATATTTTAATGACCGGTTTGTGGTACAGTACATATGGCTGGCTATCTGTCCAGATATAGGGATTTTGTATTTTTGTCTGCCAAGAGCATCTCCTGATCAAAAAAGCCCCCCGCCACCTCATTTAAGCAATCCTATCCTATATAATCTATACTACTAAAAGGGTAATATGCTAATTAGACCATGTCAACCAGCCATCTTCTGGATGTCCAACTTCCTTCCAGACAAAGCCATGGTGGTGGGGGCCAAGGCAGAGGCTGTTAAGGGCAATCAAGGTGGCAGTGGAGGGCAGCTGGGGGTGAGATCAGGCCAGCAAGGGAGAACAGTTAAGGGTGATCAGACAGGCAGAGGCAATTGGGGGCGAGATCAGGCCAGCAGGAGAGGGCAGTTAGGGGCAGTCAGGGGTGATCAGGCAAGCAGACAGAGTGGATAAGGGCTATTAGGCAGGTAAGTGGTTAAGAGCCAGTGGTCCCAGATTGTGAGAGGGATGACCCACAGCCAGTTTAGGCCCAGTCCCCTGGATTGGACCTAAACCAGCAGTCAGACATCCCCCAAGGGGTCCCTGATTAGAGAGGGTATAGGCTGGATGGGAAGAGCCCACACACACCTCGTGCATGAATTTCATGCACCAGGCCACTAGTTTCCAATAAAATTCTGATCATTTCCTGCCACTATCATTACATTTTATAATCCTAGTAGTTATCTTTTACCTGTGATGAGAGACATCATGTACTTTTGAGCATCAAGCAGCAGCAGTTCCTTAAATTGCTAGCCCCTTTCTCCTCTAATGATCCCAGCTTATTTTATTCTTCAAGTATTCTTCTCAGAGAAATTAGCACACTTATTATCCAGCATATTCAAATGTTAATATGCATGCTGTACTGGTGCTGTTATGAAACCCATTTTGCTCAGGAGCTAAAATTATGTTGCCATTCTGCTTGGTGCTAGAGGTTCTGTGCTTGAAACCTGTTTCCCACATGCAAAGAGCCAAGGTTACTTAATTAGAATTCTGAGCTAGAATGAGAAGAGTCTGACACTTAATATAGAACCTGTAAACTAGCTGGGATGAGCAAGTATAAAGCCTACACATTTTGAATGAACTATCCATCACTGTGGGGACAATCAATATTTGAGGCAGACTGGCTTTTGGGCATGTTTAACATTGTTCTTCCCAGGGTGTCTACTAAATTCTCACTCTGCAGCTAAAATCACCCCAAATCAGTTCTGGCAATTGGAAACATTTTCTTCATACTGAGATGAAATCTGCTCAAATTTTCACTCGTTTGTTTTTGTTCTACCCTCTGGAGATGTCTGCTCTCTGCTCTGTGACTGCCCTTCAGAGATTGAGGGAACCTGTCCCCATGGTCTGCTCTCCCTAAACTCAGTTGTCTCAGGTTTTTATAAGACAAGTTATCAGTCCCTTAATCCCTGTGGTCAGTTTGTCAATGTTTCTCCCCTTTTTAAAGTGAGTTGCTCAGAACCTGAAACCATGATTCAGGTGCAGTCTGATCAATGTGGATATGAGTAGGTATCTTTTGGATATAAATGCTCTTATTGGATACAATTCTATTAGTGCTTTCCAAGGGTATATAACTTTGTTATCCAGCACTAATTCATAATCAGCTGCACACCCAAGTCTTTTAAAGCATACATTGGTACTCAAGCAATTGGCCATTTTCACCTAAATATGTCTTGAGATTTGTCATCATTACGTTTCATCTGTTAAATTTGTCCCAATGCTTTGGCCTGTCAAGAGCCTCTTTGTATCCTGAACCAATCCTTTCCATCTACAAATATATCAATCTATCAATATTGCTATCTTTATATAAATCAAAGTTTAAAACATCTGGCAGAAAAGGCCTCAGGATGGAGCCCTTTACTTACTACCAGAGACCTCAAATCAAAGTTTTCTTTCAACCAGTTAAAAACTTCCCTCCCCATCCCCAATACACACACCACCTCAACTGTTCTCTAACTCAAATTGTCAGGGAGGGAAAAGGTTAATAAATATTCCAGGTTACTAACTGGCTGGTTAAAGTGGCCTGGGAAAAAAACAACGAGGAAAGGAAGGAAGTGAATAAGACTTAGTCAAGGGCCAAATGTGGCAGGACAGAATTCTGTGAAGTTACCTTATCCAGGCACACACACCAGCAGAGGTTGGGAGGTATTAAAGTATGAGTCATTTAGAAGATAGGCCAGAGTTCTGCTGTGATGAGAGAGGAAATCAATAACTAGGAAATAGAAGCAATGTTGGGAGCTAGCCAATTAGTACATCAAACCCAAGGCAGTAGGCAGGACTGACAGGCAAGGGTCACAAGGAGACTGAAGCAAAGAATGAGCATGTGGAACAGAATCTGGGCATGCTCAGTGGGCTCCAGAGCTGTGCTGTCTAATATGGTAGCCACTAGCTACAGGTAGCTAATTAAATTTAATAAAAATTAAGTAAAAACATCAGTGCCTCAGTCACACAGCCACATTTCAAGTATTCAATAGCCACATGTGACTAGTGGCTACCATATTGGATACAACAGAACATTTCTATCACTGAAGAAGCTCTATTGGATAGTTCTGCTCTAGAGCATTCTAGATGTACTTCTAAAAAGGGACAAACCAGGCAGGATATCATTTTAGTGTACTTATTTTTCCTTTGCTTTCCTTCAAGGCCCAGCTCAAACATCCAGTTCTGGGAATTCGCTCCATGGTGGGTCTGTAATTATATGCTATTGGCAACAGAGCATTCCAAGCTCTGCAGTTCTTAGTGATAATGCTTGATCTAGAGCAGTGGTTGGCAAACTCATTAGTCAACAGAGCCAAATATCAACAGTACAACGATTGAAATTTCTTTTGAGAGCCAAATTTTTTAAACTTAAACTTCTTCTAACACCACTTCTTCAAAATAGACTCGCCCAGGCCGTGGTATTTTATGGAAGAACCACACTCAAGGGGCCAAAGAGCCGCATGTGGCTCGTGAGCCACAGTTTGCCGACCACGGATCTAGAGAGCACTTAGTTTGGAGATCCTAGCACAGCTATTTATCAAACATTAAGCACAATGTAGTTCTTTTTTCTATTTGGGGAAGGTATCCTTCTTGATACAGCAATTAACTTTGGGGCTAAGATGTTGGGCAGGAGGGAAGGATAGGGGAACACTGGCCCAGCCAGCCACATTGGCTGAATTCATCTTTGTAATTGTAGAAATAAAAGCTTTTGATCTCCTGTCCACATACATTGTATAGGCCATCTTGGCCAGGCAGTCAAGAAGTTAAAGTCAAGGTCTGATTTGCTTGATTTAAGATATCTTGTCATCTTACCTATGGGCCCTCACTAAATTTTCAGTCTGCCTCTTTCTCTTTTAATTTCCTGTGCCAGAAGCTCTTAGAATTTCTCATAATAAGACCTATCAGTTCTACCTTCTAAATCTCTCTAGAATCTGTCCCTTTAGTCAATACTTCAGCTAATTTATCTTCCCTCCTCCTTTCCCACACAGGCCCCACACTGCCACTTAAGTGCTCTAAGAACCTTACCTGACCATGACCTTCTCCCTATAACCCTTTGGTGGCTGCCATGAAATCATAAAGGCCTGCTCCTTGGGCCCCCAACTATCTTTCTGGTTTTAGATCTTTCCACTCTGATATGTAGCACATGCTCCAGCCTCCCCATTACCCAGAACTGAGGTGCCCATTCACATCTCTGTGCTTTTGCATTTACAGGCTCCCCCTGTCTGAAATGCTACCTCCATCACACGTACACTTTATTTCCCCTGCAGAATTTCTATGCCCATTGAGGTTCCATTTAAATCTCATCTCCTCTGAGAAGCCTATCCTGAGCCCTCAAACAGACTTCAGTGATCCATCAGCTATGTCCAAACACTGCAGACTTTGGTCATAACACATCCTGTGTATGACACATATGAGTCTTTTTCTCCCACTGAACTGTGAGGTCTCAAGGGCAGGCAGCACATCTGACTCATCTCTTACCCCAGTTGCAAGCACAGTGCCTGACTCATAACAAACACTTGCTAAAGGCCCGTTAGCATGAACAACAATCTTTGCCATTAAGAGGTTCTACTGTGGCCAGAAATGAAGACTATGAGGATCCTCTGTGTGGTTTGCTGCTACCATGGTCCTTGGGTCCACCCACGCTGACAGAGGCCTAGGGACATTAAGGATGTGGGGAAAAGCAAGAGGCCTGCAGCTGTTCCCACTGAAAGCCTCACTGTACACTGGCTGCTCCCCCAGCAGACGCTGTGACCAGCACAAAACTATTCCGTGTGTGTGTGTGTGTGTGTGTGTGTGTGTGTGTGTGAGAGAGAGAGAGAGAGAGAGAGAGAGAGAGAGAGAGAGAGAGAACACAGAACTGACCGCCTTGGAGAATGTTCTTGTAGGGATCTATCTGTGGGTAACTCTATGGAGAGAATTACAAGCAAGGAAGAGAAACCTCTTAGTAGACTGGAGTGGAATGAAACATTGCTATGCTTGTACAGCTGGCAAGGGAATGTAGAAGGTAATAGCGACATTTTTTTGTGTTTTAAAAATATGCCATGCCTATGGTAACCAAGACACTTCTATATCTTCTTTAGCCTATTCTCCACCCTGTGGATTAGACATGGCAGAACTGAGGTTGTTATTTATAGATAAGGAAATGAATATCTGGAGAGGTGAAGTGACTTACCTAAGGTCATATTTTGAGCACAGGTCCATAGAAATGAAGCAACTTTCCCAGGGTCATGAAGTAGTAGTAAGACCTATAACAAATGGGGGTTACTTTTAAAATCTCTGTTGGCTTTTCTTCAGAAACATTTTCTAGCAAATTGAATCTGTAAGGGGCTTTGAGGTATCTCTTGGGAAATTTGACTAGATGACATTAAGCTATGAAATTCTATGAAACTTAGTGTTTACTGTGTCCCAGGCTCATGTAACTCCATAAAGTATAATTATCAGCTTGTAAGTAATTTCCAAAACAAATAGCTCTTTTGCCCAGCTCAGCATCTGTCTGACACCAAAAAGTCTCCATCCCATTCCTTACTTATCCCATCACCTAGTCATCAATCTATTCTTTCCACTCCTACTCCCTATAACATGGCAGCTCTATTACTTTGTCAATTGTTCATTTCCTCTGTCAGAGATAACTAGGATTTAGAGCTAGAGGCATAATTTCTCTATAAGTCTAGAAAGCAGAACTGTCATCATGTATTATTGAGATCTTAATTTAATTCCTACTAAAGAAGAACTAAATTGACTAGTTTAGTGAAGGTTCACTCTATTTGTCCCTCCTCAGAGAAATGATTAAATCCAGTTGGGTGCCATATTTGGTAGTGCAAAACGGGAATTGAATTTTCCATAGGTCAGGGTAGGCGTGTAATTTTCTAGAAAGGAAAATGCCTACCTTGGTTGGAATGACCAAGTTATTTAAGTTTACTCTGACAAGAGTCTCCCTAGCCTCCTTGCCCATCTGAATTAGGGGAAAACAGGAGCTAATAGGTGCTCTGTGAAAATAGATACCCTACCTATCTTCTGATCCAAGAGTCCAGGCTCTATCCACTAACCATACATTCTTCAGGGTGGTAGTTGCGCTTATTAGTTAATGATTCCTGAGAAGTGAAGTGCATTGTCCAATTTTAATGATAAAGTCTGCATCAATAATAACATATAGCATCCTATTTAGACATCCTTTCAAGAAGTCCAAGGCCCTCCGAGACCGGTTTGGCTCAGTGGATAGAGCATCGGCCTGCGGACTGAAAGGTCCTAGGTTCGATTCCTGTTGGGGCATGTACCTTGCTTGCGGGCACATCTCCAGTAGGGGGCGTGCAGGAGGCGGCTGATCGATGTCTCTCTCATCGATGTTTCTGACTTTCTATCCCTCTCCCTTCCTCTCTTGTAAAAAATCAATAATATATATATAAAGAAGTCCAAGGCCTTTCATATTGAAGAATTAGTTCTGGTTGTTGTTGGCAATCGTCGACGATGGCTAGTCTGGGTTTGTTTTAGTTTCTCAATTACCAAGAACATGCTGACTCTTAAATGTTATAATAAGATGTGCTTTTTCTGGTGGGGAGGGGGCTTTTACAAAGTGCTAGACCAGGCCTGCCTCTTCTTTTTTTCCAGTGGAGCATCCGTTTTTGCTACGTGACTCCCACAGAGGTGTCTATCATGGCTGAGCCAGGCAGGCTTCCTTGAAATGAGATGAGAGTACTAACAATAAATGGTGACAATGCAGAACATAAAAAAGCACCAAGGAAGTCTTCATCCTCACGTAGAACTTGCCCAGGATATAGGCTGATAAAATGAGATCTGAGCATATCCTGAGCTCCATCTGTTAAAGGTGCTCACAGCCACTTAAGAGAATGCCAGGCAAAAAAGACCTGGCAATACATTGTCTGCCTGCTAAAGTGACTAAATTTCCTTCCCTCCCCAACCTGGCTAAAAATATAACTAGAGTGTGTTACACACACACACACACACACACACACACACACACCAAAAAGCCTACCATTTGTTGAACAGATTGTGACAGAATGTCAATTAGCTAAGTGTTTGGTATGCAAACATCCCCAGTGCTAACTTACCCAGTGGATGACTTGGAGGGGAAATACAGTGTCAGAGACTTAGGGAGCAAGTAAGCTACCTCAGGGGGTGGGGGATTAGGGGAATGGAGGAAGTGCTAGAGCCAAAACTCATGACCTAGTTGACAGGTGAGAATGGTGCAGTTGCCCTTGACATCCACCTAGTGGCAGCAGTTCTAGCCAGAGGCACCTCTAACTTGATTGGTTCAGGCAATGACTATATACCTTGTGCCAGGGGCTGTGGCAGGCACTGGGGTGCTGAACCATGTGGAAGGTTGCAATTCCTCAGCAGTGGTCTCTTGCCTGCAGGAAATGATCTAGGTTATTCTAACTTTAAATTCCAAGTCAAGGGAATAAAATCTGCTGGAAACAGAGAGTTGAAGTTTCCAAATGGTACTAAAGCATCATTAGGTTTTAGTACATATTCTATACCAGAATAACTAAAATTCCAATGGGTAAAGAAATAGCAAAAATAAGATGGGCCAGTCTTCAACTAGAGATGACACTGAGAGTAGCTGATATGAATAACAGTGGGTCCACGATAGGCCGGGTCTTTTGCTCTGTCCCTTCTGAATTATAAACCACCCACATCAAAGGGCAGTTTGGTTTTAAGATAGATTTGGACATGATCTAGAATTCAGTGATTGATTACATAGGTCTGCATTTCCCAAAATGTGGTCTGCCTTCTCCTTGAGGAAGTGCAGATAATTGTACATAAAAGATCTTATATTTTAAAGGCCCAGTGTACAATTCATGCACTGGTGGGGTCCCTTGGCTTGCCTGCAGGGATCCGGCCAAAACCCCAAACCGACTCTTCGACATCCCCTGAGGGGTCCCAGATTTCGAGAGGGCTGTTCACAGGTGATGCACTGCAGAATCAGAATCTGGCTCCCTCCTCTCTGGTTCCAGGTGCGTCACCTGAGAACTGCAGCGGCCAAGTCACCACAGCTCGGCAATTCCTGTGTCCAGCGTCTGCCCCCCGGTGATCAGTGTGCATCATAGCTACCAGTCAGAGCATCTGCCCCCTGGTGGTCATTGCACATCATAGTTGTGGTTGAACAGTCAGAGAGTCCCTTAGACTTTTATATATATAGCTGGTTCAGTATTTATTTTAATGTGCATTAAAAGAAACTCTTAGCACAAAGCTGTCATTTTACAGGTGATATTGTTGACTTTCCTGTTGTGATGGTGATATAAAACTTCCATTTAAAATACTTTTGGTAGTGCTAGCTTGTATGGCTTAGTGATAGAGCATCATCAGCCTGTGAACAGAAAAATCCCAGGTTCGATTCTGGGTTGTGGGCTCAAACCCCAGTGGGGGACTTACAGGAGGCAGCCAATCTATGATTCTCTCTCATCATGGATGTTTCTATCTCTCTTTCCCTCTTCCTTCCTCTCTGAAATCAATAAAAAAAATACATTTTTAAAAATTAAAAACATACTTTTGGTAAAAATAAATTTATTTGAAAAAAATGTTAAGTAAATAATAATACAGAAGGTATTACACAAGAATATAGCAAAAATCACAAACATGGGATGCAAATAATTGGAAAGTTTGGGAAATACTTCCTTAAGCTAGGAATGAGGTAGACTGACTTGTAGACAGAAGAGTTTAGAACACCAGATAGGTGAAAAGGAAATGGTAGAACTCCCAAGAAGATCTAGATTCCAGCTCTAGCTGGCACTACACTCATGTAAGAGCAGCCTCTCTTTGGATCTCCATTTTTCCATATTGATGAAATAACTCTGATGCCTTGTCTAGTTTTATTATTTAGTGGTCATATTTCACTTACTATTATTGAGATATGAACAATCATAATAACAAGTCAGTGTGTTAAGGTCTGCTGTGTGCTGGATGCTTTCCAGAGCCCTCATTCTTTTGTTGTTGTTGAAAGTATTACATACATCCCTCTCTTCCCCCAAAATGGCCCCCTCCAGCCTGCCCCCAGCCCCCTCCCCAGGCTCTGACCACCCCATTGTCTGTGTCCATAGGCCATGCATATATGTATACAAGGTCCTTGGTTGATTACCTCCCACTCAGCCACCCACTCCTGCCTTCCTTCCGAGATTCTGCACTCTTCCATGCTTCCATGTCTCTTGATCCACTCTGTTCATCAGTTTATTTTGTTACTTAGATTCCACATATGAGTGAGGTCATGTGATACTTGACTTACTCTGACTGACTTATTTCATTTATCATGATACTCTCCAGGTCTCTCCATGCTGTCTCAAAGGGTAACAGATTCTATTTTTTACTGCTGCATAGTATTCCATGGTATAAATGTACCATAGCTCATCTCATCTATTGATGGGCATTTGGGCTGTTTCCAGAGCTTAGCTATTTAAATTGTACTGCTATGAGAATAAGGGTGTATACATTTTTTTCTGATTGGTGTTTTGGGTTTCTTAGGATACATTCCTAGAAGTGGGATCATTGGTCTAATGGAAATCCCATGTTTATTTTTTTGAGAAAATTCCATAATGGCTGCACCAGTCTGCATTCCCACCAGCAATGTATTAGGGTTCCCTTTTCTCCATATCCTCACCAGCACTTGTCATTGGTTGATTTGTTGATGGTTGCCATTCTGATAGGTGTTAGGTGATAACTCATTGTTGTTTTAATTTGCATTTCTCTGATGATCAGTGATTTTGAGCATTTTTTCATATATAGTGATAATTTTTAATTCACATAATAGTCATGAAAGATAGGTGTTATATGAAGGAAATGAGGCTGGAATTTTAAGTAACTTGCTCAAGGTCACACACACAACCCAATTTGAATGAACTTAGATCTGATTCCAGAACTTAGATGTGTTTCTTTCCTCTTAGCCTTGCTGTGCCTCAGTTGTTAATTTCTATTCATCCTTCAAAACTGCTCAAGATCATCTATTCCAGAAAGACTTCTTTGATTTCCATCTCTCCATCTTGGTTAGATGTTTCTCTTCCATGTTCCCTTCATTTTCTTTATAAACTGTTTGTATATATATATTTGCCTTTGTATCTATATGCCCTGCATAGTTTGGAACACAGAGTAGGTAGTCAACAAATTGCAGAAAAAGGAAGAGCATGAGGGAGAGGGAAAAAAGGAAGAAAGGAGAGAGAAGGGATTGGAAAGGATAATATATTACTACCTTATTTCTTTTTTAAAAAATATATATTTTATTGATTTTTTACAGAGAGGAAGGGAGAGGGATAGAAAGTCAGAAACATTGATGAGAGAGATATCAATCAGCCGCCTCCTGCACGCCCCCTACTGGAGTTGTGCCTGCAAGCAAGATACATGCCCCTGACCGGAATCGAACCTGGGACCTTTCAGTCCACAGGCCGACGCTCTATCCACTGAGCCAAACCGGTCTCGGCTACTACCTTATTTCATTAAATATGAAAGAAGTAGAACTAGATGTAGGAGAGAAAGGTAGTTTAAGCATATGGCCTTCTAGATTGAAATCAACCAACTTTGCCACTTACTAGTATGTGACTTAGTGTGTAGATTCAATGCCTGTGCTTCAGTTTCTTCATCTATAAAGCAGAGATATCAATAGTACCCATTGTAAAGAATGTTGTAAAGCGACCATATCGGCCATAAGGACCAGCAGCTCTGATGTCCATTGTGGCCAGTGAACTGCCTGATCTGGGGGTGGGGCTGGCTAACCTCTCAGCCCCTCCCACCTGCTGACCTGCCCCTGATCAGACTTTCCCACCTTAATCAAGGGCGGGCTACTGGCCAAACGCCTCTCCTTTCCCCCTGGCCACCCCACCCCTGATCACACCCCCCACCCCAATAGGGGGTGGGGCTAGCCAGTCAACCTTCTGCAGTCCCCACCCCAAATTGGCTCCCCCTTCCCATCAGGGGAAGGGCTGGTGGCTAACCACCCATGGCCCCTCCCCTAGGCCGCTGGCCCCCAATCAGTATCCCCAACCCCAGTTGGGATGGGGCCCCCTGGCCAATTGCCTGCCATCTTCTCCTCCCTACAGACCCAGCCCCGATCCGCCCAGTTTGGGGCCAGGCCAGCTGGATCCTACCCATGCACAAATTTGTACACTAAGCCTCTAATTATATATAAATTGCTTAAAATGGTGCCTGACATATGGTAAGCAGGCGCTCAATAAATATTGGCCATTATTATTGTTACTATTACTATTGTTTTTGTGAAATTAATAAATGAGAAAAAAACTAAACACTATTATAAAGTGAAAAATTACACAATACTATGTGTGTGTGTGTGTGTGTAATAGGGGCCCAGTACACAAATTCGTGTACCTTGAAAGGAACTGTGGGCCGCAAGGCTGTGGTGGGCACAGCCTTGGTCCATCCTCCACACTCCCACCTGGCCCCTCCTGCCATGGCCCCCAGTCCCGTCTGCTGGCTGCCCCGCTCCCGGCCCTGGCTCCATTCGGATCTGCTGACAGTGTGGAGCAATTGGGGCTGGCGCCAGCAGCAGGTGTGAGTGGCGGCTGCCTGCCCTGATCAGCCCTCAGGAGCATGGGGAGGTGGAGAGCCCTCAGGGTCAATCAGGCCAGCAGCTACTACATGCACCCACTGATAGCACGGAGCAATCAGGACAATGCTGGGTACCAGCAGCAGATGCAAGCGGCGGCTCCAGTGCTGGCAGTGGGTGCGAGCAGGGCCGGCACTAGCAGCAGGTGCAAGCACTGGGCAGGACTGTGGTGCACGGGAGCAAAGAATTTTCAGTAACCACCAGAGGCTCACCAGCACCCCACCTTGGTCTGGTGTCCCGCTTACCTGCTCCCTCATCCTGCCATGGCCAATGCCTACTATGTTCCGAATGCACCCCCTATTGGTCAGCACACGTCATAGCCACCGGTTGTTTGGGTGTTCCACCATTTGGTCTATTTGCATAATAGCCTTTTATTATATTAGGATATACATATATTCATGTATGTATATATGCTCTTCATTTTCCTAACTCTACTTGTTGACATTCTAAGCAGAGTAATTCTATGGCAGTTATGAATAAAGAGAATTATAACCCTTTCCACTTATATGGCAGCAGAATGAAGTACTTCACTTCTACTCGCAGAACATTTAAAATATTGATATTAAAATTATCACTCTGTATTACATTCTAAATTCACATTTACTTGTCTATCATCCTCAATTAGACTTGAGTTCCTTGAAGGAAAGGACTTCTGTTTAATTCTCCTCTATGTCTCCAATTCTTAGCAAAGGGTATGGCAAGAAATAAATGTTCTATAAAAGTTTGCTGAATAAATATTGTAGAGAAGATGTGTATGCATGAACAATAAATTTTAAAATGAAGTAATATTTGCCATACAGGAAGCTCAGATCAAGAATGCTCAGAAAACTATAAGGTAGGAAAACGTAGTAGAACAGATAGTTAAATCTATGAACTTTAAAGTCAGACAGCCTTGGTTTGAGCCCTAACTCTGGTACTTATGAGCCCATGTGACTTTGGGATGTAATCTAACTTCTTTAAGCAATAATTTCCTTATCAGTAAAATAGGGATAATACTAGTTGGAAGAACTAAATGAGATGATGCCTGTAAAATGACAGGTACCCATTATGTGTTTATAGAATGACTGACATATCATTAGCATCATCGTTATCATCATCAAAGGCTTTGTGATGGAGGCACTCACTGTCTGGATGGGCAGTGTCTACTAGGGGAGAGCACCAAACAGCCCACAGGTGTGAGTAAAGGTACTGGGGTGGTAGAAAAAGTCAAGGCCAAGTAGGGTGGGTAAGTAACACTATTGAATTGAAATATTGGCTATTTTCAGAAAAGTAATGTTAGAGAATAGTGGGAAGTTGACTTTAAATGCCAGCCTGAAAAACTTAGTCTTTTTAAGAACTATATTTTTTATTGATTTCAGAGAAGAGAGGGAGAGGGAAAGATGGGAACATCAATGATGAGAGAGAATCATTGATTGGCTGCCTCCTGCATGCTCCACACTTGGGATCGAGTCCACAACCCAGGCATGTGCCCTGACTGGGAATAGAACTGTGATCTCCTGGCTCATAGGTCGACACTCAACCACTGAGCACACCAGCCTGGCGAGAAATTTAGTTTTTATTCTGCCAGTTACACTTGAGACTTTACGGGATTCTAAATAGAGTAGTGACCAGTTCAGAGCTAGCTATGGTGGGAATGTTCTGTTTGTTTGTACATGATGGCCTAGGGAGGTAAAGAGAGATGAAAGCAGACACACCACTTAGGAAGTTTAACAATACTTCCAATAAGAAATTGAGGTCCCCTCTCAGATGACAGTATGGGACAGGAAAGATAGATGAGCATGACACTGGGAAGAATGAACTCAAAGAATTATATCCAACTGGATGTGAGAAGCAGAGTAAGGAGGCAGAGTCAAAGACAATTCTGAAGGCTTGGAACTAGGTGATTGGGAGCATGGTGCACCTACTCTAGCACAAATAAAGCACAGAGGATACTAGGATAGGGGAAGAGATATTTGCTTTTTGCTATGACAATTTCAAGGTGCAGTGGGATATTCAGATGATGAATGAGAGTCCATTTAAAATGTGATCTTAGAACTCAGATATTTATTTAGAATATATCTGCATAGAGGTGATCATTAAAGGTGTGCTACAGTTGGATCAACGTCTAAGAAGGATGAGAGTATAAAAAGAAAAGGATCAAGGAATCCTCCTTGGGAAATACATCCCACATCTAGAGGAATGAGAAAAAAGCCTGTGAAGAGGGATAAGGAAGAGGGAAGGAGACAAAGAATACACTACCATAGAAGCCAACAGCTGGGAAGGTTTCAAGGAGAGTAGGCATGGTCAGAGAAGTCATGAGCTATAGCAAGGTCAAAGAGAGAGAACTGAGGAGACTTGGCCTTTAGGAAACCATGGTGACTCATGAGAGAACAGTATGTGGAAGAAAAAACTAGAGTACAGATATGAAGGAATGAAGGAGGTGTGGAAAGCCTGGCCAGGTGGCTTAGTTGGTTGGAGTGTCATTCTGTACACCAAAAAGGTTGCAGATCTGATCCCCAATCGGGGTACGGTATGTATGGGAGACAACAATTCTCTCTCTCTCTTCTCTCTTCTCTCTCTCTCTCCCTTCCTCTCCCTCTCCCTCTCCCTCTCCCTCTCCCTCTCCCTCTCCTTCTCCCTCTCCTTCTCCTTCTCCCTCTCCCTCTCCCTCTCCCTCTCCCTCTCTCCCTTCCTCTTTCTAAAATCAATAAACATATCTTTGGGCGAGGATTTAAAAAAAAGAAGTAGACTGAGAGTATATTGTTTGTTCAGGAAGTTCAGGATTGAAAGGATAAAGATGTGATGGAGGCTCAAGATGAGAGCAGATTGTCCTTCCCCCCAAAAAATGACCAGCACTAATGTTTATCTAGAGAAGCAAATTTGCACTACACACTAAGAAATAGAAAGTAGCTTCAGTGGAGGAGGCCAGAGGAAGGACTTTGGAACAAACTAGATTGGAAGTCAGGTTACAGCCATTCTGAAGTTTGAGAACATGTTATCTGTATGTGCACAGAAGCATCTGTTTTAGCAGAGACAGCCTCATTTATCATGCATCCACAGACTGAGAGAGAAACAAGAAACCCCTCTTCCCCACTTAGGAAAAACAAAGCTAGATCCACCTTTGAAACGAATTCAAACATTTTGAAAATCTTTTAGCAAGAAAGGAATTCTAAGAAAAAGAAGTGTACAATCTCTTCCCCTTCTTGTCTTTTCTACCAGATGCACTAAGAAAAATGCCCAGGTGCATCATTAGAACATGCTAATAATACTATTAACACCATCCAAGTTTATGGCTCTTATATTATCTGCACA
Source organism: Lasiurus cinereus (assembly GCA_011751065.1). NCBI lineage: Eukaryota > Metazoa > Chordata > Mammalia > Chiroptera > Vespertilionidae > Lasiurus > Lasiurus cinereus. Next base: position 10,387,923 of record JAAGEH010000226.1, read on the forward strand.
GTGCTTTTATTTTATTAAAAAAAACTCATGATCTTTTTTATTCTCACAGAATCCCTGTGAGGTATTATTTTTTTTACAAGGGAAGAAATAGGATCTGAAAGAATTAAGCTATTTCCCCCAAGTTACACAGACCCCCTGGTTCTTTTTAGGACATTTTCAAATACCATTCACCTGATCTTCACAGTGTAACACTCTAGGTATGACAATCCAAAGTGTCGCAGAACTTTGATCTCCCTGGTTTGGGGGCACTATAATTTTATCAGTATAGCCTAAAACTACATTAGGTCTAGGGCACTTTTATCAGGTCATGTTTGTGACTTAAATAGTGGTATCCAGTGCTCCTTTTTCAACCCCATTATACAGAGTCCTAGGACAGAAGTACTTAGCAATGTGCTTCCTTCCCTACCACATCTTTCCTCCATTTCAACCAGACCTCTGAGATGCATGAGCAAGGCTTCAATACTCCAGATGGGTCAGGAGGCAGGAAAGCAATCTCTCTCAATATCTAATTTGGGCTGGTAGGAAGAAGGCCAGACTTGGAGGTTGATGGTTCAGGTTCCAGGCTCAAACTACCAGTCTAGCTCTGTGACCTTAGTCAAATCACTCTATACTCTGAGCACCAGTGTCTATTCTCTTTCTTAAGAGTTTAAGGCGAACTGAAATAAGTACAGTTTAGGGTGAAAGTGAATTTATTAGTGAAGCAGTGAGACAAGGAATGGGCTACCCCACAGACAAAGCAGCCTGAGCACCAGGCATGCTCTGAAAAATGATAATAGCTAAGTCTATTGCAAGGATCCAGTAAAACACTTATGTAAGTAGGTCCCTGTGCTGGGCTTAATTTTCTTCTGTAGCTGTCTTGAAATTCTTAATTTTTGAAGGAGAAACATTGCATTTTCATTTTGCGCTGGCCCCTCTAGCCGGTCCTATCTATATCCTTGACCAAATAATTTAAAACCTCTCAGAGCTCTACAGTTTATAATGAATTGAATTAAATTGTTAGGACAATTTTCATTCCTTCCTCGGCCTATTAGCAAAATTTGACAGTCGATCACTCCCTCTTCCTTGAAACATTTTCCCACTTGGCTTCCAGGCCACTGCACTTCTCTGGTTTTCCTCTGCCTCACTGGCTGCTCCTTTGCTATTTTCTCCCTAATCTATTAGCACATCCAAAGAAACTCCTGATCATCTCTTGCAAACATGCTCCTCCTAGTCTTTCTGATCTTTTCATGGTAACTCCATCCTTCCAGTTGCTCAGATCAAAACCCTTGCCATAGTTTTTCACTGCATCTCTCACTCCATGTCCAATTTATAAGCTGCTCCAGAATTGAATGCTTCACCATCATCATCACAGTCCAACTCGCTCTCCTGGATTACTGCAAAACCTAATTCACCTCACTGTTTCCACCTCCTCCCCTGTGCCCAATGGTCTGTTCTCCAAACAGTTGCCACAATAATCTTTTTAATACATTTTTTAAGATATATTTTATTGATTTTTTTACAGAGAGGAAGGGAGAGAGATAGAAAGTCAGAAACATCAATGAGAGAGAGACATCGATCAGCCGCCTCCTGCATGCCCCACAGTGGAGATGTGCCCGCAAGCAAGGTACATGCCCCCAAATGGAATCGAACCTGGGACCTTTCAGTCCACAAGCCAACGCTCTATCCACTGAGCCAAACCGGTCTCGGCCACAATAATCTTTTAAAAATGTAAGCCAAGTCGAATCACTCCTCTGTGAAAAGCCACCCCATCTTTATGCATCTCAATCAGAGAGAAATACCCACAGGAGGTACGAGCCGAGCCACCTCCATGAACCCACCCCCTACCACACCCTCACCATTGGTCGGTGCCACTCTGCCTAGAATACCTTCCCAGATATCAGTCTGGATGCCCCTCATCTCCTTCGTTTCTACTTATCCCCCATCAGTCAGTCCTTCCCTGAGTACCTGATTTGCAACCACCATCAGCTTTCCCCCTCATTCCTCATCCAGTCCTTCCCTGCTCACTTTTATCCAAAGCATTCATCACCATGTGATAAGTATCGTATTCTACTTATTTGCATATTGTTTATCTCTTCCCATTAGACTGTAGGCTCTGTAAGGACAGGACTTTGTCTCTCAACTGCTATATAACCAGCACATAGGATAGTACCAGTGAATGATGGTTGAAAGTTCTGGAACAGGTGATATTATTACTATGATTAGGTTACAGTTGCATCAGCCCTCTGAGTGTGTACTTTCACAGCCTGTATGCTCAGGAAGCTGGTCCTGCATATAGGAGTGAGGCATTTATGGAGACTACTGTGTGCCAAGCTTCCCATAAGGCTCAACTGTGGAGATAGAAAGGCAAGTCTAAGAGTTTGTGGCCTAGAGGGAGGTTTCATAAATTTATGCAAATAACTCTAGAACAAGGCAGCATTTGTTAAAAATATCTAGCCTTTAATGCCTAACATCTCACATTCTGCCAGTGACACTGGAGTTTTCTCCAGAGAAGGGCCAACGAACCATGGCTTGTAAACTTACTGTGTGGCTATTTCTGTCCAGGCAAGTTTCTGCTCTGGCCTGCTTATCACACCAGAGACACCTTGCCTGACTTCCAATCTAATTTGCTCCAAAGTCCTCCTCCACTAGCCTCCTCCACCCAATACAGCCCCCTAATTAACTGTTACATGGAAACCCCTCCCACTTACAGCCCCTCCACATTCTGCTCCTAGATACTGGAAACATGAGACAGGGGTGGGATCAACTTCGGAGGGTTGCAATAGAGAATAAAGAATCTAAATATGTCCTTACAATGAAGATGATTATATCTATGAGCCTTAGTTCACGGAACTCAGAGACTACATCTGTTCATTTTTGTGGTTTGACAGCCTTGCCCAGTATGTAGGACAGAGTGGGCATTCAGTTATGTTTGCTGGATCATTGACATGCATGTTGTAAGCTCCAAGTCAAGACAATCCTGTTAAAAAGTACTTTATCTTCTGTAAGGTACCCCAGAGGTATTCTGAAAGGTTATTTTATTGAGCTGTCATAAGAAACAACTTACCCAGTAAGAATTACAACATCCCCAAAAAAGGAACAATATTTAAAATGCAAGTTTAAATTATAAAGTGACATTTTGTAATTTTCAAAGTTTAATTTGCATTTGATTTCTTTAAATCCTTTATCTGAAAATCCAAAAATAATCAAGAAATAGATTACAAAGCATGCCTTCCATTCCCTATAGGATTCCTTTGAATAGGGACTCCTTGAACTTATCTGAATTTTTATTTTTTATTTATTTTTAAAAATATATACTTTATTGATTTTTTAGAGAGGGAGAGGGATAGTTAGAAACATTGAGAGAGAAACATTGATCAGTTGCCTCCTGCATGCCCCACACTGGAGATGTGCCCGCAACCAAGGTGCATGCCCTTGACCGGAATCAAACCTGGGACCTTTCAGTCCGCAGGCCGACGCTCTATCCACTCAGCCAAACCTGTTTCGGCTTATCTGAATTTTTAGATAGAGACTTGTGAGAAAGAATGAGAAACTAAGAAACTTAAAGCTAAAGCATTCGGATCCACTATTTAAAAGCCATATTAAGTTTTGGCAGTGGTTACTTGTGTGTGTGTGATGTAATTTTCAATACTTTTCAGTGTGTACGTTCATATCACACATACATTTCATACCCAGGCAAGATCAAGCATAAGAAGGTAGCCATCTTAAGAGGTGCTGTCAGCAATAAGTGAGAAAATTTGGGACAGGTAAATCCTTCCTTAGTTCTTGTTTCTTTGTATATAAAGCAGGAGGAGGAGCTAGATGGTTACATGGGCCCTTCCAGTTCTAATGCATGAAGAGTCTATGGAAGCAGAGGCATCTCTTCACCTTATAAAGGATCCCTTTCGGGGCTGGGGTCAGTGGGGAGGGAAGAGGGGTGGCAGGAGGTTGGCTGGCCACAGTGTACATCATAGCGACTGATCGTTCCAGTTGTTCCAGTTGTTCTGGTAGTCTGGTTGCTTGGCTTTTATATGTATATAGATAAAAACAGCCAATGATTAAGCACATTCAATATGTTAGGCACATAAAATGCCTCATATTGATTATTTGATTCAGTGACGCCAATAACCCCATGAGATAGATGATGAATTGTTCCCATGTGTGAGAGATAAAGTGGCTCCATGACTAAGGTCACTGAATTAGGGAATGTGACAACACTGGAATTGGAACTCTCATCAATTTAATCTATGACTCCAGAACATGAAATTAACTCCAAGTCCCCCAGACTAGCTGCAGTATCAGGTGTTCAGTGTTCCTTCCTTAGATGAACCGCTGTGGTTCTCTGTGCTTTTGCCTTTACAAATGGGGTGACCAATTGGAGATGGGGTGATTCCCTCTGCTTCGGCTGTGGTCGGTGCCCCTCTGTCATGGTGATGTTTTCATTAGGAAATGGTTTTTTACTTCCCTGGATGAATACCATTGGGTTTCACTAGTCAGTTTGAGTCACTTGTGAATGATTGGGTTAGCAGAAAAGGGTTCAACTTTGCTTTGAAATTCTACTTTAGGTCTTTTTTTAATTTAAATTCTTTGTTTAAAGTATTACATATGTCTCCTTTACCCCCAATTACCTCTTCCAGCCTGCTCCCAGACACCCAGCACATGCCCTCATCCTCCCCCAGTGTCTGTGTCCACTGGTTATGCTTATATGCATACATACAAGTCCTTTGGTTGAGTTCTTACCCACCCTTCCTCTGCCTTTCCTCTGAGGTGTGATGGTCTGTTTGCTGCTTCTCTGGTTCTATTTTGTTTTATCAGTTTGTGTTGTTCATTGTATTCTACATGAGTGAGATCATGTGATATTTATCTTTCTCCAACTGACTTATTTCGCTTAACATAATGCTCTCCAGTTCCATCCATGCTGTTCCAAATGGTAAGGACTCCCTTTTTTTTTTTTACAGCAGTGTAGTATTCCATTGTGTAGATGTATCACTGGTTTTTAATCCATTCATCTGCTGACGGGCATCTAGGCTGTTTTCCAAATCTTAGCTATGGTGTATTGTGCTGCTATGAACATAGGGATGCATATATCCTTTCTAACTGGTATTTCTAGTTTCTTGGGGTATGTTCCTAGCAGTGAGATCACTGGGTCAAATGGCAGTTCCATTTTTAGTTTTTTGAGGAAACTCCATACTGTTCTCCACAGTGGCTGCACTAGTCTTCATTCCAACCAGCAGTGCACAAGGGTTCCTTTTTCTCTGCATCCTCGCCAGCATTTATCGTTTGTTGATTTGTTGATGATAATCATTCTGACAAGTGTGGGATTATATCTCATTGTCATTTTGACATGCAACTCTCAGATGATTAGTGACTTTGAGCATGTTTTCATATGTCTCTTGGCCTTCTGTATGTCCTCTTTTGAAAAGTATCTGCTAGTATTTAGGTCTTTTGCCCATTTTTTGATTGGATTGTTTATCCTATTTTAGGTCTTTACGCATATTATCTAAGTCTATAAATGCACATACAGCAAGACTTTAATTTGCAACAGATTAAGGTAAAAAAATGCCATATGGGAAAAACAATGTAAGATTAATTTCACAAGTATATGGCATTCTTCATAATTTTCACATTATTTTTACTTTCACAAAAATTGTGTGAGGTGCGCAAGTCAGGAATTATTTTTATCCACTTTGCAAATAAGGAAAGAGAGCCACAGAAAGGGGTGGATGACTTGTTCTAGGACAGTGGTCGGCAAACTGTGGCTCACGAGCCTCATGCAGCTCGAGAGCCGTGGTTTGCTGCTCTGTTGACTAATGAGTTTGCCGATCACTGTTCTAGGACATGGATCTGGTGAGATCCTAGTCTAGTGTTCTACCTATGCCACCCTCTCTGTAAAACAAAATGTCAGACTCGTGTTATTGGCATACAGAACCAAGTGGCTGCTGTACCAGAGGTTGTGCCATGCCAGGCTGGGGCCGTGGGCTCCTGTATAACTAGCAACTGTGCTAGAGGGTGGAGACAGAGCAGCATCCATGACCCCTACTCACACCTGTGCACTGTGATAAAGAAAGTAGAAGTAGCCAGCAGCTGTGGACCAACCAGATAAAACTTTTAGGCGGGAAGTCAAGTGACAAGTGAACTTGTGTGTGTGTATGTGTGTGTGTTTTAGCTGTTAATTGCTTTTGAAATTTTTTTAAAAGGCAGCTTGAGGAAGTTGGACCAAATAGCAGGAAGGTATTGCAGCAAGATGGATTTGGGAAAGAACCAATCTCCTTTGACACTGCATCAGACCCCTGATTCTCACCAAGAAAACTACGTTCCAGGTAATGAAAGAGGTTATAGCTGTTGGGAAAATTGGGGCTATGATTATTTTCCTCTTTTTTATGCATCTGGCAAAAAGGGGGCATAATTGAGTACATTCATATAACCATAGGTGGGAAGAGGGGGTTGTATATCTTCATGAGGTGCCTTCTAGTACTAGGATTCCAATAAGCCAGAGAAACACAAGGAAATAATAAGTAAATTATTAACAAAAAATACATTTAAATGAAAGACAGTGAAAATACCCAATACTGGATGGTTGCGGTTAAATAAGTACACACCCATATGTATCTATGGTATGTAAATTTGGTATAACTTTTGGGACATTTATAGCAATAGAAGCAGGAACTGTAGTCCCTATTCCTTTGGTTCACTAATTTTACTCATTGGATCTATCCTAAAGCAGCGTTTCTCAAAATGTTTTGCAGAATTTAGGCCTTGAGACAGTGTTTTTAAACGTTTTCATGCCTTTGGCCCCTTTAACGTTTTGATGAACTCCTAGATTCCTACACTCTTTTTTTGGGGTTCCCAGTGCAAATTTGCTCTAACTCCACAGGTTCTAAGAAAGTCTACATCAATGACCCATTAATGTTTCTAAAACTTGGATAGCACCAGAACCTTTTTTAATGATACCTTTAATATTCCAAATAACTTAGAGAAACATCATCCTATGGGAAAAAATCCAAAGGAAAAAAGAGAGCTGTATGCATGAGTATGCTTATTATAGTTTTATTTATAATGGCAAAAAAATAATTGGCAACAACTTAAATGTTCAACACAAGTAGAAAGACTGGGTCAATGAGAACACATCAACCTGATTAAGTATCATGTAGTCATTAAAGTTATAATTATGAAGACCAGATCATGGAAAATGATCTGATATAATGTTTGGTTAATAAATGATAAAATTGTGGTATATTCTCATTATAATTCTGTATAACATAGGAGCTAGATGGGTATGAGGAATAAAATGAAAACAGGTTATAATGTTAAAGGTGGAAGAACATGGCTGATTTTTTCTTTTATACTATATGTGTATACTATATGTGAAAAATATTTTGAAGAAATTAATAGGTTGGTAACACAGTTACATACAAAAACTGACCTTTATTTTTATTTTCTGTAAATATATTTTATTAGTTTTTTACCGAGAGGAAAGGAGAGGGATAGAGAGTTAGAAGCCTCGATCAGCTGCCTCCTGCACACCCCCTACTAGAGATGTTCCCGCAACCAAGGTGCATGCCCTTGACTAGAATCAAACCTGGGACCCTTCAGTCTGCAGGCCGATACTCTATCCACTGAGCCAAACCGGTTAGGGTTGACCTTTTCATTTTAAAAGGTTTAATGTTTGCTCCTAGGCATTCTTGGGAAGTACGAGGATAAATAAGGAAGAATCCTTGTCCTCAAAACCTAGGAAAGAAGTAGACACCCATCATAGAGTCCTTTGCTATAGAACTCTTGCTGATAAATGTCAGAATTTGTTGCTATCTTCTATAACTTTCATTTTGATCTTACAGAAGTGATTGGAACTTGGAGTTTGCGAAACAGAGAGCAGCTCAGGAAAAGAAAAGCTGAAGCACAAGAAAAGCAAACTTCACAATGGCAATTTGGGTATGGTATCCTCACAAGGGAAAAAGGAGCTGATATTTTTTTAAAAAATACGTTTTTATTGATTTTTAGATAGAAAGGGAAAGGGAGGTAGAAACATCAATGAGAGAGAAACATCATGTCCCCAACTGGGGATCGAGCTCCGAACCCAGGCATGTGCCCTGACTGGGAAGCAAACCAGTGACCTCTTGGTGCATGGGATGATGCTCAATCCACCAGCTGGGCAAAAAGCTGATATTTATCTAGCAAATGCTATGTGCCAAGTACTGCTGAGCACTTTCATACACTATATTTTATCATTCCAACTATCCTGTAAATCAGGAGCTGTTATCCCTATTTACAAAAAAAAAAAGGAAACCCAAGTGTCCAAGGGGTTTAAATCTCTTGTTTAAAGTCACACAGCTGGTAAAATGGTGAGAATAGAATCTTATATCCCATCTCCTTAAATGGGAGATAAAATTATTCTGTCCAGAGGCCTGATGCACAACCACTCTGGTAATATAAACACAGAATTTTTTTTTGTGTGTGTGTGTTACATGTATACATATCTCCCCATTGACCCCCCTCCCTCCCAGGCATACCCCAATCCCCCAGTGTCTATGTTCATTGGTTATGCTTATATGCATGTATACAAGTCCTTTGATTGATCTCTTATCTACCCCACCTCTCCTTAATCTTCCTGCTATAATTTGACAGTCTGTTTGATGCTTTACTGCCTCTGTATCTATCCTTTTGTTCATCAGTTTACAATGTTCTTTATTATGCACAAATGAGTGAGATCATGTGGTGTTTCTCCTTCATTGACTGGCTTATTTCACTAAGCATAAGGTTCTCCAGTTCCATCCAGATTGCTGCAAATGGTAAGAATTCCTTCTTTTTAATGGCAGCATAGAATTCCATTGTGTAGATGTACCACAGTTTTCTGATCCACTCATCTGCTGACGGGCACCTAGGCTGTTTCCAAATTGTAGCTATTGTAAATCATGCTGCTATGAACATAGGGGTGCATAAATCCTTTCTGATTGATGTTTGTAATTTTTTAGGATAAATTCCTAAGAGTGGGATTGCTGGGTCAAATGGGAGATCCATTTTTAGTTTTTTGAGGAAACTCCATACTGTTCTCCACAGTGGCTGCACCAGTCTGCATTCCCACCAACAGTGCACGAGGGTTCCTTTTTCTCTGCATCTTCGCTAACACTTGTTTAAACACAGAAGAATTTTGTTGTTAGGAGCAAGAGACACCACTGAAGAAATCTCTGAGCTTGTTCTCCAAGCTTCCTTAGTAATCCTTATTGAATTACTGTGATGAACTCTCCAGGAAGGAAACCAAAACACTGTGAGTGATGTGATGAGACAGTTTGGGAGTTCCTAAATCTCCCATTGAAGTCACCTGTCTGTCATCCCAGGGAAGGAGTACAAGAACATGATTATAAATTAGGCAGCATCACACTGCATCCATTTAGAATATGATTGAAAAAGGATAATATGACTGGAGATGGAAAAGAGGAGTCCAAGGAGCCAAGAAGCACAGCATCTATCAAAGCCAGGATTTTTATCCCTTGGCACTATTGACACTGTGAGCAGGATACTTAGTGTGAGAGGCTGTCCTGTGCATTGGGGATGTTTAGAAACATCTGGCCAATAGCAATCCTCTTTTCTCCCCAGTTGTGACAACAAAAAATGTCAACATGTGGAATGTCTCCTGGGGCAAGGGAGAGGAAGCAAAATGGCCCCCAGCTGAGAACCACTGATCTAAGCACTATTCTTAAAGGGCATTTGTCTTTTCTGCTACAATACCGCACATACAATTGGTAAATAGGAGAATGTTGTCAGTATAATGTGGAAGTTGTGTTGATTCATGGTTTTTCCTAGTCAAAAGAGCCAGAATATTGGAATTAGAAGGAAAGGAAAAAGCCTTTGTCGTGGCTACTGTTTAGGCAGGATCCTTTTCAGACTGCATCCAGGGCTATTCCCCAAGAGAAGGGTTACAGGTTGCACTTCCTCCTGTGCTCAACTTAATGACGACCTCTCTGGCTCAAAGTGCCACCCTTATTTGCATAATCTCAGCACCTGCAAACCTGCATTTACACGGTTGTTTTAGGGCATTTTTATTATCCCCTGACGCAGCCTCCAGTCATGAGTACCTACCTGTCTGGACTATCCTAGTTATCTCAAGTACCAATTATTGTTTCTGCTAGTGTTGAAAAAGTTTCATAGGTTTTGAGTCATTTGCCCCAGCTCATTTTCCCCCATAACCACTGTTACTTTTAGTGCATGATTTTTCAGAAAGTGAAGTTTTCCAGAAACATATTTATTATTTTTTAGCGGAAACGCTATACTTGGGTCCTGTGGCAGGTGACTCTGTTGAAGAGTATCCAAGTAGCTCTCCGAATTCTATATTTGACCAGCAACTTTCTGATCATTAATTGGTTTCACAAGTACTTGCTACAGAGAAAGAGTGCATTCATTTATCAGCCCAAATACTCTTTGCTGTGTGGCTTTGCACTTCTCATTGTTCATTTAAAAATGGGCCTTTGGGTCCTAACCGGTTTAGCTCAGTGGATAAAGCGTTGGCCTGTGGCCTGAAGGGCCCCAGGTTTGATTCCAGTCAAGGGCATGTACTTTGGTTGCGGGCACATCCCCAGTAGGTGTGCATAAGGCAGATGATTGATGTTTCTCTTTCATGGATGTTTCTAACTCTCTATCCCCCTCCCTTCCTCTCTGTAAAAAAAAAAATCAATAAAATACATATTTTTTTAAAATGGCCTTTGGGTTTACATATCAGTCTATTTCAGCTGGTTGATGAGCTCTGCCCCTGATAAAAGGAGCTAGTCTTAATATGCTGGTAGAATTGGGTTTCTGTGATTGCTGGACTGGGGAGCCAAGGCTGAGGAAGTCACTGAAGTACATGACACCTTAGTGAACCTCTTAGAAGCTGGCTGTTCTTGCTCTGGTGACACATTTCTGTATCGAGTACTGTTCTCACTACAGCATACCAAACAGTGAAACCTTAGTAGTTCCAGAGAGAAGCAGCAGAGGTAATGACTAAGAGCCTGGCTATTAAAGCCATGATGATTAGATTAGAAGCCTGGCTCCCCTACTTCCTAAGCATTTGATCTTGGATTATTTACTCCCTCTTGTTGGGCCTCAGTTTTGTCATCTGCAAAATGGAGATAATAGTATTCACTTCAAAAGTTGATGTGAAATCATTATTCCTTACATGAGAATTAGAGATCTGGTGCATGAAATTCGTGCATGGGTAGGATCCCTAGGCCTGGCCCTCAGTGATCAGGGCCAATTTGAGCCTTCCAGCTGCCAGCCAGGGCTTCCCTTTCCCAGTTGCCAGCTACCAGCTGGGACCTTCCTTCATTCTGTGCTGCCCCCTGGCGGTCAGCACACATCATAGCAAGTGATAGAATGCCAGGTCTCCTGGTCAAACTCCCACGGGAACACTTTGCATGTCAGTCATATATATATATGTATATGTATATGTATATGTATATGTATATGTATATGTATATGTATATATATATACTACTTAAAACAGTTCTTGGCACATGGAAAGAACTATAAGTTTCCTATAGGAATAGAAGAGTGCTACTTTATATTTGGATAATTCATTCATGTAAGTTATTACATGCAATTCTTATAACAACCACATGAGGTTGGGGAGATACTACATATTCCATTTAACCTATGAAGATGTCAAAGCATAGAGCAGTTAAGTGACTGCCCACAATCACACAGTTGATAAATGACAGAATCTTCTGAAAAACGACCAGGAAGAATATGGGATATTTATATTACTCAGATTTCCTCATTTAGATCTACATAACAAATTATTTAGGACTTAATATCTAAGAAAAAGTGTTTTCTGAAAAATTTAGATAATTTTACAATAAGGATTTTATAATTTACCTTGTTACCTTGGATACTTGGAGTTATATTTTAAAATGTTGAGGTTTCATACCACCATTTTTAGATTTCATTTTCTTCTAATTTATTTTTAATATTTTGACTATCCTATTGCATATATACCCTTTTAATATTGACTTTAAGCTGGTTTTGGTGAGGCAATCTTTAAATATTTTTTATTATGAAAATTTTCAAACACACAAAATATATGTACATTTTTAAGGTGTACAAGGAACTATGAGCATTACAAAGATATAAAAAACACTGGTTTAATCACCAAATAATATCTGGTTTATTTTTTTAAAAGGTTTCTCTAGAAATAACTATGGATTGAGGCAGCTTCTGTTCCTTGCCTTACGCATGATCCTCCTAATAAATCACAAAGGAGTGTTAAGCAGGGAGAGCATTTCAGCCCTCTGGTTTGTAAGAGAAGGCTCTTTGGAATTGGTAGCATGGAACAGAATTTCAATAGGTTTAGAAAAATGATGAAGTGTTTATTTATAACCTTTTTCTCCCCCCGAGCCCATCTGTATTAGCCATCTGTATTTGGTTGTATTTGCAGTACCCAACAATTTGTCATTGGCTGCAATTTCCATGTACATCCTTTGATCTTTAGATCTTTAATCTAGCTATTACTTCAGAGTAAGCATAACATGGGCACTCATGCTTTTCCACCAGGCTTGCTAACCTCAAGAAATGTTTTTTGCAATTTGTGATCCAGCTTACAGTATATCTCATTTGACTTTTTTTTTTTTGCTAATCTTCTATGTATCATTCCAATTTTAGTATATGTGCTGCCAAAGTGAGCGCTCAAGACACTGTATTAGATAAGCAAGCCATATACATCATCCACCTGCAGACTGCAGAGACAAGGAGCAGTGCCTGGACTGAGGATGTAGAAACGCAAATGTATGAGTTTATCCAGGACATAGCGGGACTAACTCAGACTAAACCCAAAGAGACTAGTGTATAAATCAGAATGCTAATCTATTTATTTATAGCATAATTATACATCTTCATAACCAATTAGGTATATGCTCTCAAACAAACACTACATTTCCTGGTGAGCAAGGCGTCACACACACAAAGTTCCTGAGGGACATTCTTCTCCTGACAATTGAGTACATCTAGCCCTGCTCCTTCATTTGGCAAACAAGGAGGTTGAGGCTCAGAGAGATTAAGTGACTTGTTCAAAGGTTGTGAAACAGTGGGATACCTGGACTGTTGTTACCAAGCACTTACCTGAATTCTTTAGCCCTGCTGCTGATACTAATTCTGATCTCTCCACAGAGAGAAAAAATACAAGCGGCAGAGAACAGGAAAAGGAAATCAAAGAGGCAGAAAGAACCAGCAAAATGCAGAACTAAAGGTAGAGCCTCAGTCACAATTAGAAAAGGAAATGATGGAGAATGCACTGGCACCTACAGAGAAAGAAAACGAATCACCTAGGAGTGTAACTGAAGCTCTCCCTTCAGTAGCCTCCCCAAAGAGAATTGAACCTGAGAAAAAACTTTCTGCAATAGGTCAAGAAAGCATTATATGTCAGAAAAATTCTTCTGACTACCAAGAAACAATAGTTCAAAACCACCCTTCTGAAATAGGCCAAGATATGGCTGAACCTGAAGACCTCTCTCCTAAAATGTGCCAAGAAATAGCTGTAATTAAAGGCCATTCTTCTAAAATGTGCCATGATATGGCTGAACCTGAAGACCTCTCTCCTAAAATGTGCCAAGAAATCGCTGTAATTCAAGACCATTCTTCCAAAATGTGCCATGATATGGCTGAACCTGAAGACCTCTCTCCTAAAATGTGCCAAGAAACATCTGTAGTTAAAGCCCTTCCTTCTAAAACATATGAAGCCACAGCTGGCATGGAAGGATGCTCTCTTGAAGTATACCCCAAACCAGAAGTGCCTAAAGATTACACCCTTGAAACATACCAAAAAAGAGCTGAATCCAAGGAAAACAGTTCTGAACCAGGTCAAGGAATAGCTGGGACTGAAAGCTTTCCTCCTAAAATACAACAAGAAATAGCTGCGCCTAAAGACCTTTCTACAAAAGCATACCAAGAAACAGTTGAACCTGAACACATTTCTCATAAAGCATATGAAGAAATTTCTGTGCCCAAAGCCCTCTCTTGTAAGACAATCCAAGAAACACCTGCTCATGAGGAATGTCCATCTGAAATATACATTTACCAAAAAACACCTGAGCCTGAAGACTGTGCACCTGAAATACATGAAGAAAAACAAGAGCCTGAAGACTGTGCACCTGAAATACATCAAGAAACACCTGGGCCTGAAGACCTCTCCACTAAGACATACGAAAATACGAATGTGCCTATAGAATGCTTTCCTGAACCAAACCAAGAAGCAGATGGGCCCCACAGCCAGGATCCTAAAGCACACCAGGAAGATGCTAAGGATGTTTATACTTTTTCTCAAGGTAGGGGTGGTTTCCATTTGTAATTAGAGCACCAAATAGTTATAACTCCCTCAGAGTGGTGATTTATAGCCTTCTTTGACAATCCTTGGTTGCCCCCAGTCATCTCAAAGGGTATCATTAATGTCATTGACTAGTTTTTTATTTAACCAATGTCTGTTTGGAACATTTTCAAAAAATTAAAAGAAAATAATTGAAAATATAAGTGTGTATAGTAGTTACTTGTACATGCTACATTTCGGGAAACTTTATAGGACAATGTGTGTGCAAAATATTTTAAAAGATAATTAAGTTTAGATTTACAAGAAAACTTGAATAAAATTTTTTCTTGAAAATTAAAATTTCCTGGCAAGCAAAAGGCAAGTAAATGAATGGTGTACAGTACTGAAGAAGATACAAAGGTGTAAAATATAATTCCTATTACCAGGGTTTATCATGTTTACCAAAAACCCTTTCTGTTTTATTATTTGCCTAAAGAGCTTTCTTCTAAGTATAGAATTTTGAAATAAATGTGACCTTTCTTCAATTTGACTTGCCTCAGATCCATAACTGAGAATCTCTATTCTCTTTATACAGTGCTATAGATTATACTATAAGAAAATGGGCTGCCCTAGCTGGTTTGGCTTAGTGGATAGGGTGTCAGCCTGCGGACTGAAGAATCCCCGGATCCCAGGTTCGATTCCAGTCAAGGGTACATACTGGTTGTATCTTAATCCCCAGGCCCTGGTCAGGGCACATTCGGGAGGCAACCAATTGAAGTGTCTCTCTATATCAATGTCTCTCTGTCTCTGCACCTCCTTTCCATTCTCTCTAAAAATCAATGGAAAAATATCCTTGGGTGAGGATTAACGAAAAAAGAAAAAGAAAATGGGCTGAGTCTGTCAAACCATAGTTTTCTCCAGGGAATTGTTTTCTAAAGAAAACCTTTTGATAATTGATTTACTTTTTCTCCTTAAAGAGGAGTACAACAGAACCATGGGATTAGTGGGGTTCCAAGTAATGTTTTAAAAATCTTTGCCTACCTACTAGGTTAAAGAAAAACAACACTAATTTTAATTTCCATCTTTTTTGGTGACTAATGCTACTTGACATCTTTTCATAATTATTATGAATCTGAACTTTTTGTTTTGAGAATTGCCTGTTTGAATCCTTGTTCTGTTTTCAGTTTGGGATATCTTTCTTTTTTGGCTGATTAAAAATCTCTTTAAATAATAGTTGTTAAACATTTGCCTACATATAAGTTGTATATATTTTTCCAGTTGTTGTTTGTGGTTTAACTTTGTTTATAGTGCTTTTTGTCTTGTATATGACAACATTTAAATTTTAATTTTAGTTTTTAGTTGTTCAAATGTGTCAATCTTTTTCTTTACGGTTTCTGGTCTGTGTTCTGTTTAGAAAGGCCTTTATAATCCAAAAATTATAGGAACATTCTATTATTTCTACAACATTTATTGTATTTTAATATTTAAATCTTTAATTAATCTGTAATTTGTTTTTGTGCAGGGTCTGAGGTAGTTTTGTTTTCCTTCAAATGGATAGTCAATTGTCCCATTTATTGAACCTCTTTTTATATTTTATTTGATTTTACAGAAATGAAAGAAAAACCCAAAGCACAAGAACCAGAGACACCAGCAATTCCAAACGTTCCTCAAGAGATTCATCCAGAAAATGATGTCTATAGTTACGTTTTGTTTTAACAATGCTCAGTCATAACAATTGTGCAACAAAATACACATCTTATTCCACGTGATTATTCGCAAAATATTGTAGCAATCTCTACAATATTCACTATTTTAATAGTGTGTTCTTTTTCTATGTATAGGTCATATCTGAAAGAGAGAACTAATGTGTTTTTCAGGCTGTACAACAAAGACAATAACCTACAGTGTGTGCGTGTGTGTGTGTGTGTGTGTGTATGTATATTTATATTGGGATGAAGATAGTAGTGAGAAAAGATGAAAATGGGAAAGGGGAGGGCTGAATAATTAACTTACCCCTAATAATTATTTTTTATTAATTTTTTAATTTACTTTTAAAAAAATATATTTTATTGATTTTTTACAGAGAGGAAGGGAGAGAGGTAGAAAGTCAGAAACATCGATGAGAGAGAGACATCGATCAGCCGCCTCCTGCACGCCCCACAGTGGAGATGTGCCCGCAAGCAAGGTACATGCCCCCGACCGGAATCGAACCTGGGACCTTTCAGTCCGCAAGCCGAAGCTCTATCCACTGAGCCAAACCGGTCTCGGCAATTTTTTAATTTACACCTGTGGATTTTTCATTGATTTTCAGAGAGTGGAAGGGAGGGGGAGAGATAGAGGGAGAGAAACGTCAATGTAAGAGGGACATACGGATTATTTGCCTTCCGCACTCACCCTGACCAAGGCCTGGGATTGAGCCTACAACCGAAGTATGTGTCCTTGACTGGAATTGAACCTGGGACTCTTCAGTCTATGGGCTGACATTCTATCTACAGAGCCATACCAGCTAGGGCTTGATTCATTCTTAAGAGCAGAAAAATTAATAAATCTGAGCACTTAAAATTTGGGTGAGTATATACTTTTCTTATAAACTTTGTTCAACTAATAATGTAACAATAGTATCAAAATTTTATTGAGGTTTTAGTTGGGTGTGTGTGTTTTCAGTTAATTTTATCTTTCTGGGACTCCAAAGATATTTTATAGTGCTGAATGTATTTACTTGTGTATTTGAATTTGAATTTTGTTTTTACTTTTTATATATTGTATTTGTATATTAAATCATTATTACATGCTTAACTGTGTGGAATACATCGTGGTAAGCATTTTGAAAGTTAGATGACTTATAACACTTTGTCCATCAGGTGTTTAATCTAGTCTTATGGGGGAATAAACAGGAAACAAATAATTACTAAAGAAAATAGTAAATGATAGTGCCATTTGAACAGTAGATACAATAAAGGCAATGCTCTTTTTTGCTGAAGTGACCTGAAAAATTACACATGAGTGGAGCCTTGAAAGATGGAGAGGATTTATATAGGTGAGGATAACAGCATTATTATGGTGCGTGGAGTGAATTACAGAGAGGAGTGAATTCAAGTGTTCAACAAGATGTTCAGTTAATACAGGGTCCCTGAGGAATAACAGCCTAGTAGCCAAAAATCTTGTAGTATTAGAGTAAACAGAATTTTGAATACTTAAGTTTATCCCTTACTTGTTAGGTAATGGGGAACTAAGTAATTCTTTTGAACAATGAAGTAGCAGTTTTAGTATTTTAGGATTATTTATTTGGTGATAATGGTCAGGATTAACTGAAAATGAGAGCCTGGGGGCAAGAGCAGGAACTATTCTGGGTGGGAAGAAGTCTGAAAGTTTGGTTCAGCAAGGGCACAATTGCCTAAGCTTTCTATGTATGTGTAGGCGACAATAAAGAACAATAAAGACAGTCCTAGTCTCTCAAGCATTCATGGTGTAGAACAATGGTTCTCAACCTTCTTGGTATATAAGAACCACTGAGGAAGATTTTGAAATTACAGATACCCAGACACCTCCCTGGGGGTTCTATTCACCTGCTTAGATGACATCCAGACATAGGTATATTTTTTATTTTGCTTTAAGTGAATTTTCGAGGAATAATTTTAGAATTACATAAAAGTAACCGATAGTACAGATATTCCTGTATACCTCTCACCCACTGACATCTTCTATAACCATGGTCCACATACCAAAACTTAAGAAATTAAGATGTGGTTACATTGCCTTGAAGAGGTAGCAATCTACTTCATTAGTATTTCAAGTCTGCTCTGCATTTCAGTCGTTGTCACACTTGGTAACGAATGTATTTTCTTGTGTGCATGTCATTCTATCTGATGTAAGGCAGGGAAGGCAAAAAAAGACCTCATTTTCTACCCTAGACTGTCCACATACTAAGGAAGACTCACTTTCCGCAGCATCACCATCTAGTGGCAAACACAGCTATCACCATGCCAGTTTTACAGTGTACGCAGTCTATAGCATGGCTCAGCAGTTCTCCAACTTGTTTCTTCAGCTACACAGAGCTGTTTCCAGTGGAAACAGAATAACAGCCTTTTTAAACCACGTTCTCTTTAAATCCTTGGCTGCTCCTGCTGATTATTTTCTACTAGTGACCTATTAGTCCATAACAAATGGACAGGTTTAGAAACAGCTTTTTAAAAAATGGGTTGTTAAGCTTTTAAGTCTATGGACTTGTAAGCTTTTGAATAATTTATACTGTAGGCAACACGTCTCCATCCTGCCACCGCACCACGCAAAGTGCCCAGAAACAGAAAAATGCATAGAGAGAAACTCAAAAACAGATAACGGGTGTTACAAGTGGGTAGGAGAGGCTATCCTGCCGGGATAACTGCTCATCGAATGGGGTTTAAAACAAGGGTCTTGGCTGTGCCCCAGCGTTTCGGAGCCGCCCGGAAACAGCCCTCACCCCTTCCATGTGAGTGGCGTGCTGACTCTCAATGCCCCCCTCACGTCCATCTCCCTGAGGAAGGCAGCACGCCAGCCCCCACTCCTAACCCCTCATCCGGCATGGGCCTCCCCGCCCAGTTTATTCGCAATAAGGTTTGGTGGGATTCCTTTCTGGTAAATCATGCGTATTACGGAAAAACGGAAGCACACTTACAAGGACATATAAATGTATGGGCATTCCCACCACCCAAGGAGAATTTTAAACGTTCCCTAACATCCGGTCATTTTGCTATTTGGTGATTGCACATACACATTCTTTCCCCCCCCCCCAGCCCCCACATTCTTTTTTTTTTTTTAATATTAGCGTCATGCGCTTGACATGTAGGTTGCTTATTTCGAGACAGACATCTTTTAAATCTTCTTGGATGTGCCCTTCCCCCATTCTCCTTGGGAAGGGCGGGGGAACTCGGGAGTCGCTGGCTGCTCGGAAAGGGCAGTCCGCGCGAGACAACCAAGATACCTGTTCGGTTCCGGAACCTCGGAACCGGAGAGGAACAGAGACGACAAGCACCTCTGAGTAAAGGTAACCTTTGCGCTGCCCGAGAGCAGCGCGCGCGCGCGCCCCAGCCTCTGCGCCTGCGCCGGATACCGACACCGCCTGGCGGGTGCGACTGCTGCGCAGGCGCCGGGCATGCAGACCGGAAGCGGAAGCCTAGGACGCGTCGGCTGGGCGCCTCTGTCACCCAGTCGCCATGCGCGGCTTGGAGGCAGCAGGGCGCCGCCCCACAGCGACCCCGTGTGGGTGCGTGAAACCGGCTCTGGAGACAGGTAATTTCTGCGAGGCCGGCCATGTCGCCCTCGGAAGAGGCCTCGGTGTGGCGAGCCCACTTCGCTGCCGAGAGGGACGAGGAAGGCAAGACCCTGTTTAGACGTGCGTCACATGTGCTGCGAAGGCACGGCTCCCATGCTCGGCCTGCCACGTGACGTGCCCAGGCGGGCTGGATGGCGTCATCACGTGTCTCGGTGGCTGAGGCCGCCTGGTGTTGGCGCGGGGGGTGGACTGGCCTCGTCCGGCGTAAGGGCTCGCGCAGGAAGGAGTGCCTGTGCCCAGAGGAGAGGAGAGCTGGGATAGGCGCCGCTGGGGTGCGCGGGTCAGGCTTTAGTGCCACCAGTGGGAAGCGTCCTGCGCTGGAGGCCGGGAGGAAAGGGTTTTAAGCTGGGCCCGGGAAGGCGGAAATGAGTTTGCTTCTCTTCATTTCCACCTCTGTATGTAGAGCAGACAATACCAACTTTAGAAACTTAGAGGATGCAAGTGGAAGAGAAGTAGCCATCGCCCAGAGAAAACCATTGTGAATATCTTGGTGTTTGTTTCACTGCATACACCCTAGAAATAGGAGTTGATATATGACCCTCCCCTAAGAACTTAAGATTCATAAAAATCTGTGGTCAATCATTTTCATTTTAAGGGGTTAACTATTTTGTTTTATAGATGTCCTCTTAAGTTCCCTATTGTTGGGCATTTATAGGTTATTGCCGCTTTTCCTTGTTCCAAACGAAAGTTCTTGAAGCAAATCTTCTGTGTATGCTCTAAATGTTTGACTGAAATTTCCTAAAAGTACTGTTACCGGGTGAAAGGTTGTGCTCATTTTTTTTAAAAGTTGCACACTGCCGGATTACAAACCTAGCATTTTGACAGGCAGGAAAGAGCCTGGCTCAGAGGTGTGTGGGATTAGGAAGCTGTAAATCCAGAAGTATTTGATGGAACGGGGAGTTTTGGGAATCATTGATTGGATCCACATTGTACAGAACCTTGAACACCAGGCTAAGAAATGCACCATCTGCTAACAGTGGGAAACATGGAAAGTTAAAGTTAGTAGCATGACATAAGGAACCCAGAGGCTGGAGGATTTCAATAGTGTGTGTTGAGGGGTAGGGACTGGTAGAGGGGAGATATAAGGAGTAATTTTTTTAAAATAAAAAAAATGTATTGATTTTTTACAGAGCAGAAGGGAGAGGGATGGAGAGTTAGAACATCAGTCAGCTGCCTCCTGCACACCTCCCGCTGGGGATGTGCCTGCAACCAAGGTACATGCCCTTGACTGAATCAAACCTGGGACCCTTCAGTCTACAGGCTGACGCTCTATCCACTGAGCCAAACCAGCCAGGGCCATAAGGAGTAATTTAATAGTCCAGGCAAGAAATGGAAAGGACCTACCATTTGAACTTTTCTGCCTGCACAAGACCTGTAAATAAACATTGTGTACAAAACCTCTACATCAGTAACCTACTGGTTTTTTCTTATTACACAGCTAATATAGTTGTAATGTTGTTAAAAGGAAGGAAAGGCCTGAGCAAGGGCTTTAAAAATCACTCCTTGCTGAGCACCTTCTATTGTACTAGGTGCTTTACATCTTTTTATAATCTTATAACTCTAATACAGGTGTTACTATCCTTGTTTTAGAGATGAGAAAACTGGGATTCAGAGACCTAAGTGATTTTGTTCAAGGTCACACAGCTAGTGTAATAGCTCTATGTTGTTTTTGTCTTTTTTCTCTCTAGATACTAGCCCTAATCCTACCATATTATTTAGGGAATCACTTCACCCCATTTCCCTGTGATTTTCATGCCAATACTACTTCCATGGCATACATGTGCTTATTCCTATCCTGCATGTAAGAATCATGTTCTATGGTTGTATAGCACCTGGAAGATTTTAAAATTATGAAATCAATTCATTAGAAAAAAAAACCATGTTTCCATACATCTTTTGACTAATGATTTCTTATCTAATTTTTTTTTCTATAGGGAATCTTTTAACTGAGCCAATTGGTTACTTGGAATCCTGTTTCTCAGCAAAGAATGGTACTCCAAGGCAGCCATCCATTTGTCGCCATTCAAGGGCTTGTTTGAGAATTAGGAAGAGCATCTTTAATAATCCTGAACATTCCTTGATGGGTTTGGAAGAGTTTTCTCATGTTTGGTAAGTTGCTTTACAGCATTGGGCCAGAGCTTGCCCCTGAGTAAAATGTATTCCTGTTGATATGCAACCACTGATGGAGACAGCTTTGAAGCCTGTCATCCAGACCAACCTGTCTATTGCATGAAATTCCTCTACTGTATTTGTGCATGTGATTGTCTACATAACTTGGACACCCTGAGGGAAGCTTGGGGTACACTGAAGAGGCACAGTCCTTTTGCAGTTGGTTCAATTGTGATCAACACCTTTCTGTTGAGCTGAAATCTGTAGACTCTCTCTATTCTGTCTGTGGGTAGTCATTCTGTCCTCTGCACCAGTAGTCAGCAAGCTGTGTGGCCCATGGACCAAATTCATCCCACCACCTTCTGTTTTTGTAAATAAGTGTGTGGGAACAGTCAAATGCGTTTTATAATGCACTACAGCAGCAGTGTTGAAGAGTTAGAGCACAGACTGGTTTGCCTACAAACCCTAAAATATTTAATATCTGACTTTAAATGGGAGTCTGCTTATTTTTCAATAAACTTTCACCTTTTACAATAATAATAATAATATAAAGTATTACCTATGTTAAAGCCTGTGTTATATGTGTCATTAGGAATTCTTTCTGTCTATTCTTCCTCACTCTAACATCAGCAGTCTGAAGTGGTCTAATTTTACTGGTGAAGACCTAAAATTGTTTGTTCTGAAATAGTTAGTTTTTTCCTGTTAGTTTGGGTAGATTAGAAAAAACATGGGTGTTTTGATGACCTGGTGTGTATGATCTTGGTTGAATTATTTAAGTTTAAAACATTGGTAATTTAAAAAATGGACTAAGGAGAATTTTTTTTTTCCTTAATTCTTCTATTTTTCACCTCTTTCATCCCCACCCTCCAACACTTTTCAGGGATTATCGCTGTTAACAGTTCGGTGTGTATCCTGCCAGACCTTTTCTTTTTAAAAAAAAAATTAATAAATCTTTATTGTTCAGATTATTACAATTGTTCCTCTTTTCTCCCCCCATAGCTCTGCTCCACCCGGCTGCCACCCCTCTCTCTGCCCTTACCTCCCCCTCACATTGTCCTCATCCATAGGTGTACAATTTTTGTCCAGTCTCTCCCTGTACCCCTTTCCTCCCTTTCCCCCTGAGAATTGTCAATCTACTCCCTTTCTATGCCCCTAATTCTATTATATTCACCGGTTTATTCTATTCATCAGATTTTTTATTCACTTGATTTTTAGATTCACTTGTTGATAGATATGTATTTGTTGTTAATAATTTTTATCTTTACCTTTTGCTTCTTGTTCCTCTTTTTTTTTTAATATATTTTATTGATTTCTTACAGAGAGGAAGGGAGAGGGATAGAGAGTCAGAAACATCAATGAGATAGAAACATCGACCACTGGGGATATGCCCACAACCAGGTACATGCCCTTGACGGGAATCGAACCTGGGACCTCTCAGTCCCCAGGTCGATGCTCTATCCACTGAGCCAAACCAGTCAGGGCTTCTTCTTCTTCTTAAAGAGTACCTTTCAACATTTCATATAATAACTTGTTCGGTGTTGATGAACTCCTTTAGTTTTTTCTTATCTGTGAAGCTCTTTATCTGCCCTTCAATTCTGAATGATAGCTTTGCTGGGTAGAGTAATCTTAATTGTAGGTTCTTGCTATTCATCACTTTGAATATTTCTTGCCACTCCTGTCTGTCCCGCATAGTTTCTGTTGAGAAATCAGCTGACAATCAAATGGGTGCTCCCTTGTAGGTAATTAACTGTTTTTCTCTTGCTGCTTTTAATATTCCCTCTTTGTCTTTTGCTCTTGGCATTTTAATTATGATGTGTCTTGGTGTGGTCCTCTTTGGATTCCTTTTGTTTGGGGTTTTATGCAATTCTTGGACTTGTAAGTCTATTTCTTTCACCAGGTGGGGAAAGTTTTCAGTCATTATTTCTTCAAATAGGTTTTCAGTATCTTTCTCTCTTCTTCTGGCACCCCCATAATTCTGATGTTGGTACGCTTGAAGTTGTCCCAGAGGCTTCTTAGACTGTCTTCATATTTTTGGATTCTTTTTTCTTTTTTTTCTTTTTTTCCAGTTGAATGTTTCCTGCTTTGTATTTCAAATCTTTGACTTGATTCTTGCATTCCTCTAGTCTGCTGTTAGGTCTCTGTATAATATTTTTTATTTCAATCAGTATATGTTTAATTTCTATTTGGTCCTTTTTCATATCCTCTTGGGTCTCGCTAAATTTATCCATCTTTTCTAGGAAATTCTTGAAAAACCTTATAACTGTGGTTTTGAACTTTATATCCAGTCATTTGTTTTCCTCCATTTCTTTTGTTTGTGATCTGTTCCTTTGTCTCCACATTTTCACTGCTTCCCTGAGTTGGTAGCGTAGCTTTGCATGCTAGGTGTCCTATATGGCCCAGTAGCTCCGCCTCCCCAGTTACGTGAGGTGGATACTCTTAGTGCACCCCTTTGTGGACTGTGTGTAGAGCCTTGTGTAGTTAAGTCTTGATTCTTGTTGGTATCACGGGGGGAATTGACCTCCAAGCCAATTGGTTGTGAGGATCAGCTGTGTCTACGCCAGAAGAACTTTTATGTTGGAGTCATCCTTGTGATACAAGACTTGCAAAATTGCAAAAGCCTCTGTGCTGGGCTTGGATGGGGCTGAGTCTCGGGGCTGAGCAGACAGCCTTGGCTTCCCGTCAGCCCTGCCCTACTCAGCCCCTGGATCTCAGTGTCCCTCAGTAATCGCTGTAACCCTCTCTGTGTGCACTTGCACTCGTATACCTCCAGACCTCTGCCTTTTGCAGCTCCCCTGAGTTTCCATGTGTTCTAGGGACTGTATGAGTCTGGGTTTCCAGGGTCTCAACCGAAATAGGTTCAGTGTAGTCGGAAGTGGAGTTCAGCGCAGTTGGGAGGTTCTGTCTTCCTCCTTCCAGTGGCATAATCAGCAGTCAGTCCTCTTTGCGTACAGTGGCATGCACTCCTCCAGACCTCTGCCTTTCATGGCTTCCTGAGTTTCCTTGCACTCCCTTTTCATGACAGTCCAGACTCCCCCCACATAGGAGTCTCGCCCAGAACTGGGGTTCAGTGGAGTCGGAAGTTTCTGTCTCCCTCCCACTAGAGGAAGCCAGCCAGGCACTCCACCGCCCATCTTCTCCACGCACGTGTCTCCGTACCTCAGCTTTTTGCAGCTCTTCTGAGTCTCCGTGAGCCCCTCTCTTTCCTTATAATTGTATAATTTCCACTCAGCCAACTTTCCTGTGGTTCTGGATGATGTCCATTTTGTCTTTTAGCTGTAATTCTGAAATTGTTGTGCAAGGCAGCAGTTTAGGTGTTCACCTATGCCGCCATCTTGGTTTCTCTCCATACCTTTTCTTTCTTTTTCTTTTTTGATACTCATAGAAGCATAAATATATACATACAGAGCAAGTTTTTTTTTAATGAAATGTTTTCTTCACTTGTATCATGATAGTACATATAGATTTACTTTCTTTTGCTTTAATGGCTGCTTGTTATTGCAAAATATAGATATACCATGATTTGACTATTCTCTTGTTAATGGAGACTTATTTGCTATTATAGTCATGCTGTAACAAACCCCCTTAGACACATTCTTGGGCACTTATATATTTTTATAAATAGGATATGAGAAGTGGCTGTATTGGGTTAGAAGGTGTACACACTTACAGTTTTGGAGAGCTCCTGCCAAATTGCCCTCTGCAAAGCATAATCAGTGTATACTTCAAGGGTAAATGAAAATGACCTTTTCCACTAACTATTGATAACACATATATGCTATCAGATTTTTACAGTTTTCCCTGACAGGAAGAAAAACAGTATTTTGTTTTTTAGTTTTTTGGGTTTTTTTTATTAACGAGGTTTAACATCTTTTCATATGGTTGTTAGCTATTTCTTTTTTTTGGTCAGTTTTCATGGTCTTTGTTTTGTTTCCTATATTGAGTTGTCCTTTACTTTGTGATTTGTAGGAATAGTTTAGATACCACAGACATTAACCCGTTCATTGTCTATTTTACACACAGTAAACATTTTCTCTTTGGATGACATTTTGTAGCACATAAACTTTATGATTTTAAATCTGTTAACACATTAAGCACCAAGCCTGTTTTGTCTTTCTTTCCATTTCAGTTACCGGTGACTGACATGGCGCTTAATGTGTTAACTGCTTTTCTTTAAATAGATTCTTGCTTTTGATCTTATGTAGAAAGGCCTAGTCAAGTTATTTAACATTTCTGAATAACAATTTCCTCATCCTTAAAATGGGGAATAAATTATACTTCTTAGTATTACTAAGCAGATTAAATGATGTGAATATAAAAATGTCTAGCACACTGCCTGGCATATAACAAACACTTACCTCATAAATATTGCTTATTCAGGCACTTGACAAACATCTATTAAGTTCTATGTACCAGTCATTGTATTAAGGACAAAGGATACAGAGATAAGACTCTTCCTTCATGAAACAGGAATGGTATTCTTTTTTCCACAGATTACATTTTAATACCATTAAAAGCATTCTTTCTGTTTTAATTTGTGAGGATTAAAAATTTTCCCTCTTAACTCATGATAAATTAACTTGTGCTTTTTTCTTACTCAGTGGTTTGTTTGTTTTTTTTTCAATAGGATTTTGTTTGTTTTTCACAAAAATGGTCATTTGAGCTGCAAGGCAAAAGTTCAACCTCCTAGGCTGAATGGTGCGAAGACTGGAGTTTTCTCCACAAGGAGCCCACATCGTCCCAATGCAATAGGACTGACCCTGGCCAAGCTGGAAAAGGTAGAAGGTACATATGTCATTTTTACTTTTAGATTTTTTTTTTTTCCTTAAAAAGAAGTCTTATAAAATCAGCATAGTTTTCAACACTGGCTGTTTTTTCTGACAAATACCAGTGTGTCAAGAAATATTTTTGACATAAACTCTCTGAGGATGCTCAGAACTTATTTATATTGTTACATTTATCAAAGTTTAAATTATTTAAAAATAACTTCTAAGATTTCATAATTATTAAATTAGTAACCAAATTTTCTCTGACTTGGAATGCAATGAATACAAAATGATTAAAAAGTATTTGGATGCTTTCAAAATTTAACACACGGTAACTGGTCATACATACATATATGATCAGAACATAGAGTGGTGGTGTATCATTTCTTCCTTGCAGCCTTAAGAAAGTGAACTTGCATTGTGGTTGCAGTTGTGTCTGTCAACTGTGATTTGTGGCAGAGTGCCTGGGATGATTCACACAATAGGATCAAACATCTGTCAGATTGTGAAAGTCCCTGTGTAGAAGACCAGATTAAAATAACAGTTTTAACTACCTGTTAATGTATAACTTACTGAGCCAGACGATTTGGGAAGCAGGCATCCCTTCCTTGAACTTCTGACCTAATCAGCACATTTGTTAGAGAGGCTGAAGATGAAACAGCAGGTGGACTGAAGTCAGAAGACCATCCCAGGCTTCAGCTTGCTTATTTGTTCAGTGGGTAAAGAAGAAGGATCTGCTCTCTATGCAACTCTGCATGATTTTTTTGAGGATATTATAAGAGAAAAGCTTTAAGAGTACTTTTCAGATTTTGGGTACTAAAAAGATGAGAGCAGTTATTTTGCTTGTTCTTTCTCAGAATTTGAACTCCTCTGCTGAATTGTATTCAACCAGGTTTTGGATAGGTTTTCTGGAAAAATTCTGTAGCTGATCCAACTTGAGTTTTATTAATTTGTGATGACTAACCAACTTGGGTAAACAGTATTAGAACATTTTATGATCATTCATACACCCACACATATTTTCTGAGCATTGACTATGTTCCAGGCATTGTTCTAGGTGCTGGGGATAGAGTGATAAACAGATGAGATAAAAATCCCTGCCCTACGGAAGAACTTAAAATCCTAACAGGGGAGATCAAATCAGAAAGGTGAAAGGCAAGCACAATAACACTATAGTTACTAAATATGCATTATGGAAACTACTAGTGTTTGTGGTATGTACAGTTTATAAAGAGCATTCATATGCATTATCTCACAGTGGCTCTGTGGGTTTGATAGGGTAACAATCTCCAGCTTATGGATGAGGCCACTGATGTTCTTTGATATTTGATAATTTTAATAATAGCATCTAGCTAGGGGGTTGTCCAAATCCCATGAGCTCCTACCTATGCTATAGTGCCTTTCTTTCTTCAGTAGACATTGTTAGGCATAATCATTTAGAAAGTGCAAAAATCATCTTTCCAAAGGTCCAGGCTCACTCACAGCAAGCATAATTTTAGAAATCAAAGTCCTCTGTTAGTCATGTTTTTCTTAAATGGAGACAGAATCCAATGTGATCATGCATAGTTTTCCTGGCCAATTTCCCAAGGATCAAATTAGTAGACTTAGACGTTGCACCAATAGTAGGATATGGATAGCAGCTATGTAAGTGAGAAAACAAGAGACCTATTCTTAATATAGTGGTACCTCGAGATACAAGTGCCCTAACATACGAGATTTTTGAGATACGAGCCGTCGAGCGAGCGATTTTTGCTTTGAAATATGAGCAACATTTGAGATAGGAGTAATCACGTGGATCGGCCGGCTGCACACGATTAATTTGTGATGACTAATTACAAATTACAACCCCTACCAGTTTACCGCAACTCGAGTGTCTCATAGTTTCCCACGCCTCAAGGTTACGGAATGAATTAAACTCGTATCTCGAGGTATCACTGTATTTGATAATGGTGACTTGTGTTCTGCTTAATTGTTTGATGGAGTATTGAATTTCATTTGCTGCATAACAAATTATGCACTTATCAGTTAAATTATGTGTTTGAAACATGATGTTTTTGTGAGTCAGGAACTGAGTCCTCAGCTTAGGGTCTGGCCAGGCTGCAATTAAGGTGTCAGATGGGGTAGGTTCTTATCTGGAGGCTTGACTGAGGAAGAATTCACTTCCAAGCTCACTCAGGTTGTTGGCAGAATTCATTTCCTTATAGTTGTGGGACTAAGGGTCCCAGCTTCTTGTAGTCATTGGTTGGTGGCTGCCCTCTGCTCCTAGACACTGCCTGCAGTTTCTTGACACCTGGGCTATCCCTGCATGGCTGCTTGCTTCTTCAAGTCCACATGGAGAGTGTTTTGAATGAGTCTGCCAGCAAGCACAGGCACTTGAGATAGCATAATATAGTTACTGGAGTGATATCAAGTCATACTCAAGAGGATGGATTATACGTGGCTGTGAACACGAGGAGGTGGGCATCATGGGGGCCACCTTAGAGTCTGTTTGCCACAGTGGAAACCCTCTTTGGTCCCACAGAGATACATTTAAGACACCAATGTGCCTGATAGAGTTAGAAACCGCAGTGGTGCAAAAATGAGTCAGCCCCACCCAGTGCTGAAGGGCTCAACTGCTCACTGTCTACGGAGAGAGAATCAAGCCAGTTATTGCCGAACCACATGAAGACTGCTCTAGGAGACATTTGTATACAGGTTCCTATAGAACACAAAGGAAAGAGCGCTTATGTCTGGGTGAGCCAGGAGGGCTTTGTAAAAAGTGTTATGTGAGAGCCTTGGAGAGCAAGTAGGAGTTGGACAGGTAAAGAAGAGGATGGGTTTCCAGTGTATGTCAGCACCAGGTGTAAGAGAGCCTGGTACATAAGGGAATTGTGAGCAAGCTTAGGGAAGCATAGGTAGACGATGCTGATTCTTTCAATTGTTGCACTATTCTTCATTGTTACTTCTAAGAGGTATTTTTCACATTATAGGTGGAGCTATATATCTTTCTGGAATTGACATGATTCATGGCACACCTGTACTGGACATAAAGCCCTACATTGCTGATTATGACTCACCACAAAATTTGATTGAGCCTTTAGGGGAGTGTAATTTACAGAATAACCAATATAAACCAAAAATTGTGTCCCAGTCTGATGCCAAGACTGACACCTGTGCTCAGCAACAGCTCTCAGAGTGTGAGGAATCACAGCCCTGCCGTCGCACTAAGGAGAAGCCTAAATGTTTCGAACACAGAGCTTCAGGAGAAAATGATATGCAATACAAAGACACAGCCAAAATCCAGCAACGCTCGCCTAAGCACAGGGAGATAGCAGGCTTGGGTTCAGAATCCAGAAGTGGTCAGAGACTGAGTGTGGCAGAGGAGCAGATTGGCCCATGTCGCCTGGAGAAGAGCTTTTCAGAGGAGAGTACAGATGAGTGGCCACAGAGAAGGAAAGAAGCAGTGATCCCACAAGGCGGCAGGATGGAGGTGCAGCCTGTGCCTCCTCACTGCCCTCCAAGGATGGCTGACACAGCCCACCACAGTGTGGTTCCCGCCTGGGTACGAGAGGCCCCTGTGGCCACCTTGCAAGTCCGGTTTACTCCTCATGCAGAGATGGACCTTGAGCACCTCAGTTCAGAAGGTGAACCAGGTACTTTCCATTTCTTGTTTCTGAATGAGAGAGGACCTTTTATTAGGAGATTTAGCCAGATTTGATATTTCTGAAGATAAGATATCTTAGCACAGAAATTGTCCACATAAAATCCTTAGCACTAGAAACATGCACTTTATTGCAGAAGAGACCAGACTTTTACTTGGAGCCTATTTTCTTTAACATGTGGTTCTTTTAAAACATTATCTGGTTTCTCCAGCCCATAGGAGATCCAACGCAGCCATCTAGAATGAAGGATGGGGTGTGAAGAGGTGTTTGCAACGGCTCCAAAAGAAAGTAGCCAGTTATGAAAGAGATGTCAGATTTCATCTGCCCCTAAAGAGTTGTGCTTCTCATTCTTCCGAAGGCTTTATGTTTAAACAAAGCATTTGCTTTTTAAATTGATCTCTTTATTAAAAAGTTTTGTTTATGAAAGTTGTTTTATCACTCAATATAGTTGATGGGGAGGAGGAAGTTCAGTTTTAAAAGAATTTTTTGTGGTAGAACAAAGCAGTGCTTCCTAAAAGACACTTTATATTTACACTGTCCCTTTGTCTTGTGGTTATTGTTGAATGCTTCTTACTTTGGAAAGTTTTCTCTTTTTCAAACTACAGTGTTGTACTTTCTTGATTAAAAATAGTAAAAAAGAAATTATAATATATAACTACAAAACAGGGATTGATTTAGAACAGGTAGCAGACTTTAGAGCCTGTTTAAAAATAAGAAATGAGCTCAGAAAATTCAGAGTCTAGAAAAGATGAAAGATACTGAATGGTGGGAGAGAGGATGGCACTGATAGAGTGCTGTGGGAACATGAGGGAGAGAAGAATTCTGACTTGTGTAGCAGGAGACAATCTGGGAAGGCTTCCTAGAGGAAAAGGCATTTGAGCTTAGCCCAAAAGGATAGGTAAGCAGGGAAGTGAGGGAAGGCTCCTATGCCAAATGAGCAGCCAGGCAAAGGCCTGGAGCTTCTTCTGCCAGACACTGTTATTGAAGAATGTGATTTTTTTTTGTTTTGTTTTTTGTTTTTATATTTTCTTTGTTGTGTGTGGATGTGAAACTCTGCTGATTTGAGTTGTTTTAGAGTCATTTTATGAGCCATGCAACAAGGGAATCTTAGCACTGTGTAATTGGTCCTTGTCTTTTGATCAAAAATTGAACTTCATGGCTTTATCTACAAATGTATTTATTGAAAGTAAATAAATGAATCCTGGCTGTTTCCTAAAAATTAAATTTCCTTTCAAAAGGAGAGGAACCCAAGATACTCTAGATCAACTGTTGCCAACTGGTGGTCTGTGGACCACTGGTGGTCCAGGAGGTCCAAAAGGTTGACGACTGCTGGTTTAAGGAAACCTTTGGCGACCGCTGCTCTAGATGATGTTTTGAAAAGGGACAACATTGTTTAAAGCACATGCCTTTCTGGAAGAGTCCAGCCTTCATTTGGACATATGAATTATGTTATAGCTATTAAAAATTAGGTCACAGTTAATTTTTTATTTAACTACTAGTGGCCTGGTGCATGAATCCATACATATTGAAAGGAAATTCATTAAAAGAAGTATTTTAATATAGCTATTCACTCTTTCTGTATAATAGAAATGTCAACCAAATTCACAATCGACAATGACAGATGGAAACACATGCGTGTGATTGACGTCAGCAAGAACTCTATATGTATCATGCATGCGCATGTCGACTTAGCCTTTTATAGATACTGAACAAACTTGCTTAATTAGACCTGCTTTCTGATTTAGCTAAACTTTTTCCAGCCCAGTGAAGCACCCCAACTTTTCTTTCAGGTAATTGTCAGCAACACAGCAGAAAATATCAATACAAAGCAGATTATTATTGTAGGTCACGCATGGAGAACAAAGGGTAAATTATTTAACTGCAGCAGTGTTTGACTATATTTGGTGCAGTGAGAAAACCTAAAGTAATTTTCAAGGTCCACCATTTCTTCTTTTTAGTTGGGTCAAGTTTCTAAGCTTTCTAAATCTCCATTTTCTGGCTAATGAAAAGAAAATGAGATTCCACCAAGTCTCCTATCTACCTATTCCAGGACTTCTATGAGTATCAAAGAAGATGAGGCATGGGAAAACACTTCACAGACATTTGGTTACAGTGTAAAGTATTTCCACCTAGCTATAAAGCAAGTTGTATTCCCGAGCTGCAGAAACTGCAAGGGGCTAGTCATCACTAGGAAGAAGAAGCTGGGTGTTGCTACACTATGGGATGTCATTACCAGACAGAGGAAAGGACACTTAGCATATTAGCCCTTTATATGTATAGATTAGTGGCCTGCTGCATGAAATTCATGCACGGAGGAGGCGTTCCCTCAGCCCAGCCTGCACCCTTTCCAATCGGGGACCCTTTGGGGGATGTTTGACTGCCAGTTTAGGCCCAGTTCCACAGGGATTGGGCCTAAACCGGCAGTTGGACATCCCTCTCACAATCTTGGACCACTGACTGGCTCCTAACCACTCACCTGCTTTCCTACCTGATCTTGCCTCCAACTGCCCTCCTCTGCTGGCCTAATCTCGCCCCCAACTCTCCTCCCCTTTTGGCCAATTTGGTTCTGATTGGTCAGTTTCTATGCCAGTCAGCGTCAAAAGCTCTACCTCCTAGGTAGCCATTGGTTCTGATTGGTTGGTTTCTATGGCAGTCAGTGCTCTGGGCCTATCTCCAGGCCTGATCAGAGAGGTGGGGCTGATCAGAGAGAAACAGGCAAGGCTGCTGGCAGAACCTGGAGAGAAAGAGAGAGCTGCCACAGAGGCTGCAGATCAGACTCTGCCTCTCTCTTCGGGCCTCTCTCTGGGCCTGCTCTGCAGTCCCCTCGGCAGTCAGTGCTGGTTTGCCATGGCAACCCAACACTGATTGCAGGACTGACTTCCAGTTTGTCAAACCTTCAGTTGTTTTGGATGTTATGGACCCTGGGTTTTTATATATGAGGATTTTACAATGCTATAAATGTAGAAAGTTTTGCTATTTGGCAGGGTAAACATCTTTTTGCCTGACAAACACACCTGGGTAGAATGGGTTGGCCTGTTCTTTAGTGATGTCTTTGAACTTTCTCAGTCTATCTGTTCCACAGTTTTCACAAGGACTCTCTCATGTTCTGTTCCTTAGAGAATGTGGCGTCACTTAACTGTGGGGCTGTGGGCACCTGCTCTTGGAAGTACCTATGTGGTGCTCTGGGCCTATGTGGGTTTAGTCCTCTTTCTTGTGGCTTTCTAAGAATGCTGGAACTGTCATGTATTTCCCTGATCATGCCTACATTTATTCTGAGAAGACAATGACAAGGAATTGAATTAAAGTCTACATTGAGCATAGAAAAGTGACATTTAGGTTGCCAGAAAATGAAAGCTCAGCTCTCCTATTAAGGGACTAAGGAAAAATACCACCATAATATTTTTTGTTTAGCAAGTGGAAATTTGGGGGACCCATAAGTTTAATGACACTTGAAGGCTTCCTGGAGGAAAAGATATTACTCTAAGTACTACTTGAAGGTGACATTCTCTAGTGACTGAATAGATTTCCAGACCCTCTTCATTTCAAGTGATGCTCAAGGAACTAAAAAGCTCCTCATTGAAGTTTATTATAATAAAATTTGACCTGTGTGATTTTTGAGCATTAAGTTGTGTTATTCTCATTGCAGATATTGGTCAGGCTTCATTTAAGTATTTTCAGTCAGCAGAGGAAGCAAGGCATGCCATCGAGGCTGTGTTGTCTGCCGATCCCCGGTCTGCATATCGACGGAAGTTCTGCCAGGACCGCCTTTTCTACTTTACTGTAGACATAGCACACGTTACTTGCTGGTTTGGTGATGGCTTTGCAGAAGTCTTAAGGATAAAGCCGGCTTCTGAGCCTGTTCAGATGACTGACCCTGTGGAGTCATTGGTGTCTCTAGGATCGTAAGTAGCTGCCGTCACATCGTTAAGATAGCCTACTTGACTTTGGTCGTGACTAGCCGATTTTTTGTACAGGCTAATGATGTGCCTTTTTTTCAGAAAGAAGCAGCATTTTGTGATCTCACTGCTTTGTTTGATTTGAGTTGTTCATAATATTTATTTTTAAAACATGTCTTTTAATAAATCAAGA
This sequence comes from Lasiurus cinereus, assembly GCA_011751065.1. Lineage (NCBI taxonomy): Eukaryota > Metazoa > Chordata > Mammalia > Chiroptera > Vespertilionidae > Lasiurus > Lasiurus cinereus. Next base: position 10,422,075 of record JAAGEH010000226.1, read on the forward strand.
GATAAAATTTAAAGAAATCACCATATGCTTCTTGAGTGGTTAATATCAAAGAATGCAAAATGATGCTCTCAGTGATTTCTAAAAGAAGCTGATTATTCTTGACACTTGATAAAATTGGGCAGAGATCATTTTAGCAGGGACTTTCAAGATGAGGGGACCTGTTCACCAATTCATATTCATTTTCCTGTTTGGAAAAGCCTGACCTCTCTATTTTATTCTAAATCAAGCTGAGTTACTATATCCTGGGAAACTAACAAATCAAAAACAAATGATTATAAAGATCTTAGAGATTAAATCCCTGTGCCTCAGACAAGCACATGTGTATGCATATGTATATATATTTAATTCTGATTCTAAAATAAAGACTTAGATTTCTTTGTATAAGAAAGTCAACCTGGCCAGTGTGGCTCAATGATTGAGCATTGACCTATGAATTAGGAGGTCATGGTTTGACCTGGCACATGTCTGGGTTACCGGCCTGGTCCCCATTGTGGGGCATGCAGGAGGCAGCCAATCAGTGATTCTCTCTGAAGATTGATGTTTCTACCTCTCCCACTCCATTCCTCTCAAATCAATAAAAATAAAAAAAGTAAAAAAAGTCACTCCCTGAAGTCTAAGAAAATAACTTAATTACTGGTTTATTTCTTATTTATTCTATAACTGTTTAGTGGGTTAGATTTTGGTGATAAAGAGATGAATATGATCCAGTTCTTGTTGCAAATCATAGTTAATAGAGGAAAAAGGACATTATTGTATTATGTTAGAAGAGTATATAATAATTAAGTCTGTATGTACCTAGTTCATGTGTAGTACCATGTAGGAAGCAGTTGTAATAATACATTGCTTATAGGTGATTTTACTGATGTGATCTTAGATAAGATTTATAATCAGTGTAAATATAACATAGGCTTTCCTAATCACAATTGTAAATCTTAATACTAGCTGATCATGGTTTTGAAATGAGCCCTGCTGCTTGCACATTCTTGCACAGTCATTTGTAGCTGATGACACTGCACTTGTGAATCCAACTAGACTGTCTCTTGGGGAAGTATCTTTAATTTTATTTTTAAAAGCTTTTTATTTTGAGTTATAATAGATTTATAAGCAGTTGCAAAAATAGTGCAGAGGTTCCAAGAACCCTTCACCTAGCTTCTAGTTGTGATAACATTTTACATAACTATAGTAAAACTTGGATGTTGACATTGGTATAATCCACCCTAAATTTTGACTTTGCTGTTTTTCTCTTAAATTTATTTTGAGACTGAATAAGGGCTTGAAGCACAAAATGTTGATACTTAATATGGAAAAAATAAGTCTGAGTATGATACCAATTAGCCTTCTAGCAAGAGTGCTGTTCAGTTGTTTGGGGGTTTAATATATATTCTCAAACTTTTAGAAATAAAGCCCTAATTGTAATCCAGCTTAATTCTTGGCCAACTCACCAGTCTCTAATATTTTTAGAGTTTGACCTTCTAGCCCCTGCTTAAAACCCTCCAGGATGATCCTTTACCCCAATCCTCATTATGTATGGACAGTGCTCATTATTAAAATTTACTTCTTTTATATGACATAAAATCTGTTCTCCAATAACCACACTCTATTGGAACAATTTCACTCCCATATTAGCTTGTCAGATACCATTTAGCTTCCCACCCCTCAGTCCTCTCATATATCAGCATCCCTATTTTCTTCAGCTGTTTCTCATATAACATGTTCTGAAGTCTCTCTCCCCCCCAACCCTTGAGTTCCTGAGTGTCCTGTTGTGAAGAATTTTGGATCTCTAGGTCTTGAACTTCCATCCCTCAGAAAAAGAAGTAGTTTTGTTTTTGTTTTAAAATCCTCACCCGAAGATATTTTTTCCAATGATTTTTAGAGTGGAAGGGAGAGGGATAGACAGAGAGAAACACTGATGTGAGAAAGACATATCAATTATTTGCCTCTGGCACGCCCTGACCAGGGCGGGTAGCCTGCAACTGAGGTACTGCCCTTGACTGGAATCGAACCCAGATCTCTTCAATCTGCAGGCTGACGCTCTATCCACTGAGTCAAGCCAGCTAGGGCTGAAAGAGAAGCAAGTCTTCTATTTATTTTCCTCTTGGAAACTTTCAAAAGAAGAAGGGACACAATTCTCTGTACTATGCGTAAATAACATCTACCTTAAATGTAGTCTTTCCTTCTTGGTGCCTGTAGGTGGAGCCCTTGATAGCTGATTATTTTTAGTAGCTTGCAGATAAACTCCAGGAGTTCAAACTGTTCAGGTAATTTAGGTTTTCTGCCCACCTTTCCAGAACAGTAATTTCCACAAGAGATGTTGATAATCACTTATAGGAAGAGATTAGAAGGACAAGTGCCATTTATTAAATTTGTGTTAGTGGAGCTTGGTTTAGGGTTGGGATGCATTATTCTAGCATGTAGAGCAAGCATGTCAAATTCAAAGGCTAACTTGGCCGAATAAACAAGACTTAAGTTTATGTGGGCCACAAAAAAACAAAAGCTTCAATTTTCATAGAAACATAGGTTTATTTCAGTAGAGACCTGCTGAATACAAAGGGCTGAAATAATGAGTAATCATTAACATAAAATAATAGAACATTTTAATAAAAATTAATATTTTTTCTTGAACATTAACTTGTTCAAGCATGTATATACCAGACATTGAATAACTGCACAAATTAATAAGCATAAAGCAAGCCTATTTTTCTTGTTCTCCAAAAGCGAAATATTTCCTGTTGCACACACCAAACAAGTCAGTCCAAGACAGATGATGTGGCAATTGGCTGCTAAAATTTTCACTGCTACTATTAGGGGAGAGAAATGGTGCACCTGTGCATAAGGTGCACAAGGGAAATGAATGCAACATGATTATAGTAATCAGTCAGTAGTGAACATTGTAGTTCGTTATTAATAACCAGGGGCCCAATGCACGAATTTGTGCACTTTGGAAGGAATTATGGGTCTCGAGGCTGTGGTGGTCACAGGGGCGGGTCTCAGCCCATCCTCTGTGCCCTCGCCTGGCCCCTTCTGCCATGACCCCTGGTTCTCTGTGTGCCAGCAGCCCCACTCCTGCTACTGCCACTCCCACACACTGACAGCACCAGCCCCGCTTACACCCTCTGATGGCGCAGAGCAATTGGCGCCAGCGCCAGCAGCAGGTGTGAGCAGTGGCTGCTGCCCCAATCGCTCCTCAGGCGCAGGGGGAGGTGGAGAAGCCTCAGGGGTAATCAGGACCAGCAGCTGCTGAAAGCAGCTATTGGGAGCTATCGGGACCAGCTCCAGGCACTGGCAGTGGGTGTGAGTGGCAGTGCCAGCTGTGGGTGCGAGCTATAGTGGATGTGAGCACCCAGTGGGACTGCAACACACAGGAGCAAAGAATTTTCAGTGATCACCAGAGGCTCGCCCTAAAGACAGTGACCAGTGCCCCACTTTGGTCTGGCACCCTCACTCACCTGCTGCACCATCCTGCCACAGCCAATGCCTGCCATGTTCCACACTCTGCCGCCTGCTGCTGACACCTGCCATGTTCTGTGCACACCCCCTGGTCGTCAGTGCACATCATAACAATTGGTTGTTTGGTTGTTCTGCCGTTGGGTCTATTTGCATATTAGGGTTTTATATCTATATCTATATCTATATATACATACAGGTATAGATTAAGCATAACAGGATATTATAAACATTAAGTTATGAAATTTGTATTAAAATGTTCCTTACATACCATTATATTGGCCGGGGTGCAAAAATATTCATTGTGTAGGCCACATGCGGCCTCTGGGCCACAAGTTTGACATGCTTGATACAGAGGCTGTACACAACCAGAAAGTCTCATTACCAAACCTATAAGCGTGTATATACAAGGCATTCATTCTGTTTACCTGTTTATGACTTTTTTTGTTTGAAAAGAAGAAAATGAAGTCATGAATTCATCTCTTGTGATAGTTTTCTTTATATGATATGATCCCAGAGAAGGCAGATGAGGACTCAATCATAATGAAATGTGTGTCAGTTAGTAAACTTTTGTCATGTCATTGGCACTCGTCTATTTGCTTTTCATACATTGATCAGAGGTTAGGTCGAGCTCATATCATAGCTGATCAGCAAACATTGAGGATGTCAGTCCACCCAGGCTGGCCCCAGAGTTGGCTCCCTACCCAGCTTGGCTCCAGATGTAGATGCTTAGCAAACCATGCTGGTTTATTTGAGGGTCAGTCATTCCATATGCTTACTAACCACGGGATGCTTACTAAGCATCATTACTAAGTGATGTTCATGGGAACCTGACCACTAACTGAAGAACAGAGAGAGGAATTAAGGCAGAAACATCCATTCCCATTAGATCCACATGGAACCTCCTGGGAAGCAGCTTGAGAGATGTGGAGAACATTGAGTTTGACCTCAGAAACTTCAAGTGCTGTTTTCTGCTCTGTCCTTACCTAGCTGTGTGACCTTGGGCAAGTCACTGCACTCATCTCCAACTCCCTGACCTTACAGAGTTGTTAGAGGGCAATGCTTGGGAGAATATTTTCTAAACCCTTTAATAGCCTGTAAACTTAGGTAATATTTTTGGGGGCCTATAATCATTAATACTCTTTCTCTGCACGCTGTTCCATCTTACATGGCTGGACAAGTAGACTCAGGAGAATCAAGGGTCCTTAAAATCCAATGTATAGATGTCTCTGTTTTCTTTTTGTATTATAGAAACTGGAGGCCTGGTGTACAAAACTTGTGCATGGGAGGGGGGGGTCCCCTCAGCCCAGCCTACACCCTCTCCAATCCAGGAACCCTCGGCAGTTGGACAGTCCTCTCACAATCCAGCACCACTGGCTCCTAACTGTTCACCTGTCTGCCTACCTGATCGCCCCTAACTGCCCCTCTGCCAGCCTGATCACCTCTAACTGCCTCTGCCTGCCAGCCTAATCGCCCCCAACTGCCCCCCCCTGCTGGCCTGCTCGCCCCCAACTTCCCTCTGCCAGCCTGGTTGCCCCTCACTGCCCCCAACTTCCCCTCTGCCAGCCTGGACTCCCCACACAGCCTGCTGCTTGGTTGTTTGGTCACCCCTCACTTCCCCCACCCCCCTCTGGCTGGCCTGCTCACCCACACAGCCTGCTATTCAGTCGTTTGCTTATCCCTCGCTAACCCTCCTGCTGGCCTGGTCACTCCATGTAGCCTGCTGTTGGTCATTACTGTGAGGGCGTCTTGACCAATTTGCATAATACCCTTTTATTAGTATAGACTAGAGATCCAGTGCATGAAATTCATGCATGGGGCCGGGGGTGTTCTTCAGCCCAGCCTGCTCCCTCTCCAATCTAGGACCCCTTGAGGGATGTCTGCCTGCCCATTTAGGCCCAATCCAGGTAGAATCGGGCCTAAACAGACACACATCCCGCTCAAAATCCAGGACTCCTGGCTCCCAACTGCTCACCTGCCGGCCTTCCTGATTGCCCCTAACCACTTCTGCCTGCCAGCCTGATCACCCCCTAACCACTCCCCTGCCAGCCTGATTGATGCCTAACTGCTCCCCTGCCAGTCTGTTTGCCCCTAACTGCCCTCCCCTGTGGGCCTGGTCACCCCTAACTGCCCTCCCCTGCAGGCTTGATCACCCCCAATTGCCCTGCCTTACAGGCCTGGTCCCTCCTAACTGCCCTCCCCTGCTGGCCTGATTACCTACAACTGCCCTCCCTTGCAGGCCAGGTCCCTGCTAACTGCCCTCCCTTGCTGGCCATCTTGTGTCTACATGGGGGCAGTCATCTTGTGTGTTGGAGTGATGGTCAATCTGCATATTATTATTTTATTAAATAGGATAGAGGCCTAGTGCATAGGTGGGGGCCAGCTGGTTTTCTCTAAAGGGTGTCCTGGATCAGGGTGGGTGTTTCCTTGGGTCATGGGGTGGCCTGGGCGAGGGGTCTGTGCTGGTTTGCAGGCTGGCCACAGCCCTCCCCGCCATCCCCCTTCCCGGCAACCCAAGTGGAGGCTCTGGTATCTGGGATTTATTTATCTTCTACAATTGAAACTTTGTAGCTTGAAGTGGAGCCAAGCCTTCTGCTCTCCGGGAGCAGCCATTGAAACTTTGTTGCCTTAAGCAGAGGCCTCAGCTGGCCAGGGTGTGCAGAAAGCTTGGCTTCCTCCATTGCCAGGGGCAACTTAAGCCTCCCTCCTGCTTCTCTGTGGCTATAGCCATCTTGGTTGGGTTAGTTTGCTTACTTGTTCTGATTGGTTGGTGGACGTGACTTGTGGGTGTAGTGGAGGTATGGTCAATTTGCATATTACTCTTTTATTAGATAGGATGCTTTTTTAAAAAAAATATACAGTGGTACCTCAAGATACAAGTTTAATTTGTTCCGTAACCTTGAGGCGTGGGAAACTATGAGACGCTCGAGTCGAGGTAAACTGGTGGGTCGTGTGCAGCCAGCCAATCCGCGCGATTACTCCTATCTCAAATGTTGCTCGTATTTCAAAGCAAAAATCACTCACTCAACGGCTCTTATCTCAAAAATCTCGTATGTTAGGGCACTTGTATCTCGAGGTACCACTGTATTTTATTGGTTTTTTACAAAGATGAAGGGAGAGGGAGAGTTAGAAACATCAATGAGAGACATAGATCAGCTGCCTCCTGCACACCCCCTACTGGGGATGTGCCTGCAACCAAGGTACATGCCCTTGACTGGAATCGAACCTGGGACTCTTCAGTCTGCAGACCGACGCTCTATCCACTGAGCCAAACCGGTTTTGGCTGCTTTTTTTTTTGACCAGTTATAGGATGTTTTACTAAGGGAGATATCACAAAATGCCCCCACCCTACAGCCCTAATTGATGTTCTGCCATAGGCCCACAGCAACTTCTTCCCATCTGGCTTTTCCTTCTGGGGTTGCCACAAACTGCCTTTACTGCCCATGCATGTAGTCATCAGCTCAGTTCCTCACGTGTGCAAGGCAACCAATCATCGTGTCTCTCTGCCTCTCCACCTTTCTTCCATTCTGAAAAATCAATGGGAAAAATACCCTTGGGTGAGGATCAAAAAAATGAGCATTCACGGGAAGTTTTAATTCATTACTTTATTTTGAAGAAAAAGTTATTATATACTTCGGGAAGCCTATGGTGAAATGCTCCATCTCAAGATACTTGTGAATGCTGGTATAAACGCTTTAAAAGTGATGATTTTGCTGAAGCCGGTTTGGCTCAGTGGATAGAGCGTCGGCCTGGGAACTGAAAGGGTCCCAGGTTCGATTCCGGTCAAGGGCATGTACATTGGTTGTGGGCACATCCCCAGTAGGGGGAGTGCAGGAAGTAGCTGATCGATGTCTCTCTCTCATCGATGTTTCTGGCTTTCTATCCTTTTCCCTTCCTCTCTGTGAAAAATCAATAAAAATATATTTAAAAAATAAAAATAAAAAATAAAAGTGATGATTTCGGTGTGAAAGACAAAGAACATCCAGGTCAACCGAAAAAGTTTGAAGACCAACAAATACAAGCATTATTGGATGAAGATCCAAAACAACCTGCAGAAAGATTTAACAAAAACAACCTGCAGAAAGATTTAACAAAAACAACCTGCACAAAGATTTAACATTGCTCAGCAAACAATTTCCAATTGTTTACAAGCAATGGGGAAGATTTTAAAGGAAGGAAAAGGGTGCCACATCAACTGAATTAAAGACAAATGGAAAACCGAAAAGTCATCAGTAGAATGTTGCTTCAATGACAGGAAAGAAAGTCTTTTTGCATTAAATTTTGACTGGTGATAAAGTGGATTTATTTTGAGAATCCCAAATGCACAAAATCATGGGTTGATCCAGATCAACCATCAACATCAACTGCAAGGCCAAATTGCTTCAGAAAGAAGACAATGCTCTGCGTTTGGTGAGATCAGGAAGGTGTGGTTTATTACGAGCTTCTAAAACCAGGTGAAACCATTAATACTGATAGCTACCAAAATAAATAATCAATTTGAACCACACTTTGATCATGAAATGACCAGAATGTGCTAGAAGACACAGCAAAGTAATTTTGCTTCCTGATGACGCACCATCACACACTTCAAAACCAGTGAAAGATACATTAAAAGATCTTGCCTGGGAAGTATTAACCACCCGCCATATTCACCAGACCTTGCTCCTTCAGATTACTACTTGTTCCCATTGACAGCACACCCACTTTCTGAGCAGCCCTTCAAAAAGTAGGAAGAAGTGGAAAATTGAGTCTCTGAATGGTTTGCCTGAAAACGAGAAAAGTTCTCTTGGGTCAGTATCCACAAATTATCTGAAAGATGGGGAAAATGTGTAGCTAGCAGTGGACATTACTTTGAATAAAGCACTTTTGATGTTTCTCTTGAAATTATTATTTTCTTTAATTACAAAATCCGCCATTGTTACCTGGTACACATAGTATAGTCTGAAGGCCAAGTTGGGCCCATAACCTGCTTTTGTAGAGCCTAAGACCTAAGATTGGTTTTTATATTTAAAAAATACTATAAACAAAAACTTCCAGAGAACACATGACAGAGACTGTAGCCTGCAAAGCTGAAAACATTTTACTATCTGGCCCTTTACAGAAAGTTTGTTGACTCTGATTTAGAACATTTCTCTGAAAGGGTGTTTTGAGTTCCTGTCTGAAGTTATTTACAAATTAAGGTTCGGGCTTATTGTATGTTTCTAAGGACTATCTATATTTTGAAAAGTTTTAATCATGTGTCTATATGAGAAAACTTATAAATGCAACATAAATAGTATGTTTTATAATATCCTACTCATCTGTTTAAAACAAGGTTATACAAATTCATATTACACGGAGAAAATTTCTAGAAGAGTAATAAACGAAATATGCTAACTGGTTGCCTCTGGGAGGTGATCTTTGGGGTCTTTTCATTTTATTCTCTTCAGTATATTGTGGATTTTTTTTTCTAATCATGAGCATATATTATTTTTATATGTGGAACATACTAGTAGGAGAGTAAAGTGTTCTAACTTAAGTTAAATTTAGATCTGTAAGTACATAACTATACATCCTCCTTCTTCCCCTGCCTCCCCCCCACCCCCGGAAAAAAAATCAATTTTTTAAATAAATTTTAAGACATGTTTGCTTTTTCCTGGAGCATCACATGTGGATCCAAAAACCAGAAGCCACCCATTGGCTGTGGAACTAAGCCAGTTTGGGGCAGGTAAACTGGCTGGACCTGTGAGTTTGTCCCTAAGGGTACAATGATGTTTTCTGCACTTTCAAACAACAGGATTTTGGATAAAGCATTGTGTCTCAGGGCAGAAGACAGGCTCATCCATGTGAGCCTCCGAGAGCGCCTTAGTCCAGTACTCGCCAAAGCTGTGCAATTTATCCAATCTGGACTACAGGATGGGTCTCTGCTTGCAGGATCCACTCACTCATCAGCTCCACCCACTGATTTTCTGACTACATGCATTTAGTGAGCTCATGGGCCATGATCTTTTTTCTCTGCATCCCCAGGGCTGGCCCTCCCACTGTCAGAATGGGAACTCTGAGCTCAGTCAGCAAGAAGAGGCTTGGAGCTGGGGATCATTGGGTGAGGGGTCTATGCTGAGGGATGGGGCACACTAGGAAGAAAGACAGGCTGACATGTTGGCAGGTCGCAGAGCAGAGCTTGTGTGTGGCGGTGGAGTAAGGCTGTCAATAGATTTGGAGACTCAGGCTTTCCCTGGGTTGGGAGAGGAGTCAAGGTCTGAGAAAATTGACAGCGCCAAGGCAGCACTGAATCCCAGAGGGGTTAGGCGGGTTATCCAGGGGACCTCAGGGACCCCCACATATCAGAACTGGGGGTTTTCCTTTCTTAATTCTTGCCTGATACCTTATATTTTCCAAGATAAAAGGTCACATTCAAAGATATCTTTGATATTGTAGGCTAACATGAGTAAGGAGTGCTTGCAAATGACCATGCAAGGGGAAAACAATTGACATAAAATGGGTTGACTGGTGAAGCCACACACAGAATGTCCACTGAGTCACAAGTGGGAGGACCTTGGTCACCAGAGCTTGCCCTTTTTCCTTCTGGAAATCCTACCACCACATTGACTAGCCTGGGTTAGTGCAGACACATGGCTGGATGACTGAAGCTATATGGCTGAGTCTCAGCTGACATTGAACCAATCACCAGACATATAAGTAAGGCTATCCTACCTTATCTAGCTCTCTCTGAGTTGGCTGAAACTGGAAAAACGGCCTAATCAACACATAGGATCATGGGAGGAAAATGTGTTATATGTAGCCACTAATTTTGAGGTGGTTTGTTATATATAGAGCAGAAGCTAGTTTACACATTTAGTTACCCTACTCTTAAGCAGTGGAAAGCTGGAATCTATCTAGTAGAAGACTTTTAAAAGGACTATCCAGGATGGGGACTGAGTTTGCTATTGGCTTGTTTCTCAACTAGCCTAGCTTAGCTAGAGTTTTTTTTGTGTTTTTTTTTTTAAATAAATCTTTATTGCCGAAACTGGTTTGGCTCAGTGGGTGGAGTGTTGATCTGTGGACTGAAGGGTCCCCAGTTTGATTCCGGTCAAGGGCATGTGCCTTGGTTGTGGGCACATCCCCAGTGGGGGGCGTGCAAGAGGCAGCTGTTCAATGTTTCTCTCTCATCAATATTTCTAACTCTCTATCCCTCTCCCTTCCTCTCTGTAAAATATCAATAGAATATATTTTTTAAAATATTATTCAGATTATTACCGATGTTCCTCTTTTTTTCCCCCCATAGCTCCCCTCCACCTGATTTCCCCCTCCTTATGCCCTTACTCCCTGCCATTATCCTCATCCATAGGTGTAAGATTTTTGTCCAATCTCTTCCTGCACCCCTCACACCCCCTTCCTAAGAATTGTCCATCTACTCCCTTTCTATGCCCCTGATTCTATTATATTTATCAGTTTATTCTGTTCATCAGATTTTTTATTCACTTGATTTTTAGATTCACTTGTTGATAGATATATATTTGTCACTTTGTTCATAATTTTTATCTTTACCTTTTTCTTTTTCTTTCTCTTCTTAAAGAATACCCTTCAGCATTTCATTTATTACTGGTTTGGCAGTGATGAACTCCTTTAGTTTTTTCTTGCCTGTGAAGCTCTTCATCTCCCTTCTGTTCTGAATGATAGCTTTGATAGGTAGAGTAATCCTGGTTGTAGGTTCTTACTTTTCATCACTTTGAATATTTCTTGTCACTCCCTTCTGGCCTGCATCGTTTCTGTTGAGAAATCTGCTGAGAGTTGTATGGGTACTTCCTTGTCGGTAGGTAACTGTTTTTCTCTTGTTGCTTTCAAGATTCTCTCTTTGTCTTTTGCCCTTGGCACTTTAATTATGATATGTCTTGGTGTGGTCCTCTTTGGATTCTTTTTGTTTGGGGTTCTCTGTGCTTCCTGGACTTGTAAGTCTATTTCTTTTACCAGGTGGGGGAAGTTTTCAGTCATTATTTATTCAAATAGGTTTTCAATATCTTGCTCTCTCTTCTTTTGGCACCCCCATAATTTGGATGTTGGTACGCTTGAAGTTGTCCCAGAAGCTCCTTACACTATCTTCATATTTTTTTTCTTTTATCTTTTTGTTTTTCTGATTGGATGTTTTTGCTTCCTCATATTTCATATCTTTGGTTTGATTCTTGGGGTCCTCAAGTCTACTCTTGGATTTCTGTATATTATTCTTTATTTCAGACAGTGTATGCTTAATTTCTGACTGGCCCTTTTCCTTTTTTTCGCATTCTCATTAAGATCCTTGAAGGTTTCAGTAAGTTCTTCAGAGGTCTCACTAAGTTTCTTGGCAGTTTCTAGAAGATTCTTGAGTAACTTTATTAGCTAGTGGGTTTTTTGTTTGTTTGTTTGTTTTTTTGTTTGTTTGTTTGTTTTATGTAGAGCTAAGCAACCTTGGATTAGCCATCCCTGAAACCTGAGAGGCTGAGAGAGAAAGATTGATTGGGGAAGGGGCCATGATTGGGTCTCTATCCACTTACTAGTAATTTTTGGATTTGAAGAACTTGAGAGGTAAGCTCTACCTTTGCTGTATCCCAAACTCTGTACTCTGGGCTCCTAGTGCCTGTGTACTGCCTGGTCAAGGGAGGAAAGCTTCCAAGAGTTATTCAGGTAGTGTGCCTGATTTACTGAAGATGCGAAATTTCCAGTTTCCAAGTGACTATGGAGGGGGCAGTTTTTAGTTGGCAATGAGCCACGAACTATACACACCTCTATAGGGCTCCTGCTGGAGACATCTATCCAGCTTCTTGTTCACGTAAATCTTTAGGGTGTTTTCTGGTTGCTTCTGGTCTAGGTTCTCTCTTGAATCCCTTGATAAATCATTTTTTGAGTGACATATAAAGTCTCTTTTTTAATTCTCACACGAGGACATGTTTCCATTAATTTTATAGAAAGAGAGAAAAACACTAATGAAGAGAGGAATATCCATCGGTTGCCTCTTGTGCATACCTCGACAGTGGATTGAACCCACACCTAGGTATGTGTCCTGAGTGGGAATTGAAGTGGCAAGTTTTTGGTGCATGGAATGACACTCAACCAATTGAGCACTCCCACTGGGCTCAGTGTGCTTTGAGAAGGGCATTTTAGCATTCTGTGAGGCTGGCTGCCTCCAGGTACAACACGTGATATCAAGCAGTGCATCCATGACCATGGGTTCACACCCTTACCTTGCTCACTGTGAAGTGAGTCCCCTGGTCATATGCTATGCTCAGTGGGATTCCATGCTTGTGGATCAGGTAATCCTTGTGACTGTAGGTGGTCAAAAGCGCCAGAATGAAGATAACAGGAATCCTATTAAGAAAATAAAGGGTGTCAATTTACAGTAGTAGGAAAGGTGAGGGGTAAAGTAAAGGGAAAGAAAAAGGATTCTGTAGAATCAGAAAGTTAATCTTGTTCTATCATCTATAATCAAAGTCTGCAGATTCTGGAAAAGTCCTAAGAATTCTCAGTCTTGTAGCCAAGAGAAGGTGATGTATGTCTTTTCAGTACGGGTATCCAAGGATTAACTCTTTGGAGTTTTATGCTATGTGAACCGTTAACAGTGGCAGACAAGACCCTTCCCATTAAGGCTCAAGGGCAGATTTCCTCTCCTATCTTTCGGAAACCATATGTCCATATTTCAGATCATGCAGAGGCTGTTTAGGTGGGTATTTTAGAAACATAAAAACACAGAGAAAAATGTTTCAGCCACTTTCCCTTCTCGCATGCCTATTTCTTCCACCAATCTCCCCAAGAATGGGAGCCATTTCAAAGTCCTATCTGTCTTCCTTCTTCTTCTCCAGAGACCCACACAGGGTCGGGTGCACTTAAATATTTAGAAAAAACCACACATGTTGAACAGAATGGCATTGCGCTCACCTTGCTTGCAGTGGGCTCACGCTCATCTAGCAGCCACTCATTCTTCCTGCGTGTCCAGCCTGGTGGGTCTGTGCTGGAGCATGCATGCTCCAATCTTGAGAGACTGGCCATGTTCCAGGGCAGTGCTCACTGCTTGATGAAGCTAGAGAAATGCCTGCAGCAATGACCACATTCCCCTCCAGTGTGCGAATGGGGGTGAAATCACTGCAGCTTCCTGTGGGGAGGCAAACGCCATGACCCAACGGGAAGATACTGGCAGGTACATGAACAGAAACAGATTTTCCAGAGTTCTTGCATCTCACTCCACCCAGCGTCATTACCATTGGAGTGTAGCTTTATCTTTTCCTTTGATTTGCAACGTCGCAAGACTGCTTTTATAAGAAAAGGTTTTCTGACATCCTTGCTGGCTCAGTGGTGGAATGGACTGTCGTGGGAAGTTATGAGTTTCCTGCCTGGGGTGCTGGATAACTACTTGGCAGAGATGTTGTGGAGGTGGGGAGGAGGACGCTCAGGCCCAAGATGCTGTAAGTCTTTGGTGCCCATTGTCCCTAGGACGCTGCAGAGGTACACAATCTGATGCGGATTTCGGATTTCGCAATGCAGCTTTGAGGTTGGTGATGCAAGTTCATTCAAGAGAAAACTGTGGCTGGTGATTTGGACCCCAAGTTGCTGCTGGGACACAAAGGGCTTGACTCAGGCTTCACAGCTCCTGCCAGCATTTTAAAGGGAAGCGATGTTGTCTTTCATTCTTTCTCCCCTCACCCCCTAAAGGTAGATGGCTGGTCTTCAGCTCTCCTCTCTTTCATTCCACACAACCCCTCCCCCCCCTGGGAAATCTCAGCCACACCTCTGGCTTTAACCCCTATCTCTCTGATGATAAATCCTAGCTCTGTGTCTCCAGCCTTGACCTCATCCTTAGCAACAGACCCATATAACCAACTTTATTGGATATTTCCATTTCATCATCCTATATCGCAAACACAGTGTGTACCAAACTAGGTGTTTTCTTGCCTTCAAATGTGACACCCCTCACCCAGCCTTCCAACCTTATGTAAATTGTCTTCCACCTCCATCTTAAGTCTATTTCTACGTTGTGTGTTTGTCCTGTGTATTCCACTCCTACAGTGCCTGCCCCTACCCCCTGCTCATACTGTTGCTGTGTTTTTTTTTAAGAAAATATTTTTATTGATTTCAGAGAGGAAGGAAGAGGGAGAGAGATATAGAAACATCAGTGATGTTTTTCAGAAGGTTTCCTCCAGGTGACAGTTGTGTGCATTGCTGGCTGCCTTCTGCATGCCCCATACTGGGGATCAAGCCCACAACCTGGGCATATGGCCTGACTGGGAATTGAACTGTGACCTCCTGGCCCATAGGTAGGTAGATGCTCAACTACTGAGCCCAGACTTAAGTTTATTTTTCAATTGTAATTTGCATTCAATATTATTTTGTATTTGTTTCAGTTGTATAGCATAGACAGTGCCCTTTAAAAAAAAATCAGCCTTTTTTTATTTAAGTTGTAGTGCTATTGATTTCATTCTCCGGGGCCTTACTTCCTGGCCTTGTGCCTGATACCTTTATACTAGCTCCCTTTCCTAACCCCACACTCCATGCTGCTGCCAGAGTGACTATCCTTCAACCTATGTGGGATCGTGTCACTCCCTTCCAAACAAACAAGCATAAAACATAAAAAGACTGCCAATACCAAGTGTTGGTGAGTATAGAGAGAGCGACCAGAACTCCCAGGCATTCCTGGTGAGTGTAGAAATGGAGAAAAACTTTGGAAACCTGGCAGTGTCTATTCAAATAGATATGTGCATACCTTATGGTCCAGCAGTTTCACTCCTAGATATGTACCCAACAGATGAACACCCATAAAAGCACCAAAGGACATATGCAAGAAAATGTACAGTTCCTAACTGGAAGCTACACATGCTCATTAATGGTGGTACATTCATGAAATGGGATATTAGCAATGATAAAGAACAAATTAAAGTTACATATAGCAACAAGGATGAGCCTTGAAACATCATGTTGAGTGAAAGAAGCCAAGTAAAATAAAAAAATAGGGAAAACTAATTTATGGTGTTGAATTTATTGGGCTGCTATTTACATAGGTAAGTCAGTTTGTGAACATGTTTGCATTGTATGTATGTTATACTTCAATAGAAAGTTTACAAAAACATGCACACCCACACATACACACTAAAAATTCCTTTCATGTTCTTTGTACCCAGAGGAAGCATTTCCAAACCTAGTGGAACAGTCCATTTTTCCATGATATGCCCAGTCCAGCAGGCTACCTCCTTCCCACCTGTGCACTCCCCATTCCCCTCACACTTCACGGTGCCCTTGCTTTTGCACTTCCTTCAGCCTGGAATTTCTCGCTCTCTCGCTCTCTCACTTTCGCTCTCACTCTCCTGAAAATGCCACATCCTATGTGAAGTTTCCTTTGGTTTCTTAGACCAAACAGATCCCTCCTGCTGTTGCATTCCTGGGCACGCTGCTTTTTCCTCTCTCGTGGCTCTTAGCTCTCTGTGCTTGCATGTGTTTCCTTGACTGGAGATAAATTCCTGAAGTTGTAGGCACAGTGTGTCTCATTCATCTATGTAAGATTTCTGAGGACAGTGCCTGCTACTGTGCTTGAGCTAATGAATGTTTGACAGATGATTGAATGTGTGCTCTGAGTTAAGCCAAGGTTGGTACTGCCAGAAAGCCAAGACACCCCGCGTGCCCGCAAGAAAGCTGTTGCCAAGAGCCAAGTCCCTTTGGAAGTAAACACATCCTGTAGTCCTTTATTGGCTGCTGACAACCAAGTAGATGTAAATGTGTTGTGCAGCATGATGGGCGTGTCCAATTTGACTGGGTGAGACCAAGCAGTCCCACTAACATGAATAGGCCGTGCAAATATGTGGTTAATGACCATGTCGCTCCGTGTCAATTCTTAATCCCAGGTAATTAGCAGATAGATAATTGGTGGAAGAATGGGAGGTGCTGAGGGATGTGCCATCACTTGGGTGAAGCTAATGATCCTCTATGGATTAAGACCCACCCTCTGTAAGTGTTGATGGCTCCTATTTGAAATGCTCCTTTTGAAAAGGCCTCGATCCAAGTAAAGGTGTCAGGAGCAGAGCGTTGGCATCAGCACTCATTTTCTGGGCTGCTTCCATGGAAGGTGGGTGGATGGGCCCCACTGCTGCCAGCCTCGTGCAGGCAGCTCAGAGTCTGTGCTGCCCCCGACTTGGTGGGTAATCCTGAGTATGTTCTTCCTCCACTCCTGATTTTACCATCTATCTAATGGCAAAGGGTGGGTGGGGAAGCTGATTTAAGAACCCATTGTAGACAAGAGTTTCCCTACTCTGCTCTTTTTTTTTTTGCTACAGAGGCATGGTTAGCTGGCCTGGATGATAGGGTGCTGTGGAAAGAATATTCTGGGGATGAAAGCAGACGTCTGTTGTATCTTATATGACCCGAGGCAGGGCCAGCTAGGTGTCCATCAAGATGGGTGCACCTGGTTGCACAGTGTTGAGTTGAACTCCTGTATAATGATTTTGTTGTCTTAGACCATCTTTTGTCCCGAACCCAGTGGCAATTTCTTTTTTCAGAAGTTTTCCTCCAGGTGACAGTTGTGTGCATGGTGACCCTGGAGTTGCACACTTGGCAGCCTGGGTTCAACAGCCTTCACCTGTAACATTTGACAAACCATTCATACACAAGAGAATGGAACTTAAAGGGAGCACCTGCCAAAGAACCTGGTATAGACGAATGAACACGACTAGAGGTCGAGAGGCTAGCATGAGGTTTCTCCTATTGTTGGGTGCCACATTCCATAAATGACTTTAAGCTTAGTAATTGAGCTGTTGAGCTACTTTTTACATTTAATGATATTTTTGTTTTCTTGATTTATTTTTTTAAATTATCATCTGAGAGTCTTTTTTCATTGATTTTTAGAGAGAGTGGAAAAGAGAGGGAAAGACAGAGAGAAATACCGATATGAGAGAAACACGGTTGCTTCCTGCACATGCTCCACCCGGGAGGCACCTGCAGCTGAGGTTCATGCCCTTGACCGGAGTCAGACCCAGGACCCTTTGGTCCCCAGGCTGATGTTCTACCCACTGAGCCAAACAAGCTAGGGCTTGGTTGATTTATTATTATTAAGAGAGAGGTGTTCACTGTGATTATGTATTTCTTAAAAATGTCTTTTAGTTTTGTCAACTTTTGCTCTATATTTTAAAGCTATGTTGTTAGGTGCATGCAAATTTAGAATCATTATCTTCCAGGTGATTGAAAAGTTATTATTATGAAGTAGCCCACCATATTTCTAGTGAAGGTTTTTTACCCCCATGAAATGTATTTGTCTGATATTTTTACAGCTATACAAGGTTTATTTTATTAACCTGATGTTTTTTATATTAATACATAACACTTTTAGATAATTGTAGGGTCACATGCATATGTAAGAAATAATACAGAGAGCCTATGTGCCCTTTACCTATTTCCCCCATTAGTAACGTCTTGTGAAACAATACTATAATAACCAAAATAGAAACATTCATATAGTCAAGATACAGAATATTTAAATCACCACAAGGATCGCTCATGCTATGCTTTTATATATACACCCACTTCGTTCCCACCTGCACACTCTCTTTAACCCTTGGCAACCAATAAGCTGTACTCCATCAATATAATTTTTTTAAGAATGTTGTTTAATGGAATCACACAGCATGTAACCTATTGGATTTGCTTTTGTCACTCAGCATAGTCTCTGGAGGTTCATCCAAGTGTGTGTTCTGTTATTTTTTTTTAAATCCTCACTCAAGGATATTTTTCCATTGATTTTTAGAGAGAGTGGAAGAGAGAGGGAAAGACAATGATTGGTTGCCTCCCACAGGTGTCCTGACCAGAGACTGGGCCAGGGAGGAGCCTGTAACCTAGATACCCGCCCTTGACCAGAACTGAACCCAGGACCCTTTGATCCAAAGGCCAATGGTCTATACACAGAGCCAAACCAGCTGGGGCCACATGTATGTATTGATAATTCATTCTTTATTTTGCTAAGTAGTATTCCATGATATGGATGACCATAGTTAGTTCAACCATTTACCCACTGAGAGACATCTCGGTAGTATCCAGGTGTGTTTTGTTTGTCTATTACATGTATGTATACATTTTAGTGTGAGCAAATGTCTCTATTTCTCTGGGATAAATGCCCAAGAGTGCAATTGCTGAGTCGTGTGGTTGTTGCATGTTTAACTTTACAAGAAACTGCCAAATTGTTTTCTAGAGTGGCAGCATTTTACATTCCCACCAGCAATGTATGAGTGATTCAGTTTATTTGACTCCTTGCCAGCATTTAGTGTTGTCACTATTTTTTTAATTTTAGTCATTGAGATAGGTATGCAGTGATGTTTCATTGTGGTTTTAATTTGCATTTCCCTAATGGCTAATTATGTTGAGCGTCTTTTCACATGTTTATTTGCCATCTGTATATCCTCTTCTGTGCAGTATATCTTTTGCCTATTTTCTAGTTGGATTGTTTGTTTTCTTACTGTTAAGTTTTGGGAACAGATCTATAAATATTTTGTCCAATATGTGATTTGTCTGGGGAGGAGCCTGCAACCAAGGTACATGCCCTTGACTGGGATTAAACCCAGGACTCTTCATTCTGCAGGCCGATGCTCTATTCACTGAGCCAAACTTGCTGGGGCTGGTTAAAAAATATTTTGCCCTAGTTTGTAGCTTGTCTTTTACTCTTTTTAATAGGGTCACAGACAAATATTTTTCATTTTAATAAATTCCTATTTAGCAATTTTTACTTTTTATTTTATTTTATTTTATTTTATTTTTTGGTATCAAGCCTAAGAACTTTTTGTCTGCTTAGTCCTACATCCTAAATATTTTCTACCATGTTTTTCTAAAAGTTTTTAGTTTTACATTTTATGGTTAAGTCTATAATCCATTTTAAGTTATTTTTGTATAAAGTATGAGAAATAGGTTGAGGTTTTTGTTAATTATTTTGGGGTGCTCTATTCTTTTTCATTTGAACAGTCTTGATTACTGCAGAGTATAAGAAGTCTTAAAGTTGGGTAAGTGATTCCTTTGCAATAAGCTAAATGTTTTTCCTCTCAGAATTCATATGTTGAAATCCTAACCCCAGTGTGAGGGGATTAGTAGGTGTGGGGTCTCTGGGAGGTAATTAGGTCATGAAAGTGGGACTTTCATGACTGATATTAGTGACCTGATAAAAGGACCCTCTTTCTACCATGTAAGGATACAAGAAGTTGGCAGTCTGCAGTCTGGAAATAAGCTCTTCCCAGAACCCACGCCATGATGGCATCCTGATCTCAGACTTCCAGCTTCCAAACTGTAAGAAATAAAGTTTTAGTGTTGCCCTGGCCCGTGTGGCTCAGTTGGTTGGGCATAGTCCTAGGCAACAAAGTGTTGCCGATTCAATTCCCATTCGGGGCACATGCCTGGATTGTGGGGTCAACCCCCAGTGGGGGCCATGTTTGGAGGTGGCCAATTTTTTACTTCACATAGATGTTTCTTTCTCTCCCTCTCCCTTCATCTCTCTCTAAAAACCAATTTAAAATTTAAAAAAAAATTTTAATTCTTTATAAACCATCCAGTCGATGGTATTTTGTTATAGCAGCCCCAAATAAGTAAGGTATACTTTTTATTTTTCAAATTTGTTTAGCTATTCTAATTCTATTCATTGCCTTTATACAAATCTTAGAATAATCTTGTCTATATGAAGAAGGGCTCTTGCTAGAATTTTTATAGGAATTACATTAATCCCTTATGTTAATTTGGGGAGTACTGACATCTTCATATGTTGAAATTTCCAACCATGAACATGGTATGTCTCTCCATTTATTTAGATTTTCTTTGAATACTTTCATTGGCATTTTATAGTTTTCAGCATACAAGTTCTATACATGTTTTGTTAATTTACATCTCAAGTTCTTAATTTATTGGGGTGACTCTGGCTAACAAAATTATACAGATTTCAGGTGTAAAATTCTACAACACATTATCTGTACACTATATTGTGTGTTCACCACTCGAAATCTAGTCTTCATCCATCACTATTTATCCCCCCTAGCCACTACCTCCTTCCCCACTCCCACATGATGTACACATTTTCATTGTTAGTACATAGAAATATAATTTTAGTATGTTTAACTTATATTCTGTGACTGGGCAAAGTCAGACAGAACCATCACCTCCTTACTCTGAGAACTCTACTTCTTTTAATGCAGCCTCAAGTAAAATAAATTAATATGGTAGCCTCATGACACTCCCTGACTCACAGTGAGCACAGCATTGTCTAAGCTGTCTTTACACATGCCAGTACCCATCCTAGTGTCCCTAGCTGGCCCCTGTGCTGTTTCTTATTTGAACTCCCAGTACTACTTAAAAATATGGCAGATCTTGCAAAATTTTTCTATTGCACAGTCAGAAAGATCTTACCATGGCCTCAGGTAGTTTCTGGATTCTTCTTGGAGCATTTGCTCTTAATATGCAGAAGAAGGGTATGTTAGGAAACATGCCTCTCTTTCAGTGTCTAAACAGGGTCCAGCTTGGAGCAGAAGTCATGATCATAATTCTGAGAAAAGCCCAGATGGGGATTGGCTGAAGTCTCCAAAGGTAAGCCTCTTACTTACTGTTTCAGGGTCTCTCCCAAGCCTGCAGTCGCCTCAAGGTGTGGCCAGAAAGGATTCACTTTCCAGTTCACTCATGCAGTTGCTGGCAATTTTTGTTCTCTGTGGACTAAGGGCTCAGTTCTTCATAAGCCCCTTGGTTCTTTGCCACCAAGGCCTCTCCACACAGCATCTTACAACTTGGCAGCCTGCTTCATGAGCACAAATGAGAGAGAGTGCTAGTAAGGTGGCAATGACAGTCTCCTACAATCTACCACAGAAGGAACGTGTTATCACTTTTGCCGTATCCTGTTCAGTGGAAGCAAATAACTAGAGGTCCAACCCATCCTCCATGGGAGGGCATTACACAGGCTGTGAATACCAGAGGGAACCATGTCAGAAGCTGCCACCACACTGTGTGACTGTGTAGCAGGCAGGAGGGACAGATGGGGTATGAGACATGTCAGGCCTGGGACAGCTATCAGTGCTCCATCAGGGAGGTAGTAACCACGAAGCAGGAAATGGTGGGAGCAGAGTTTGAATTCCAGTAGCCGAGCATCAGAACTTCCAGGTGACACCAATTTGCATCAGAAGGCTCCTGGTTCTCAGAGAAGTACCAGGCTGAGAGTTAAAACACCCAGGCCTCCCCCTCCTCAACCACTAACTTTGTGAGACCGTGGATGAGTCACTTGCCTGTGGTTGTCTCATCTGTACACTTGGTAGGTGTATGTGACTGGAGACAATCAGATGGCCTCTACTGTCCCTTTAGCATAAAGTTTGGTGAGTTTGAATGCCACTCCCTGAACACGAACATGAGTATAGAATAGTGTAATGTGAAGTTTTGTGCAAATTATAGTGTGATAGTTAACTGCCAAGATTTTCTCCCAAAGTGAATGAGATGGGCGAGTTTGTTTTTTTAATTGCATTCTTGTTTATAGAATGGAGAATTGAAGTTCAAAGAGGGGCCACCAGTTTAGGAGGCAGCCCACACTACACTCTTGATGCTAGACTCTGACACAACGCTCTTGCTGTTACATTGTATGAATTTTCACAATGAATGGATGCCCATAGCATACTACTGAGTAGTAGTGCTACGTGCTAAGCCACTTTCCTATGTCTGCATGTTGTGAGCACCACTGCAAGCAAGATACCATGTCAGGCGCAGCATTATACTTGGATCAGTAGTATGCTAGACTGCGAGGCACTTAACTGAATGTTAGCCATTGTGATTGTTACTGGAGAGGGAAGACAGTATTATACCTATTTTATTGCTGGGGAAGTTGAGGCTGAGACTTCCCCAGGTACCAGACCCAGAAAAAAACACTTCGTCAGTGTTTTTCTGACAAAGGCAGGCAGCCTCTCAGGAAACAGGAAAGAACAGACAAAGGTAATATTTTACCTTTATTAATAATATAGACTCCGGGTTCATTTCGTGCATGTGTACAATCTACTAAGATAGCGAGGACAGCTCAGGTTTCCTGAGGATGAATTCAGGAGGAAATCTTCAATGAGACCTGAAAGCCCCTTGCAAAGAAGTGAGGTGTCTGCCAAGGCATATAACTCACGGTGCTGGCCAACCTGGCAGCAGTGTTTCAGAAAAGCTGTGTATGTTCATTGTAGTTTGGGATTTGGGTGGAAAGACTATTTCAGTTCTGGGATTTTGCTCTCCTATCAGGCAGCTGCAGGCCCAGACGAGCCCCTGTTGGAAGGAAGTCAGACCTCCTCCCCACGAGGAGGAAGGGCCCTCCTGTCTGTGGTTGGCGGCATTGTACTTGCTGGATTCCAGGCTGTCAGTCTCACAGCAGAGCTCCCAGGACGCTTAGCATGCAGATTGTTTTGTTAGGTTTCTCCTACAATTAATTTGGAAATTACCCAGCTGCCCACAGCCTCTCCCAGGTGTTCTGTAACCGATGTGCCTGCTCCTGCGGCTTTCACATTGGGGGGACCAATGCTGGCAGAAGCTGGAAGGGTCGGGGTGGGGTGACAGGAAGCATGGTCCCATAATGGGCTTGTCTTAACAGCCAGACTCCTTCAGCTTTGGAACAAAACACTCTACTTTGTAGGATCTGAAGCCACCAGATCCACACACTTCAGAACATTATCTTTAAGCCTCACACACTTTGTGAAGGTAAATCAGGGGCGTGTGGAGGATCCACGCTACTCAGAGGTCTAAAGAGAGAGAATTTCCCTGGATCTCCAGTCAATACATAAATACAAATCTCCAATTCCACGATTCGGGGAAGAAAAACCCTCGGATTCCTTTTTTTGCTGTGGATTTTGTGACACTTGGGTTGAAATCCTCCCATGCAACAGTCATGTGACCTTGAGCTTGTCCTCTCTTCTTGGCCCTCAATTTCCTCATCTGAAACAAAATGCAGCTGAAATCTGCTCCTTCCCAGGGCACTTGTGAGGACCCAAAGGGTAATGTATATGGAAGTGCTTGGTCCTTGCTGATCACAGCCACTCTTCATATGTCGGGATTATGATTAGTCAGCTGTGCCACTGCTAAGCCACATGAAGCTGAGGAAGAGCAATGGTGTAGTGAGAGAGCCCTGGAAGGAGGACTAAGAGGTTAGCTGTCTGTGTAGCCATGAAAAGTTACCTTCTCTGGGCCTTGGTTTTCCTTCTATTAAATGAAGACCTGTCAGCTGCATGTTTATTTACAAGAATGGCAAAGGAAATATCAAAGGGTAAATAAGCCAAGAATCAATTCTTTTCCTTTCCTGTAAAGGTCATCTTCTGTATCAGTTAGGATGCATTTGGCTGCAAGTAACAGAAAGCTGGAGGAAGAAGGCTTAAAGTTGTTACCTGTAAAATTAGGGGCCCACATGTGTAACGAATCGTTCAAGGGTTGGTTCTTTCAGCAGCTCAATGATGGCATCAGGCACCCAGGTTCTTCCCACCTCTGTGCTCTGCCATCCTCAGCAGGTTGGTTTGTTCTCCTAGGCTGGCATCTTCCAGGTCCAACATGGCTACCACATTTCCAGGAGTCACATTCCAAAAACACTCAGAGGAAGAAAGGGGCTGTTTCTCTGCCCTTCTTTGTAAAAACAAAGAAATGCTTCCCAGAGCCTCTAGATACTTTGCTGAATATCTCATTGGTTTGGAAAGTATCCTGTGCCCATTTCTAAATAATCATTGGCAAGCCCTGGCCGGTGTGGCTCAGTTGATTGAACATTGTCTGGTGCACTGAGAGGTTGCTGGTTCCTGGTCAGGCCACATGCCCAGGTTGTGGGTTTCATCCCTAGTAGGGTGCATGCAGGAGGCAACCAATCGATGTTTCTCTCTCCCTCTCCCTTCCTCTCTCTCTCAAAAAAAGATCACTGGCAAGAGTGATTAAATCATCACCATGTTTACCTTGGACAAGTTCAGATTGAGCCAACAGTACCCCAAGGGGCAACACTTCCTCTGAAACACTGGACCAACTGAAACCTGGAAAAGATCAGGGATATGTGACCAAAGGAAAAGGGCAGACTAGACAGTTAACAGTGTCTGGCACACTATCTTCTTGAATATGCCAGAAAGAGGATGT
The DNA here is from genome assembly GCA_011751065.1 of Lasiurus cinereus. Classification (NCBI taxonomy): domain Eukaryota; kingdom Metazoa; phylum Chordata; class Mammalia; order Chiroptera; family Vespertilionidae; genus Lasiurus; species Lasiurus cinereus. The sequence continues at coordinate 10,446,579 of JAAGEH010000226.1, forward strand.
ATTGTTTTATTTCTGTTCAGCGTTGCCCGCTGTACCTCAACATGCTTCATTTGGTCACTCTGAGCTCTACTATCAAGCCCCCTGTATCCAGTCCCCATGATAAGACATCTTTTGAGCACCAGTGCAGGAGAAATGTGAGCAGACCCCACTCCATCCGAGGTTGGATAGTTGTATAGACTCTGATGAAAATTTAGGGTAAAAGGAAAGTGTTACATGGGAGGGGGGAAACTTTGAAAAGGCTAATATTAAATATATGTTTCTCAACATGTAAGAAACCCTTCACACATGGTCGAATAGCTCAGTTGGTTAGAGCATCATCCTGATATACCAACATTTCAGGTTTGATCCTGGTCAGGGTACATGCAAGAGTTAACCAATGAATGCATAAATAAGTGCAACAATATCTATCTCCTCTGCTCTCCCCCACGGCCTGAGCGAGTCTATTTTGAAGAAATGGCATTAGAAGAATAAGTTGAAAAAATTTGGCTCTCAAAAGAAATTTCAATCCTTGTACTGTTGATATTTGGCTCTGTTGACCAATGAGTTTGCCGCCCAGTGGGTTAGATGGTTCCTGGAGAGGTAATGGTCAGAGCAAATTCATGGTGACAGGAACACAGAGGGATATCTGGGGAAAAGCAAGCTGGTTGGTGCCTAGGGATGCAGGAAGGGCGGCTATGAGAGATGAGGCTGAGAACAGGGTTGCCATAGGGATCATGGAGGATGCCGAGTACCAGATGAGGAGCTTGGGCTTCCTGCTGCGGACACCAGGGAGTTGCTCTCCAGGGCAGTGGGGCCAAATGGAGGGAGGATGCAGGAGAACCCATGGGACTGACAGCAGAGGTAAGAGTTGAGCTCTGTGATGCCATGGTTCTCACACTTTATCTCTCATTGCTGAGTGCGGCCAAGCCTGAAGCACCACAGCTGAGGGTCTGCTCTGCCCACACATAGATAGTGAGATAAGCTGGTTCTTTCCAGCAAAGCTGAGATTCACCCTGATTCCAGCTTCCCAATCCCTTTGTCACCTGGGAGGGGCTGGCAGTTGATCCCTGACTACTTGCTTTTGTGCCTGGTTAACCCACCAGGGCTGAGTTGGAGATCTGAGCCTCAGCTCTCAGAAGAGGGGTTGCAGGGCTGACAGAGGGGCACTGGGAATTCTAGAGAGCAGTTATCCTCTCCTGCAAGCAGCAAGGACCACTCCAGGAGCTCTGCTGAGAGCAGGGGCAGGGAACGACCAGTGGCAAACTCATTAAGGACCTCCTATCCTTTCCCGCATCTGTCCACCCTATGTTTTCTTTAGTTCACTGCTCAGTTTGGGCTGAGAAGCACTAGCCCACACTGCCTTTCCCTTTGGGTTTCCTAAACTATTTAGTAAACCAGTCCTGGGCTCAGTTTACTTGTCCATACAATGGAGGGTCTAACAGGGAATTCCCTCAAGCTTCCCTGTACCCCATGTGATTACTTCTATTTCCATTTTGCCTGGTATGAAGATGATAATCAAATACAGTCTCCGTTGGGGGAGGCACAGGTTCTAGTCCGGCTTGGGCACTTTGCGATGAGAGCTTGGGTAAGTCATGTGCCTCCTCTTTAGCTCTATAGAAGTTCTGCACACACTCATGATGTTCCTATCTTTTCCTGTTATTAAGAACTCATGTGAGCAGAGATGAGAGTCCTGGTGTCCTGGTGAGTTGCTGTGTAAATTCTGGGAAGAATGCTTCCCCAATCTGGGCTCTGCCCCATTCTTCATGGTACATGTTCCCTGTCTGAACTACATTTTATCAAGGACATTTTCCCCCCAGTGACCTGTCATGCCAATTCCCACCTAGAAGTCAGCCCTTCTCAGGAACAGAGTGAGCACAGAAACCAAGTTCTCCAGAAAGGTGTGTGTATTGGGGGCAGAGGAGGACTTGTTCAGGTGCCCAGAATTTGGGGCTGTCCAGGAACACTTAAAATGCTCTGCTAGACTCACAGTGGTCGCCAACTGGTGATCCGAGGACCACTGGTGGTACATGAGATCCAAAAGGTTGGCGACCGCTGGGGTAAAGAAACCTTTGGAGCAATGGTCACCAACCGGTTAATAAGGATCCCTCAGCCCAGATGGACTCAGAGGGGCCGCTTCTGGCTGGCTATTGTATCCTGAGAAGAAAGCTTTACTGTTCTCCCAAACCCCTCCTACTCCAGACTTGGGTCTAGAGCTGAAGGATTAAAGGCCAAGTTTATCCCACGCTTGAGCAAGTGACTGTTGCTTAGGAAGGGTACGAAGACCAAAATCTAAGGTCCGGAAAGTGCCTCAGGAGCCTGGGTTCCTGCCCAGGCTCTAACTGGTACCCCAGTTTTTAAGATGCTTTTAGATACACTCTCAATAAATGTCATTGTCACCGCTGCCATAGGCTGGGAAGATGAGGTGAGATCCATTCTGAAGGCTAGGATTCTGAGACTTGGAAAGTGCACCTAAGGCAGGAGGTAAAACACTCCACCCCGGCCCTGGCCCCGATCTCCTCTATGCAAGGTAGCACGGTGCCGGGGCTGTGGGTCAGAAACAGGAGCCTCCTGGAGGTTCTTCTGGACCTCTGACCTCAACAACATAGCACATTTCTCCACCCCCACTTCTCTAATGTTCTGCCTCTTCGCCCTAGGGCATATGCATCACCTGAGGGGCTTGTTGAAATGCAGGTTCTGGTCCAATAGATCTGGGGTAGGGCCCAGGACTCTGCATGTCTAGCCAGTTACCAGGGGTTGTCCATGCAGCCAACCTATGGCCTCCACTTAAAGAGTTGCAAGGCCTCAGGGTCTCGGTCTCTTGTGTAAAGTGGCAGGGAGGGCACGCCTCAGCTCTAAATCTCTCTCCAAGCCTGTCTTCTGGCCGTTGGAGAACTGCATCCCCGGATTCAAATGACCAAGAAAAGAGGAGTTAGAGAATGAAAGGGGACCTGAGGCCTCCCTAGTGCAGGAAGAAACGTTTTTGTTCAAGATCTCACAGCATTTCAATCGTGATTGAAAAATTAAAAAGTTACCAAAAAAAAAAAAAAATCTCACAGCATTTCAGTGACAAAGTTCCGGCACAGGCTTCCTACACAGGAAAAGCACAAACTAGAAAAAATACTGAGGTGTTTACTGTGCTTTCGCTGGGTGAGCTGTGGGTTCCTTTGACATTTTTTCTTTCTAAAATGTTTAAAATAAATGCATGTGTGCCAATTTTGTATTAAAAAGAAATTTAATTTTAATAAAAGGACGTTCTCACAAGGTTCTCAGTAAATGATGTATGAATGTGCTGAGTAAACTGTAACTACATACCGCTGCTTCATGCCATGGGTGTTTAGTTCAGTTCTAATCGCCCGGATTCATTTCAACAGTTACCACTTACTCTTCTGGGCACAGGAATCAGCAGGATGAGGAGGACTCACCATCAGCCACTCTGAGCAGCTGGCTGCTCCCCTCCACCTCTGCTGTCTGAATTGGAATCTTTCCCCTTAAACTGGGGGAGAAGGTGCCTTAATCCGTTTTCTGGTAAAGGACCTTGGGCCAATTCCGCTTTTGTTGCTGGTTTCCTGCGCTTAATTGCAAGCAAAGTTAATTTGAAAGAGAATAAATGTTACAGCTCTGGGGCGAATTCTAACGAGCCTTGGGCAATTAGGCAAGAACGCATCTAATTACCCAGGGCCTGGGGGCGCCTGCACACAACGCTGGGGTGCAGGGCTCCGAGAGGGGCCAACGATTTTTCTGGCTTCATCACAGGAAGAAGAAAAAGTAAAGAGAAACGCACCTCCCATCTCTGAGCCCCCAGATGGGGAACCGGGAGGTCCCGTCCCACGGTTTGGGGGAGGTTCTTGGAGTTGGAATTTCCAAAATATTGCAGAGAAATGTTCTCAAGAGCCTGCAGTCACGCGGAGGGTCTGCCCGCGCTCCCTACCACCGCGCAAGCCAGAGCGGGGCTCGCTCGCTCGCCGGCGCTGCAGCGTCCGTCCCAGACCCGCAGGCCCGCCCCGGCGGCACCCGCGCTTCGGGAGTCGGCAGTCGGTGGGAGGCGGAGAGGACTGACGCTCTGTCAAAGCCTTGATCCCAGCCCTCGAGGGTCTTCCTGTCTCTCCCGTGCCCACTGTTCCCACCAAGTCCCTTCCTCGCTGCGTCCTCTGGGCACAGACCTGGCTCTGGCACACTCTCACCTGTGGTCCTAGTTGACAAGGAACGTGGGTGGGGGACGGAGGCGCGGGCACTTGACACTCCATCTAGCTCCTTTCCCCGGCCTTATGGTGATGCTTGGGGATAAGGTGGCGCTTTTTTATTTTAAAGCCTTTCCTCCCTCCTGTGCCTGGTACTTGACTGTTTACAAAGGGAGGTTTTTGTTTGTTTGTTTTCACCTCTGGTGTCTTGTTCCCCTCTAGAAGAACTCTGTGAGGTGGGGGTCACACCTTCCCCTTCACAGATGAGGACAGTGGCTTAAGGTTATGGGCGCTGTCAAATCACTTGACTTGGTAATTAAGAAACAAAAACAACAACAACAGAGAAAGGGTACACTCCTGTGCTAGCGGGTGCAAAGACCATCCTTTCCCAGCCCAAATCCCCTGCTGGGCTGTGACCAGCCAAGGACAAAACCCTTGGGTGGAGGGCTCAATTTCCAGGTCTTCCAACTAGGCAAGGCACACCGAGTCCCTTCCTGGGACTTAGGAGAGCCGGCTGGTCTAGCTGTGCATGGAGAACCTTTGAATTCCACACCATTTCATTCCAGCACGGGTCCATAGGGAGATGACGACCTACCCCTAGAATTTTCCAAGTTCAAAAGACTGGGACTCGAACTCTGTCAGCAGGGTCAGTGCTCCTGCCACCTTCTGCCTCCAGATGGTCATTCAGCACCCCCAAAGTCAGGAAGAGTCAACATCTAGACCTGTACTGTCCAGTACAGTCATCAGCCACACACTCTTATCCAGCACGCGGCATGTGGCTAGTCCAAATTTAGATGAGCTAACGCTGTAAGATACACCCCAAATTTTGGAGACTTAATATAAAAAAAAATAAAACATCTCAACAATATTTATATTGGTTATATGTTGAAATGATAGTTTGGATATATTGGGTTAAATGCAAAATGTTATTATTTAATCTCACTTGTTTCTTTTTATTTTATTAATGTGACTACTAGAAAAACTTAAATTACACATGAAGCTTGCATTCTATTTCTATTGGACAACACTAAATTAGACATATACCCGCCTGGAATGAATCACATTCACATGCATGTGAACGGGACAGCGCAATCCGCAAAATTAAAAATAAGTACCAGTGGTTTTTAGTCTTTTTTTTTTCACATACCCACCACCCTTCCCTACCAAGTTAACTATGCAGAAAGAGGCCGAGTTTCTCTTGCCAGAACTCACTCCAAGATTTTTATTAAAACAGTTCATCTGAACACTCAGGTTTATCTGAAAGCTGCATCCAAGCCTCTGAAGTATTTAACGCTGGACATGTTTACTCCAGAATAGAAACTTACAAGATTTCTCAAGAGAAAGGTGGGAAAGTTGTTGGATTTTCTGCTTTTGGTTAGCTTGCTTCTCAAAAACAGATACAAAACAAAAATTTAAAAAAAAATTTAGTTTCTTTCTAAAGTTTATTTCACCGACTACCTCAATTTTTCACTTTCCTTTTTGCACGGGGAGAGGGTGGCAGAGGGTGCCAGGGATGGAACAGCCAACCCCATAAACTGAAAGCGTCACTAATGGGCTCCCCTGAATCCTTGTCATCCCTTTGAACTTCACTTCATCCACTGGGTCCAGGGCTGCTGGATGAAAAGGAAGAGTGGGGCACGGACAAAGGTATTCCTACCTGCTTCATGGGAAAACTACATTTAGGACCCAGATGTGCCAAATGATCATCAGCACATCATGCTCAAAAGATTCAAGAAATTATGGTATAATGACTGCCTGGAGCGAATCCAGAGACTTTAGATTAGGTGTTTGCCATGAGCTCTGTTCTAATTCCCTGGAAGAGGGCTAAGTGTAGGGCCTGGGTGGCCCACGAATGCTGCCAAACATCCACGGAGATGGGGCCCTTACAGACCATGTGAGCGCCGCAGCCAGCCCTCCTGTGGAACAGCGGGGAGAGCGGGGTGTGGGTGGCGATGGTACCGGCCACGCTGCGGAGCTGAGGCACAGGCCAGGCTCGGGCCGGGTCTGCTGTTCTCAGAGGCGGGGGAACCAGCGGCAGGCCAGGCAAAGCAGAGCCATTTCCCCGGTTGCAAAACAAAAGAAAAACCACCACAAAAACTACTTCTTTTGCAAACGTGTCTTCCTCACCTTCCAAGCAAGGCGCTATTGGAGCCTTTTATTGCAGTAACCGAGCGAAAGGCCTAAGAGGCGGAACCCGTGCAACAGGGCGCGTTTCCCCGCCGCCGTACAGGGGAAGAGTGAAGCCATGAGATTCGGATCCTAGCGTCTGGTGTAGACACTACACTGCGCCCCCTGAAAGGCATGTCACCTGCTGGAGGGTCCTCTGTCCCCGCCCGTGAGCGGAGCTGCCTCTCCCAGCGTCCTCCCACGAGCCAAGTGAGCCAGGGGTACACGCGACGCGCTCCGAGGCTGACCCTCCTGCCCGCCTCTCTGCGCAGCAGCCTCTCCGTTCGGCCCTCTCTCGGGTCCTGTCCTCAGTCTCGGGGATTCTTTGGTGTAAACAGCCAAGGCATCTATGAGTTTCCGACCGTAGGCTCGGCTCACATGGCGGACACGAAACGATCCACCCCGCCGGGATAGGCGGCCATATGGCGAGCATGGTAGGCCCCTGCGCTGCCCGCTGCGAGCTGCCCACCGGCGTTGTAGCAGGGCCCCAGCGCCCCGAACTGGCCGGGCGACGTGCGCCCGTAGAAGTCCACGGCGGCCTCCACAACGCCGCCGCCGCCGCCGCCGCCGCCTGCGGGGGGCGAGGCGGGCCCCGCCAACCGGCCCGCGGCCGCAAAGAGGGAGCCGCTGGCCCCCTGCGGGTACGCGCCGTCCGGGCCCGCGTAGGCGGCCGCGTAGGCGGAGGGGTTGACGGGTCGCGCGCCCGCACAGCCTGCGGCCTGGTAGCCGGTGGCCGTGGCCGAGGCGCCGGCCGCCGCGAAGGCGCAGGAGCCCGCGGGGCCCGACGGCGCGGGACCCAGCTCGGGGCTGAGCGGCCGCTCCGGCACCAGCCCGAAGACGCGGCACGGGCCCGGCGACGCAGCCGGGTAGTAGACCGGGGGCGGCGCGGCGAACGACGGCGCGGCATAGCCCGCATAGACGGCGCCCGGGTACGGCGGGCGCGCGGCGGGCACGGCGCCCGGGAAGATGGCGGCGGCGGCGGCGGCCGCGGCCGCGGCGGCGGCGGCCGCGTCGTGCATGTAGGCCGGGTAGGTGGAGAGGTCCGAGCGCTTGAAGCGCTTGCGGCGGCGCAGGAAGCTGCCGCTCTCGAACATGTCCTCGGCGTTGGGGTCGAGCGCCCAGTAGTTGCCCTTGCCCGGGCGGCCGGCCTCGCGCGGGATCTTGAGGAAGCAGTCGTTGAGCGTGAGGTTGTGGCGGATGCTGTTCTGCCACTTTTTGGGGTTGTCGCGGTAGAAGGGGAAGCGCTCCGTGATGAACTTGTAGATGCCGCCGAGGGTGAGGCGGCGCTCCGGCGCGTGCGCGATGGCCATGGCGATGAGCGCGATGTAGCTGTAGGGCGGCTTCCCGCGCTGCAGGGGGCGCTTCCGCCGCCGCCCGCCCGCGCCGCGGCCCGCCGCCTCCCCCGGGGCCCCGGCCCCCGCCTCGCCGCGTTCCTCCTTCACCGCAGCCAGCGCCTCCGGCTGCGGCGGCGGCGGCGGCGGCGGCCCGCTCTCGGCTGTCATGGTGCAGCCGTCGCGTCCCCGCCGCGCGCGCTGCTGTCGAGGGGCGGGGGCGGGTGTGAGAGCCGCAGGCCCGGCGCGCAGGGTCCCGGGAAGGACGCCGGGCTCCTCGGCGGGGAGCTCCCGAGGCCCTCGCGGGCGGGCGCCGAAGCACGGTTTCCCCGGCCGGGGCGCGCCGGAGGCTGGGCACCCGCAGGGTTCAGGCCGCCTCGGAAGGGACGGAGCGGCGTGTCCTGCCCGCTGACGGCCCTGCTCGTGTTCGGGAGCTCGAAGCCAGGCGCCGGCAGTGGCGTCGGGACCGGGACTGGGCCCCCGTCGCGGGCTGAACGGTGCTTGGGCGCCGGTGCCAGGCGGGCGGCGGGCCCGGCGGTGGTCCTGGGGCCGAGGCGCCTGCGCCGGGCTGGGCTTCCCGCTGCTCAGAGGATAACCGTCGGGGTCGTGCTTCAGCCCCAAGGCCAGAAGGGCAACGAGTGAGGGCGTGTGCGCTCCGGCGGCCCAGGCTGCGGATGGCGACGCGGGCGAGGCGGCGCGGCGCGGGCCTCCAGGTCTCGGCGTGGGGTCCGGCGGGACGGCCGGCGACTCCCTCCCTGCAGCCGGGGCCTCCGCCGCCGCCGCAGAGACGCTCCCCGGCACACACCCGGACCGTCCGGCTCCTCCCTCCACCGGCTTCTTCTCCTTAAAGGCGCCGGGAAGCTTAGGGCGGCGCCCGTTCCCCGCCCGCCCCCCGACTGCCCGCCCCCTGGGCCCGGACGCACCTCTCCAGGTAGGAGCCGCGGTGGTGGAGGGCGGGAGCCCCGAACACACACCCGCGCGGGGAGGGTGCTCGGAGGTCCCCGGGCCGGCCGGCCGGCCTCCGCTGCGCGCCCACGGGAAGGCTAAGGCCAGGGGACTGGTCTGGGGGAATCTCGGCGCCCCGACCGCAGCGCTTCCGGACTGTTCCAGCCTCGGGAGAGCGCTGGGACCCACAGGTGAAAGGAAGGGTTTGCTTTACTTGTGGTCCACGGAGGGTGCGAGCTGGCCAGGACGGCGCTGGGTTCTTGTTGGGCGGGGGACTGGGAAGGGAGAAGACTTCCCGGGTGACTGGCTCCCAGGGCCGTTCGAGGACGGTTTGCAAACCCCAGGCAAGACCTGCGTGCCCATTTCTGGTCCAGACCCTCATCTTTCAGAGGAGGATTCCCAGACCAGCAGGGGAGGTGACTGGCCATCGCCCCGCCGTGATTTTGCTGCGGACGGGACCCTCACACCCGCGCCTGATCGGACTGCGCTGGAGACTGCCACTTTCTTTGGATCGCGGGATCCCCCGCTGTACGGAGGGTTTGCATCTCTAGATTCCTTCTATTGCCGAAGTCACGGGGGTGTTAAGGGAAAGGCCGCCCTCCACCTGCAGTCTTATCTGTCTTTGGGTGACCGGAGACCCCTCGCGGTATGGATGCTGGCGAGTGGCGCGCAGCTTGGAGGGTGCAGGCTGGGCTTCTGCCCTCTCGTGGTCAGGGAGGGCTCCAGGTGGCTCCCAAGACCCAGGGGGCCCCCCCCCGAACCGCCCCCCTTCCTCTGCGGAGAGTGAGGGCTGCGGAAGGCGATGGCCATGGGGGTGCTCGGAGTGGGCGCGTCTCCCGAGGGAGGGGCGGGCTGCTGGGACCCTTTTGCTCGCGGGTGTCTGGTTTCCAGCGAGCCCCCCACCTCCTCCGAGGCGAGCCTCGGGCCTCTCCTGACACTCCCTGTGGCTGCAGCCCCCGCCAGCCAGGGTTTGCTACTGGGTCTTTCCGCAGAAAAGATCCTTGCGAGAAAGCAGACCCTTAATTCTGCTCCGTGAATAGAGGGTGGGAGGTTTCTTCTCTCCTTGGGACTCCGGGCTTTGGTGCCAAACCCAGAGGCTTTTGCCCGGAGACAGCTTTCGGTGGGGCTGTGGGTGTAGGGTGGCCTTCGGGCGCAGGGTGGGGCATAGCCTGTGGGAGTTTTAGTCTTATTCTTCTTCGTGGCGAGAGCTGGGGGCAGCTCAGCCCGCCAAGCATTGAGCAACAGTCTTTGGAAGAAAGAGGCAGAGAACCCAGACCCTTGCTTCGCCAACCCGCGACGTGGAAGCCATTGCACGATTTGCATGAGGACCTGTTTCTGTGGATAGGCGCTAGAACGACCGGAGTGGGGCTTTTCACTCGCCCAACAAAACGCCCAGCTTCCTTCTTCCAAAGTAACACGGACACGAAAATCCAGGTTTAATCTAGTTGTGTTTTACAAAGGGAAAATAAAACCAGTTACAATCCTTTTTATTGTTTTGTTTTAACTGGATTACATCATATCAGTCTTATAATACTTGATTTTGTGGTCCCAAGATTCTAGAATAAGATTTCCAAACTTTAAATTTTGGATCACTATCTTAACGTAATTCCATAAATCCAAGAATTCACATTCTGTAATTCTAAGGTTTTATGTCCAGAAGTCTAAATTCTTTGACTGTAACTATATTCTTGTGATTTTAAGCTTCTGCTTAAAGTGTAAAATTGTATTCCTTATATTTTAAGATTCTGGGACTAAGATTTTTGTACCTGAAAATATGATACCACTTCTCGAGATTTTAGGTATTTTGCAGCTCTAAGGTGGTATATATTACTTAATTTGAATTTCTGTCTAGGAATGTCTAATTGGAAAATTTGGCTCCTCTTAATCCACAATTCTCTTCTTCCTTAAGCCTGAAATGCTAGTATGGATCCACTGTTCTTTAACTCAAAGAATCTAATTCTAATAATTCTTGTAATATTTATGACCACTGACTGGTCGGTCATGACTTTTATTTGGTTACATGAATTTGTGATTCTGTACTTTAAGCTCCAAAGGCTAAAGTTAGAAGCCTTCATGTCTCATGATTTCTTCATCCTCAAGGTTTCTTGTCAGTGGATCCATTATTCTTAAAATTCCAATTCCTCTTTCTCAAACTTTGCTGTGACCAAACAGAACAAGAGTTAGCATCTCAAGATTAGAAATCCCAAGATCCTAAAATTTTCATGAGCAAAAGATCCTAAAAATTCTAGTCCATGAATGTTTTATTCTAACGATGCATTTCAAATTTCTGTACTTGGAAGAGTCTATGAATTCATGATGTAAAATTTGAATTAAAGGATTTGATGAGTGAACTGTGACAGTTTACCCATTTGGACCAAAACTATACAAAACGATCCTCTCGGTGCCTGGGCATTTCCTTGCTTTCCTCTGGTCAAATCTTTCCCTCTTCTCTGGGGAGGTGCTACTTAATGTTTTGTAGGGATAACAGATCCCATTGAGAACCATTTGAAAGCTATTATTTAGGTTCCAGTCCCTTGGAAATCATTCTCCTCGGTCAGCAGGAGTAGGTTGGCATTGGTGGGTGATTTACATCCGTTTTGTATTTGCCTTCAGTCCTGTGTGTATCCTCAGCACCCTTTGGAAAACCCTGCAGCCTTGAAGGATATTTTAATATATAATTTGGGTGTGTTGGAGTGGGTGGGGGAATGCTGGTGATCTGTAGAAGCCCCTGGCAGCTTTCTCCCTATGACTTCTTTGAAGTGCCCTGAAGGATTTGTAAATATAAAGGAGGAAATCCAAGGAGTCATGGAAAATCGCTCCCTATCCCTTGACCCACTCAGGTGCCCTTCATGCCGATTCAGAAGTAACCAGCTCTTCTCCTTAAGCAAACCTTGGAAATTGGAGCTGGAAGGACCTAGGCAAGCGGCTGGTTTAACATCCTGCAGGGAGGGTTCTGCACCGAAAGGGAAAGTTAGATATCGGTGCTCCTTACCTCCTGGGGGGCAGCCTCTCCTCTTTTCCTGAGTTCTCAGAGCCTCACTTGGGCTTAATGGTCTGACCTGGGCCATGCACCTTCCCCTTACCTCACGGAACCCCCCGGGCCCCATTGCTTACAAATGAGATCCAAGAATCTCCATGCAGTGGCAATACAGTGACTGGGCTACTCTGGGACAGTCACTCAGGGCCACAGCTGTATGGCCTCAGAGAGCATCAGAGCAATACCCTGCCATGAAGGGGGCCCCTGTCACAGCAGTGCCGCTGCCCACGGGCGAGGATGGCAGCCGCATCGAGGGGTGAGAGCTCTGATTCTAGCCAGTTCATTACTGAACCGGAGGCCTTGAGCCATCGCTGCCCTCCTTCGGCCTCAGTTTCCCATCAGTTAAGTGGGGGGATTCACAACCTGTCGTCCCTCTTTCAGGGAATCCAGAGGATGAAGTGGGGCACATCGCTGACCCAAGATCGTTTTCTTCGGCGTTTAAATTGTTCTTAGGGCGAACTTGGACGTGAGAAAAGACAAGCTGGGTGAAATTCAAGCCGTACCCACGCATGGGCAGAGATAAGATGCAGCTAACTGGAAGAAGTAGCACTTGATTAAAGTAAAATCTTTTCTGCGGCCTGGTGGGGTGGGGTGGGGTGGGGTGAGGGTGGGTTAGCTTCGGTGCTTTCTCCCCGTTGGCTCATTTAAATACTGTGAAGAGAGAATCATCATCTCCCGGGGGGGATCGGAGGGAGGACTGAGGCCCAGAGGGGAGCCTTCTGCTCCCACAACCAGCCGCTGGGTTCACCTGGAGGAAGCACCTCGCGTGTTCTTCACTCCCCATACCTGCGAGTCCTCGGAGCGGGGAGTGGGAGCTGACGAGCCGGCGGGGAACTCAGTGGCGGCGGCGAAAAGGGCAACCAGACCCGAGAGAGCTTGCACTTGTCCGACCGACCGGCTCAGAGAGGCAGGGACCCCCGCGCAGGCTGAGCGGAGCCCGGGGCCTTGCCCCGCTCCCAGGTGACTCCCCCAGGTGACGCTGACACAGGCGCTCAGTGAGCCTTCCCGAGCATCAGAAGGACCGCGGAGCAGAGGGCAGCGCCCGAGTCTGCTCAGACCGAGCGCGGCCGGGGGCCGGGAGAGAGCTCGGCGCTGGCGATGGCCGGGGCGGGTGGAGGTGGCGATGGGCAGGCCCAGGTCCGTTAAGTTCCGGGACTGTGGGTGCAAAGAGCAGCCCCTGGAATCGTCGAGCGTCCGGGCTTTTTGAGCGTGCAGACCTCTTTGCACATCTTTGGGACTCTGAGAAGCCTGGAATTTGCACGGAAGGTTGTGGATGCTCATTTTGGGAGATAGAGTTCAGGGTTTGTAGGCTATCTCCAAAGGGCCCCCCTCCGCCGAAACCGGTATTGCTCAGTGGATAGAGCATCGACCTGGGGACTGAAAGGTCCCAGGTTCGATTTCGGTCAAGGGCATGTATCTTGGTTGCAGGCACATCCCCAGTAGGGGCGTGCAGGAAGCTGCTGATCGATGTTTTTCTCATCGATGTTTCTGACTCTGTTCTTCTCCCTTCCTCTCTGTAGAAAATCAATAAAAATATATTAAAAAAATAAAAATAAAAGGGCCCCCCTCCGATTCCAGTTCAAACACCCGAGACAGGAATACAGGTCTGCGTGGACCCCGGCCTCTGTCTGATTGGGATCTTGGACTCCTCCAGCCTCTACTGCCGCCATCAGAGCAGCGCCCCGGCCACACAGTCTAGGTTCCCGGGATGAGTTCCTGAGAGCTTGCCAGGTGCCTCAGGCTTTCCCCACCTCCTAGACCCCTGCTGGGCGGGCTGCTTGCTTAGCCCCCAGGGTGTTAGGCCCGGGAGTCAGAAGACGCTTGTACCGTCGCACCCCTGGGAAGGCTAGGCACTCAGCTCTTTTCTGGCCCCTTTACTACGGTTTTTATAGGGGATGTGTGTGTGGGATCTCTCTCTGTCTCAAGGCTGTGTGTTTCTCGAGGGCTCACTGTTGGTCTTTTGGCCTCAGTGTGTGAATAGCTTGTGCATATCTTTCCTTTCTGGGCACTTCTTCCTGGTCACTGCTGAAGAGAGCCTGCAGATGTGAAGGGAGCCAGCTGCGAAATCCAGCCAAGACCCAGCTGCCATATCAGCTTCTTCCCTCCTGGAGGCTGGACAGTGGCAAGGCGGGGACAGACTTACAGCCACCCAGGAGGACACTGGAGCAGGTGGCAGTCATGATCCTCCAGCCTTTCTGCCCCTGGGCCTTTTGGAGCCTCCACTCCCTCTGCTCTGCTGAGCCTGGCTGTTTAGATTTGGGCACTTGTCACAATGATTTGGTTTTGTGACAGTCTCTTCTTTGGGAGCTCCTCAGTGGCAGGAAGTATGGTTCCATGCAACTGGGCATCTGAGTCATTAGCATAGGGCTTGGCCCAAGGCACAACATGGCCCTGCTGTGAGAGCAGGTTATGTAGAGACAGTCTTAGATCCGTATCTTTGCCTGCCTCTTTTTAGCCATATGACCTCTGGCCACTTATCCATTCTGGGCCTCAAATTTTCAACCTATAAAATGGGGATAATAAAATGATATGGTAAGAGTTGTGAAGATTACCAATATTAACTGCAAACACATAAAATCTCTTCTATGTGCAGACACTCTTTTAAGCACTTTACATACATTAAATACACTAACATTATCAGGAGATCTGGGGGCAAGTCTCAAGTCTGTCACTAACTGGGCATTGGGGTTTCATCCTGAAGATTAGGCAGAACACAGGATCTGGAAGGCATGATGACTGGATAGGTCATCTAGGCAGGCAGGCAGCTGCAAAAGAGCCCAGATGTCTTACAGGAAATAAGGAGGGCATGAGGGAGGGTTCAGATTCAGACAATATCTTTTATCCAAAATTCAGATACAGAGGCTTCTGGGATGATGCTGGGGCCATCTCAGAGGGACAGTTTGGCCAACTTGGCCCTATTGGATTGGGGTCTAAGGGTCTCACAGGGGTAGCCTAGCTCCCCAGTGTCCTTGAAATGTAGGGCCTGGGGTCTGCATGTAGCCCTCATTTTCTGCTCAGGCAGATCTGGTCCAACCTTTCAGCAGGAGCTTTGGGGAAAACTTTTAGCACTGGTACATGGACTATGCTGCATAGTCAGAGGCACAGTCCATGTGCTACCACCCAGGAGGGTAGGACTCCAGATCTACTGAAAGGTCAGGGAATCTACACTTACCCTCCTGATGTGGGTCTGGACATGCTCCAGCGTCGGGAAGAGGTGAGAGACTGGGGATCCTTTAGGGAGCCTCACCCTTGGTGGGTGATGTATGTGGCTCCTCTGTCTTCCCTGAGCCCTAGCCAGGGCAAACTGGAACCAGGTGGTGGGACCAAATGGACTGCTGAGACTTGGCTCTGGGTAGGTAAAATAAGCATAGTGAAACCTCTACCCTTTCATGACAGCTGGGCAATTTCCAATGTCTTTGATATAGGTGATGCTGCCATGAATGTGTTTGTATAAAAAGCTTTTTATGTATTTAGAAATATTTTAAGACAAAGTCCTAAAAGTGAGATTTATGGAATATTTTGATGGTTCTTAATATTGTGCTATCAAATTGTCTCCAAGGACATTGTGCAGTGGTTCTATTGCTTCCTTTTTCAAAGTTCCAACTTTCTTATAGACCACCTACTATTTCCTATACGTATGTGGTTTGTGGAACTGTCTCTGATGGTTAAAGCATTTGCTTGCCAGAAATGATTGACATTGACTTTACCCAATGAATGGGTAAAACAGTCAAAGTGTAAGTAAGCAGCTCCACCTCTTCCTCCAGGTTCACTTTGCTGACCACCTAGTATTCCTCCCTTCGAAACTGGTTTCTGTCATTGAAAAAATGACTAACAGACTAACAGTGATGGAAGAATTCCACCAAGAGAAGAAAAGAGTGTGTCCTTTCACACCACCCCCTAGCACTGTTCAGCATTTTATCAATGATTTAGAAGACACAGAAGGCTTGTGGCTGACCACACTGAGGTGCTGATGCTGGTAGCTGGCAGTTACAAGAATTGGAACAATCATCAGTTTGGGAGACTAAGCCAAAACCAACAAGAAGTCATTTTAAAAAGTGTTATGAAAACATTATAACATTTCAGGTGACAAAACAGGAAGAAAAAAGTCACTCACATGCCAATTACCTATCATTCATCTACTAGGTTTTTCTGTTTTAAGTTTTTCTTTTCTCCTTTGTGTTCTTACACACACACACACACACACACACACACACGTTTATATAGGCGTAACCATAGTATATGCACAATTCTGTAATCTTTGAACATAGTGCATTTGGTTTGTTTTGTAAACATAGTTACATGTTGCCATTACTTCCCATTTTTCATCTGTAATTGTGAATGAAAGGGTCTAGTGTTGATTCCACACTTTCACAATTGCTGTGCAATTAAGTAATTTACAGTATCTTTGATATAGGTGATGCTGTTATGAATGTGTTTGTATAAAGAGCTTTTTACTTATTGGAAATATCCTTTAGACAAATTCCAAAGAATGAGATTTATGGAGCCAGGAACATTTTTGTCTCCAAGGACATCTTGCAACCTACCACAATCAAGATAATTAACCTCAATTGCCCCTAAAAGTTTCCTCATGTCCCTGGAATTGATCCAATCCCCCCATTCCCATTATCCGCAGGCAATCACTTATCTACTTATATCACAACAGACTAGTTTGCATTTTATAGAATTTTAGAAAATGGAATAATAACACTGTATTTTTTTTTTGTCTGATTGCTTTCACTGAGCATAATTATTTTTATTCTCATCCATGTTGAGATGTCAGTAGTCTCTGAGGAGTCTCAGGAGTACTGGGGATACCAGCATCAGTACTGCAGGCATTGGTGGATGGGAGGTTCTAGAGTTAGGCCTCCTCTAGAACCTTGGGTTCCTGTGCAAACTCCAGGCCTGGGACTCACTGACAATTGGTTTAAGGACTACTATATTGTTCTAAAAAATAATTCTTTAAAGTCCTTAATTTGATTTTTCTTCTGTCCACTTTCTTCTGTCTGAAAGGGTTGATCAGGGAAGCATTGTCCATTCTTCTGACAACTCTTGTGGATGGTGGTGATCAGGAGTATGAATAGGGAGGCTGGGGGACTAGGGAATCACTACCTGATACCCAGAAACACTGGGGCTCTTCTCTTGGATGAGTAGAATCCACCAGCCCTCGGGTTGAGATGTGTTCAGTCTTTTAAATTTTGCCCTTTTTAGTGAGAGTACAGTGGTATCTCATTGTAGCTTTAATTTGTATTTCCCTCATGACTAATAATATAATTATTACCTATTGCTATGTAACAAATTATCCCAAAATTAGTGGCTTAAAACAACAAACATTTATTATCTCACAGTTTCAATGGGTCGGGAATTTGGGTGGGGCTTTAGCTGGGTACAGCTAGCAGAATTGACCCATCTGAGCTTAAAAGTTGCTTTGGAGTAGTGCTGAAATAGGAAAATGGAAGAGAAGAAGAAATGAAAGAACAAAGGGTTGGAAAAGTGGACAAAAGAAAAATCAAATTAAGGACTTTAAAGAATTATTTTTCAGAACAATATAGTAGTCCTTAAACCAATTGTCAGGCTATATTCTGTTGAATGAAAGAGTTTAAATTTTTTTGATGATGCCGAAAACGGAACATTTGTTGAGCAATGTACCTGTATCAGGCTTTGAATAGAAGCTATACATGCTGTTGATTTAATCAACCCCCATAACAGTCCCATTTTACAAATTTAGAAATTAAGATCTGAAAAGTTAAGTAACACTTGACCAAGGCCATATACTTAAGATGAATTTGAATCCCTTCTATTTCTTGCGAAAACTCATGGTATTTCTTAGCAGTAACCTAGTATATTAATGTATTATTATACCCCTAACTCTGCCTTACAGTGTCCTTTGCCTACAAGACCCATAAGAACGCGCTGAGTGAGTTATAGTGGGCAGTAAGAAGCATGGATCCCCTGATCAGTCAGGTCTCAAGATGTGGTAGTCTGAGTTCTCCTTGGAGATTGAGCTGGGTTACAAAACCTCTCCTTTCCACAAGTCTAACAGGCTTTAATAGCCAGTAGGTCTTTGTCTGGCTACCTCCATGGATGGAAGAGTCACTGGTGGCCCCGCCAACGATGTTCTTTTTCCAGTCAGCACCCCCTACAACACCCTTAAACACGATAAATCTTAGGTGTGAAGCTGCTCCAAGTTTTAGCTCCAAGTCATGAAGGGGTTTGAGAGGGTCAGTCTCCTTTCCAACCTCAACTATCCAATTGAGGGGAAAGAGTTAGTTGGATAGATTACCCCATGGAAGAGAGGACAGCAAAATATGCTCTAGTCCAGTGGTTCTCAACCTGTGGGTCGAGACCCCTTTGGGGGTCTATCGACCCCATCACAGGAGTCGCCTAAGACCATCAGAAAACACAGATATTTACATTACGATTCACAACAGTAGCAAAATTACAGTTAGGAAGTAGCAATGAAAATAATTTTATGATTGGGGGTCACCACAACATGAACTGTATTAAAGCGTCGCGGCATTAGGAAGGTTGAGAACCACTGCTCTAGTCCATCTGAGCACTAGGCATGGTCTGTTAAGTCTCCTACAGCTCTTGCATATATACTTATGACTACTTTTCAAACATGTCTAAAGTGCCATAAATAAAATGCAAATTCATTTAAGTATGTTAGTGCAGTTTTGGTTAGTTTTTAGACATGAAATTTACTAAAAATTGTATCTACATGTATGTCTGCCTGTTGTGAGAACTGGACAATTTATAGCTGATAAAAACATATCTTCACATTCGAAATGTTGAGAAGCACTAAGAGATTCCCCATGGTGTCTCTAGCCAGATGGAGTAATATTAAACAGATTTAGGAACCAGTGTAAAATTACAATTATACAAGATTAATGAATAAGTTGTAGAGATCTGCTGTAGGACATAGTGCTTAGAGTTAACAATATGGTATTGTGCACTTAAAAGTGTGTTAAGAAGGGAGATCTCATGTTAAACGTTCCTAACACACATGAAAAAGGACACCTTGAATCTTTTGGAGATAATGGATATGTTTGTTATCTTGACTGTAGTGATAGTAAAACTGGTATATGCATATGTGTAATTCATCAAAATGTGTACATTAAATATATGCAGTTTTGGGTTCTATTATGCTTCAATCAAGCAGTCAAAAACAAAAATGAAACACAATAACAAACGAATAAGTTAGAGTTATTGACCAATCAGAGTATAGGTTCTGGACCAGGAGCCCAATCAGAATGAAAGTCTGCTAAGACAGCATCCCTCATCCCCGATGCTTGAGGCTTTAACCTTTAGTTAAAGTATCTTAAGGTATTCCAGGGAATCCCAGGGGAAGAGCTGAAACAAACAGGAAAGGCCGAGGATCCCAGGGGAAGGGGACTTGGGTAGGAGTGAGAGGGAACCAGATCAAACCTCCTTTGGGGTGAATGTTGAGTGTGGTTTTTGATAACAGTAGAGAAGTGTGGTGACGAAGCTCAGTGATGCTGCCCTAACACCAGTAAATGGCCAAGCATCCTCGTCTACCTGTCTCATTCAGTTTTCACAAGCACCCCATTGTACAGATAGGGATGTGGAGGCCCCAAGAAGGGGAAGAATACAAATACAGCCAGGGTCACAGAACCGGAAAGTGCCAAAGCCACTTTGATTGAAAATAGGGTGTGGTTCCAGGGCCTTGTGGGTCTTGGAAACTGGCTCAATTTACATAGAAAGAGCATGGGTTTAGGTGCTAAGGAGACCTGGGTTCAAAGCTCAGGTCTGCCATTTCCCAGCTGTGTGATTTTGGGCAAGTTACTCGTTTGAAAACTGTTCTCATGTGCAAAATAGAGATAACAGGGTCCTTTACCTTACAGAGCGCCTGTGAAGGTGAAATGAGTGTGTCTGGGTGGAGCCTGGAGTTAGTGCCTGGCATGCAGTGTTCCCTGCTGCCCCAGCGGCTCCTGATGTTCACACCTTGGTCAGTAATGAGAGGCCAAGTACTCCAGCCCTCTGCACCCTGTGCTTCATGAGAAAGGCCTGGAGGCTTTTCCTCAGTTGAACAAAAATAAGGGTGTTGGCAAAGATGAGGTTTGCCTAAGGCCCAGGCCTGAAAGTTGGGGCCTCCTCCCCCAAAGCTCACTCTCTCACACACATGGGTGGGGCCTAGTCAAAGCTGCTGAAGGCCCAGTTTGGATGCCCTGAGTCGCTCGCCATGCCTGACTGCATGGGGTGTCAGTTCTGCCTTGTTCCTGCTGCATTCCGGCTTCGTATGTCAGCACCTCATGAAATTCTTCCAGGTTCTGGCTTTGAATAGCCCCTTGGCTGCCTGGGAGTGAAGAGGCTGGCTCTGTTTTGCTTGTCAAATCATCTGCTTTGTCTACGGGCAGGTAAGCTGGGTCCTCCCACCCCCTTACATAATACCCACCGGGCCATCACTGTCAGAGCTGATTCTGCCCAGCTCCGGTTGAGCAAACAGCCATTTAGATCCACCAGCTGAGGCTGAGGCCACGCAGAGCTGCTATTCTCCAGGAGCAATCCGATGACAGGCTCTGAGCAGATAGATGCCTGCCTGCCAGTGGGGAAGGAGCTGAGCTCTGACTTGCCTGTCCCAGCCATGGCAAATCCCCCTTTCTTAGCTGAATCAGAACTTCCAGAGGACTCCCACTTTCATTCCTGAACTCGCTGGGCATGAGATCCAGGGAGTGGGCAAAATGAAATGAGAGGGGAACGCTGATATACAAAGAGCCCTGAACGTGCTCAGAGAACCCAGTGGTCTGCCAGATTTCTTCTTTTGCCTTAACTGCGAGGAGACTTGGAACAGATTCAGTACTGGAGGCAATAGCTAACTCCTCCCAATTGCCTGGTAACATCCTGTGCTCCTTTTAATTGGTTCTCATCTTAGTCTGTAATCGATCTTTTTAAATGTATTCTTTTATTGTGGGGAAATACACATGGACATAAAATTTACCTGTCGATGGGGTTAATGGGGAAATGAAAGGGGACATCTGTAATACTTCCAACAATAAAGAAACATTTTAAAAAATTACCATTAGTGACCTTTAGTACATTGACAAGCTGTACAACCATTGCCACTATCTACTTACACATTTCATCATCCCCGAAGGACACTGCTTACCCATAACCTGTCATTCCCTGTTCCTTAACTTCTAAGACGTCACCGCTTTCCTTGTGAAGTGAGTATGGATTCTAAAGAAGTATAATAAACAAAATAATAGTTAACACCAATTCCTTAATATCCAGGGCAACTCAATAGCTTGTTAAAAGTAAAGGTTCAGATTTTCAATTAGCTCATAAATGTATTTTATTTTTACAATTTATTTGGGATTAAAATTCTTTTAAAAATTGTGGTCAAGAACCCTTGAGATTGATTTTGGTTGGTTCGTAAGTCTCATTTAATATATAAATTTTCACTCCATCTTTCATTTTTCCTTCAGAATTTATTTGTTGAAGAAACTGGGTTATTGGCTTGATAGAGTTTTCCACATTTTGAATTTTTTTTTAAATGGTGTAATTTAACATGTTTATCTGTTTTCTGTATTTCCCATATATTGTTGACTAGGGCTGAAAGTTTATAGATAGTAAGCCTTTTAATTCATGAACATGTTTCATTTATCATTTTTAAAATTGATTTTTAGAGAGAGGGAAGGGAGAGGGAGAAATAGAAACATCAATGAGAGAGAAACATTGATGGGCTACCTACTGCACGGCCCACACTGGGGATCGAGCCCACAACCCAAGCATGTGCCTTGACCTGACCTGATGCATGGGTTGACACTTAACCACTGAGCTACATTGGCCAGACTCATTTATCATTTTAACTTAGGTTTTCCTTAATGTCGATCAATAAAGTTAAAAAAATGCTCTCCATAAAAGTTATGTACATCTTATTAAGATTAGTTCTAATACTTTGTCTTTTTTAGATAAAATTTGAAATGTTAGCTGTTCCTCCTCCCCCATAACCCCCACCTGCCATGACCTGCAGACCTGCATGGTGGGTTTCAGGATGACTTGTAGGAGGGCTGATGCATAAGGAAGCTACTACACAAGAAATGTGAGTTTTTAAGGCATGGGAGGCCTCGTGGAGCCTCTTGAAAGAAGATGAACCCACGAGTCCCTAGTCTGGGTCCTGCCTAGTTTTATTCAGTTTAGTTACATATTTGCCCTTTAGCAATGTATGCAGGCAGAGCAGATAGAATCAAAGATCAGTAAAGTTTAGTAAACAATGTAAAAATCATCAGGTCTGGAAATCACCTTACCCATCACAATCAGAGCAGGAGCAATCTATGCTGATATCAGTCCTACTGTGAGATCAAGGTCCATTGGCCTTCCAATGTCTCTTTTGCACTTACAGGCTAATGCTCTTATTCGGTGGTCTCTGGTACCCACCGTACTTTATCCTATATAATGAAGAGGTAATATTCAAATTGACTGTCACGCCCTCACACAAGATGGCCACCCCCATGTGGTTATAAGATGGCAGCCCCCATGAGGTCACAAGGGGGGGACCAGGTCGGCAGGAGAGGACAGTTGGAGGGACCAGGTCTGTAGGGGAAGGCAGTTGGGGGGGACCAGGCCTGCAGGGGAGGGCAATTAGGTACAACCAGACTGGCAAGGGAGGGCAGTTGGCATCAATCAGGATGGCAGGGGAGAGTTAGGGAGTGATCAAGTTGGCAGGCAAAAGTGGTTAGGGGCAATCAGGCAGGCAGGCAAGCAAGTGAGCATTTGGGAGCCAGCAGTCCTGGATTGTGAGGGGGATGTCCCATATTGGAGAGGTTGCAAGCTGGGCTGAAGGATACTTCCCCCCTAGTGCACAAATTTCATACACCAGGCCTCTAGTTGAGATATGATTGACATATAAAATTGTGTAAGTTTAAGATGTATAATGTGGTAATTAGATACATGTATATATTGTAAAATGTTTACCACAATAAAGTTTGTTAACACATCTTTCACATCAAATGATTACCATTTTTTGTTCTAGTGGTAATTTGCTTATCAATTCAAGGAGATGGATTTTTTTGTTTCTTGTTTCTTTCAGCTCTGGGATTTCCTACATAGACAAATCATGTCATCTGTGAACTAAAAGGATTTTATTTCTTCCTTCTAATCTGTGCAACTTTTTTTTTCTTCTTGCATTAGCTGGAACTTTCTGTTTTTGATTTCTTTTTTTTTAACCCTCACCCGAGGATATTTTCCTGTTGATTTTTAGAGAGAATTGAAGAGAGAGGGAAAGATAAAGAAGAATATCAATGAAAGAGAAACACATTGATTGGCTGCCTCCTGCATGCACCCAACCAGGGCGTGGGCCTGGGAGGAGCCTGCAACCAAAGTATGTGCCCTTGACTAGAATCGAACCTGGAACCCTTTGGTCCATAGGCTGATATGGCGGGGTCTCTCTTTTCCGTGTCCAGCAAGGAAAGAGAGATGATCTGGTTCTTTGAATAGAGGGGCTGGGGATTGAGAAATAAAAGAAAGAGACAAGATACAGAGATAGAAGGAAAAAGCTGGGACTGGATGGACTGCTGCCCTCTTCTGATGGAGAGACAGTGACCCAGAGCCAATGCAGCGTGTTTATTTTATACCCCAAATACCGGGAAGCTTTCACCAAAAACTTAAGATAAAGGATTGGGTGGGCCTGGGTCATATTCATTCTCTTATTACCAAATTCATTCCCTCATTCCCTGTGCTACATTGGATTTACTTATCAAAACCCACTTCCCTACATCTGAGCAAAGATAAGAGTCAATGCTGAGAACACATCTGCCTTTTTGCTAAGATGTGTATCCAAGACACGGCTTTGCCTGTTAACTTGGGTTCAGCTGACAATCATTAAGGAAGAATGCTGAGGTGCCTTCCCAGGCTGACCCTCTAACCACTGAGCAAAACTGGCTACTGCTCTGCTATTGATTTTTTAGTTTAATTCTATTGTGGTCTGAGAGCATGTATTGTATGGTCTTTATTTTTAAAGAATTTTAAAGGTGTATTTTATGGCCCCAAATGTAGTCTATCATGGTAATTATTCCAAATAAACTTGAAATGAATATGTATTCTGCTGTTGTTAAGGCAAGTATTCTATAAATGCTTAGTTATCTTTATAGTCTTATGTTCATATTTTCAGAACTCTTTATTTTTTTAAAGATATATATATATATTTTATTGATTTCAGAGAGGGATAGAGAAATAGAAACATCAATGATAAGAGAGAATCATTGATAGGCTGCCTCATGCATGCCCGACAGTGGGGATCAAGCCTACAACCTGGACACATGCCCTGACCTGGAATTGAACCATGACCTCCTGGTTTATAGGTCAATGCTCAATCACCAAACCTCGCCAGTTGGGCCTAGACTTCTATTTCTTATTACATAACTAGAGATCAAGTGCACAAAATTCGTGCACTCGGAGAGGGGTTCCCTCAGCCTGGCTTGTGCCCTCTCGCAGTCTGGGAGCCCTCAGGGGATGTCTGACTGCCAGCTTAGGCCTGCTCTCTGTAGCTGCTGTGCTCACCAGCCTTGAGCCCGGCTTCTGGCTGAGCAGCACCTCCCCTCCCCCATGGGAATGCACTGACCACCAGGGGACAGCTCCTGCATTGAGCTTCTGCCCCCTAGTGGTCAGTGCACATCATAGTGACCAGTTGTTCTGCCATTTGGTCGATTTGCATATTAGCCTTTTATTATATAGGATTATACTGATAATTCTAATAGCTTAAGTCTGAAGTTTTTGTATTTCTGATCAACCATCTTGTGCGTTGTTTTTTTTAATGTTATATTTCTGACTATGAGGTATTAATTTTTATTAGAACTTTATCTTTGATAGGATTTATATCCTCTCCCTCTTTATTTCTTTTAATAAGTAGAACTACTCTTTCAGATTCCATGTTCTCTTACTCTTACAGTCAGCTGGATCTTATGTAAAATTATTGCATCACAACGTTTTTATTTTCAAAACTCTGTATGTTACTTTATTATCTTTCACCCTACTTTTATAGATAGAAGTTTGAAGCTGGATTGAGTCTTATTCTTTGTTAACTTTTTTTCTGTCTGTGGATATTTTTCTCTTTTTACTACTTATGGTTCTGTTTTTCAGAATATATTTAAATGGGTTTTCTCTCATTGATTTTGTACAGGAAGTGATAAAGCCCTTCAATTCCCACCTAGGTCATTTTATATCTCTGGAAAGTTCTGTCCTTATGGCTTTTATTTTTTATTTAATTTTAAAATATATATATTTTCATTGTTATCAGAGAGGAAAGGAGAGGGAGAGAAACATTAATAATGAGAATCATTGATTGGCTGCCTCCTGCATGCTCCCTACTGGGGATCGAGCCCACAATCCAGGCATATGCCCTTGACTGGAATTGAACCCGGGACCCTTCAATCTGCAGGCCATCGCTCTATTCACTGAGTCAAACCAACTAGTGCCTTATAGCTTTTATTTGTTCTAATGTCTTAAGGAGCATCAAGTAAACGCTGCGGAAGGGGAGTCTGTAGAGGTAGGAAGAACTTTGATCTTGAAGGGTGTTGCTGGAAATTTGCAGCCGATTAAACACTTGCTTGAGCTAGAACAAGCAGGCAAAGACAGGGGATGGGAAAAATTCAGCATGCCCTTCTTTTCCAAATATTATCTGATTTTCTCTTACCTAGTCCTCACCTCACCTTACCTTACCTTTCTTGGGGTGATTTCTCATATACCACCTCTTCAGGGAAACTGTCTCCTTCTTCTGATTGGTGAGTGAATTATCTGTTTTCTGGACCAAGACTAGAATCTCCCCAATTCTAGGGATGGGTCTGGGTGGCCACTGTGTCACCAACACTTACTGCAGTGCCTGCCCCCAAAGCAGTATACAGAAAATGTCTACAGATAATGGAATGAATGAAAATACATGGAGGGCATTTGTTGATTGAACTGAATGAGGATTTGTTTGAACACTAGCAGTCAAATTATATATTAAAAAAACATTCCCATGGAGAACTAGGGAAATGAAACAAGAATGACAGGCAAAATGACTTCTAAAAATACCAGAACCTCAGGATCTTATTTTTCACACCTGGCTTGGCCAGTTTTGTTTATTCAGAATTTACTTATTTCCATGTAAATCACATTCCCTGATATCAACCTCACTTTGACTTTATGTCTTCCTGTCTTTTGGTTAAAACAAACAAACAAACAAACAAACAAACAAACACTATGTTTTATGAGCTCCTGGATCAAATATTCTGCTATTATTAAGAGACTACAGGCCCCGTGCATGAAATTCGTGCATGGGGATGGGGTACCTCAGCCAGGCCTGCACCCTCTCGCAATCTGGGACCACTGGCTCCTAACCATTCACCTGCCTGCCTGATCACTCCTAACCACTCTGCCTGCCTGCCTGATCACTTCTAACCACTGTACCTGCCTGCCTAATCGCCCCTACCTGCTTGCCTGCCTGCCTGCCTGATCACCCTTAACTGCCTATGCCTCAGCCCCTGCCTCCATGGCTTCATCCGGAAAGACGTCTGAAATGATGTCCAGAAGGTCATTCCGCTGTCTGATCTGATTAGCATATTGTACTATTTACTAGAGCCTCCTGACACAGTGGGTGCACTGAGTGACTGACGTTTGATATATAATTAAATCCTCACTGGTCAATGCTATTTCCTCCAGTTTGTAGGTGAGGACACAAATTCAGAGAGGTTAGCTCATTCCTCGTCACCCTTGTAATAAGCAGTGAGGTTGGGATTTGGTCTTTTTGAATACCAATTCTTGGCTCCCCAACTCACAGCCATCATCGGAATGGTTTCTTGAAGCCACTCAGTGAGGGAAGACAGCAGGGATCCCTACTTTTGGCATACACATGTGGAAGGTCAGAGAGTTGATGGCAAATGTAGGATTTTGGCCCTGTTCAGCAGACCCCCTGGCCCAGATGGTGCCAGTGATGGGACTATGGATGGTTGCTCTCCCTCTCCAAGTCTCAGAGTCCTCATCTGCAAAATGAGAAGAAGGGTTTTCTTTTCCTCCCCTGGCACCAAAAATGTGTCTTTTCTAACGAGGTGTCCTATAGTTCAATTCAGTTCTAACACTGACTTCACAGGTTAAGGGTTCAGTCCTACACTCAGATGCCAGTTGCAAGTGGTGAGTGGTTCCCCAATTACTTATACTTCTGCCTGACTTGGATACAAAGTCAGGAGTTCTCACAACCCCTCTCCTTCCCTAGGTTCAGTATTGGCTAGAACAACTCACAAGATTCTGGAGAATTCTATACTTGACACTTAAGAAACACAAAAGATATGTAAATGCATAATACATATATCAATACATAAAATACATATAAATACATAATAAATTTGCATTTTATTATGAAGGGTACAAGTAAACAACCAGATGAGGAGGTACATAGGGTTCTGAGTAGAAAGGAATATCAGTCTCCATTGAATTGGAGTTCGCCGCCCTCCCAGCACTTTGATGTGTTTACCAACTCAGAAGCTCACCAAATCCATTTTTTTTAAGATTTTCAATGGACATTTCAATACATGTGATTGATTAAATCATTGGCCATTGGGGACTGAACTTAACCTTCAGCCCGTCTCCTCTTCACTTCCTCGCAGGTCGGCTAAGAAGGCAGTGCTGGAAGTTTCAACCCTCTAATCTTTCTGTTCTTTCTGATAACCCCACCCTGGAGCTATTTGGAGCCTGCAAAAGTGCCCTGGTTAGTATAAACTCAGGTAAGCTTGAAAGGAGCTTGTTCTGAACAACAAAAGACACCCCTATCAACCTCAACTCGAAGGAAATTCCAAAGGTTTTAGGTGCTCTGTGCTAGGAACTGGAGACAAAAATAGATTTCAAAAACTATTTGATAAATATCTCTCCTTCCCCCCTACCATCAGCCTCTGGTAACCACCATTTCTCTCTCCATTAGTATGAATTCTACTTTTTTGTTGTTTATATTTTAGCTTCCATGTCTAAGTGAGATTATGCAATATTTGTCTAGCTTATTTCATTTAGCATGTTCTTCGGTTTATACATGTTGTAAATAGCAGGATTTCTTTTTTTTTAAGGCTGAATAATACATTTTTTAATATATATTATATACTTTTCTTTAGGCATTCATCTGTGGGTGGATATTCAAGTTGTTTCTCACATCTTGGCTATTGTGAATAATATTGCAATGTATACGGGAGTGCAGATATCTCTTTTGAGATAGTGTTTTTATTTCTTTCTCATACATACCCAGAAGTGGGAATGCTCGATCATTTGGTGGTTCTATTTAGAAAATTTTAAGGGACCTCCATACTATTTTCTATAATCAACCATATCAAGTTACAATCCCAGCAATAGTGCACAAGGTTTCCCTTTTCTCCACATCCTCACCAATACATGTTATATTTTGACTTTAAAGAGAGAATCATTGATTGGCTGCCTCCTGCATGCCCCGAATGGGGGATCAAGCCCCGAACCCAGGCATGTGTCCAAACTGGGAGTTGAACCGTGACCTCCTGGTTCATAGGTTGACGCTCAACCACTGAGCCAGACTGCCCAGGCTCTTTTGACTTTTTTTTTTTAATATATTTTATTGATTTTTTACAGAGAGGAAGGGAGAGAGATAGAAAGTCAGAAACATCGATGAGAGAGAGACATCGATCAGCCGCCTCCTGCACGCCCCACTGTGGAGATGTGCCCGCAACCGGAATCGAACCCGGGACCCTTCAGTCCGCAAGCCGACGCTCTATCCACTGAGCCAAACCGGTCTCGGCTCTTTTGACTTTTTGATAACAATCTTCTGAACAGAAATGAGCTGATATCTCATTGTGGGTTTGATTTGCATTTCCCTCATGATTAGTGATGTTGAACATCTTTTCATATGCCTGTTGGCTATTTGTATGTCCTTTTTTTAGGGAGAATGTCTATTCCAGTCCTTTGCCCATTTAAAATTTTGTATTTTTTTTATTTTTTATTTTTGCCATTGCGTTGTATGAGCTCCTTATATATTTTGGATGTTAATTCCTTATCAGATATATGGTTTGTAAACATTTTCTCCCATTTAGTAGGTTGCCTTTTCATTTTGTTGATAGTTTCCTTTGCTGTGTAATAAGTTTCTCGTTTGATGTGGTCCCACTTGTTTATTTTTGCGTTTGCTGTCTGTGCTTTTGGAGACGAAATAAATTTTAAGTAAAAAAGGTTGCAAGAGATAGAGAAGGACAATATATATTGATAAAAATTCAATCCATCCATAAGCATAAACAATTATAAACATCTGCACACTTGGAAATAGAATTCCAAAATATATGAAGAAAAAACTGACAGACTTGGAGGGAGAGTTTTAGGATAAAAGTTGGAGGCTAGTTGGGACAGGTAGCTCAGTTGGTTAGAGTGTTGCCCAGATACACCAAGGTTTCAGGTTTGACCTCCAGTCAGAGCACATACAGGAATCAACCAATGAATGCATAAATAAGTGGAACAATAACTCAATGTTTCCCTCTCTCTCACACACATTCTTTTTCTCTCACTTCCTTTCTCTCTCAAATCAATAACAATGTTGGAGACTAGCTATTTGGAGTAACATTCTCCAACTAGTTCAGGCAATTCAGGGCTGAAGAAGATGAGTTAATTGCAGAGCAATGAGTCACCATGACTTTCAGAGTCAAGATGAGGGGCAAATAAGAGCAAATTTGAAATACTGTAAGTGGGTGGGATACTAAAGCACAGCTTTGAAGTTGAGGCCATGACAGGTCAACTGGTGGACATTCACAGGTTTAAAAACAAATGGCTATATTCAAATCATTGACAGCAGGCATGGGGATCAGCGCCTCATCCACAGCAGCTTGGGGTTGACTAGAATTTCTTTGGTGCTCTCATTTTTGGATGAGCCTCTGGTCATTGTATGAGATTCTTCAGCCCCTTACTGAGCACCTACTATGTGCAGGGCACTGGTAGGGTGCCAGGGATATGAAATGAATGAGGTAAGGAATAAAATACTGACATATGCTACAACATGGGTGAACCTCCAAAGAAATTATGCTAAGTGAAAGAAGCCAGATGCAGAGGACCACATTTCATATCAGTCTATTTATACGAAATGCCCAGAAAAAGCAAATCTATAGGAACAGAAGGCAGATTAGTGGTTGTTTGGGGCTGAGGACAGAAATGGGGAATGATTGGGATGAGGGATCTTAGTGAGTTAATGGAAATGTTCCAAAACTGGGCTATGGTGATGGTTGTGCAGATCTGTAAATTTATGGTGTAAATCATTAAATTGTACACTTAAAATAGTTTTGTGGTATATACATTATAATTCAATAAAACTTTAAAAAAATCACAAAATCTGTTTCTCTTCTTTGGGAATACAGACTTTCCTAAGGAAGAGGAACTTGCAGGACACACAGTGCATGTATCAGACACAGTGCTAGGCACTCGATGGGAGGTGGAGAGAAGGGAAAGGAGATGTGTGGTTGACTCATTTTCACTTTGGGATACACATACCATTCACACTGAATATTCTAAACCACCCCCACAAAACATGAGGTATAGAACTTCATGGGAGTTGACTGGAATTTCTTTGATGTGTAGCTGCCAGGAGCAAACCCCCAGAATCCTGCCAGTGTCTGCGCTGATCGGTCTATGCTCTACTGATGGTTTTTTGATAATCAGCCACAGGTGGGAGGATCAGCCCACCCCCACCAGTCTTAGAACACTGAGGCCCAGAGTGGGAAAGGGATGTGACCCTGGTTCAGACAGCAGCTGGGTGGATTTAAACCCAGGTCTCCAACACCTCACACTCCTGTGTCTTCCAAAAGGTCTGTCTGGGCTCCTGCATAGCAGGTTCTTGTGGACGAGGCTGAGAGGACCCAGGCTGACTCAGAGGCATGGCATTTCTATTCTTATGTAGTGGAAATCCGGACTTGAGGCCCAGCTCTGACACTGGGGAGAAATCATGTTTCCTCTCTTGGGGACCAAGGGTCTATATTTGCAAAATTGACCTTTGAACATTGATTTCTTCTGAATAAAGATGTTATTCTAGGGAGCTTAACAGTTCCAACCTGCCCAGGGGCCTGGTTCATACCAGCTCCTGAGGTGAGTCAAATGGAAGGAGAAGATAATTCTATTACAGAGGGGCCACCCACTGGGGCCTTCTTAATCTAGCACAATAGTTAAAGTAATTGCCTCCATTTAACCAATGTCTAGTATGAACCAAACACTGTGGTAGGTTCTTTCCAGACTTTATCCCACTTAATCCTCAAAGTAGTACTTGAAAAGGTAGGTGGTATTATTTGTATTTTACAAAAGAGGAAACTGAGGCTCAAAGCGGTGAGGTAACCTAGTATGCATTCCATGCCCACATCTGCCTGTTGAAAGCTTACTCATGTCTTGAGACCCATCCCTGGCACTTGTGGCTCTCCTCAGAGCCATATCAGGTCTCTGTACCACCATGTCTGCGTGTCTCCCACAGCACTGGGGCTGTGGGCTGTGGATCTTTGAGTCTGTGTCAGTTACTCCACTAGACTGGGAGCTTCTGGAGGGCAGGAAGCTACCCCTACTGGGCTCTGTCTCCCCAGAGGCTGGCCAGGCCTTCTGGGAATGTGGATTGGATTAGTCCTCAATTTATAAATTGGGTCAAGACCCACAGGCAACAATGAGAAGAAAGAATACAAGGTCAGCAATAGTGAAAGTAAGTAATAATCCTCATACCCACCCTGTGAAGTAGAAATGATGATCTCCATTAAAAAATAATAAGGAAACAATCTCAGCTTGTTTGAGTAACTTGACTGAGGTCACGTTGCCAGCAAGTGGAGGAACTGGATTCAACTCTGACCTGATTCCAAAGCACACGTTCTTTTCATTGTTCCAAGGAAGTTGCCCAGATGCTAGTCTTTTGATTCCTCCTCTATAATTTTTGCCATATCCACAAACCACTCATGCATTTGAGGATAATAAATATCTATACTGTAATTTAAAAAAACTTTAAATTGATTTCAGAGAGGAAGGGAGCGGGAGAGAGAGATAGAAACATCAATGATGAGAAGTAATCATTGATCAGGTACCTCCTGCACATCCCCTACTGGGGATCAAACCCACAATCCAGGCATGTGCCCTTGACCAGAATTGAACCCGGGACCCTGTAGTCCACAGGCCAATGCTCTCTATTCACTGAGCCATACCAGTTAGGCTTTATTTTCCTTTAAATCAACTCACCTTTAAAAGACACAATTTTTAAAAATATATTTTTTATTTATTTATTTATTTATTTATTTATTTATTTATTTATTTATTTTTTACAGAGAGGAAGGGAGAGGGATAGAAAGTTAGAAACATCGATGAGAGACATGGACCAGCTGCTTCCTGTACACCCCCTACTGGAGATGTGCCCGCAACCAAGGTACATGCCATTTGCTGGAATCGAACCTGGGACCTTTCAGGCCACAGGTGACGCTCCATCTTCTGAGCCAAACTGGTTTTGGCGACATAAATTTATTTTAAAAAGCAACTTTAGATGGAAACCCAGTATTATTTGCCATAATTAATTAATATATTATTATAATAATGAAGTTCACCCCCATGCCACATTTCTTGATGTCTATATGTGCTCTGGGGAATCCATATCACACACCCCCCCACACACACACATTTCACACTGTCCCCATGATTCCTTCTAAATCTCTTCTCTCTTTTTTACTGTTCATTTGTCACATGATGCTCAGAGTCCTAGAAAGTGTGTATGGAAAGAGACATTCATCATATCACTGTGTCTGAAGAGCTTGTGATTTGCTCACAGGCACACGTGGTCCAGGTCCCACAGGGGCTTTCCACTGCTCACATTTCATGAGCCAGAACCAGCCAGGTGGTGCCACTTTACTGCAAGGGGGCACGAACTGTAAAATCTCCTAGAAGGAGAGAAGGACCAAATAATGGTGAGCATTAGTAATATCTCCTACACATCATTCCTCACACCATTCCTATGGGGGGCAGGGTGGTGCTAGATATCCTTTCACTTCTATAAATGAGGGAACTGAAGCCCAGAGAGTGAAGTTGACCAAAGCCACACAGATGAAAAATGCCGGAGCCACGAATTGCACCCTGAGTTCATGTATAAAACCCAGTAGAGTGCCTAACGGATAGTGGGCAATCAATTTGTATTAGTTTTCTATGGCTGCTGAAACAATTCACCACAGGCTTGGTGGCTTAAAACAATCCATATTTCTGGAGGCCAGAAGTGCCAAATTGGTTTCACGGGGCTAAATTCAAAGTATCAGCAGAGCTCATTCCTCCAGGAGGCTCTAGGGGAGAATCCATTTCATTTCTTTTTCTAGCTTCTGGAGGTGGCCTATATTCCTTGGCTCATGGCCCCTTTCTGGAATGACCCCAACCTTTTTGCCTCCATTATCACTTTATCTGTAGTCAAATCTTCCTCTTCCTCTGTCTTGTAGGGATACTTATGATTACATTTAGGGCCTGCCCCCAGATAATTCTTAATTTATTCACACCTGCAAAGACCCTTGGCCACATAAAGCAATACTCTCAGGAATTAGATCCCAGGGATTAGAACACGAACATCTTTGGGACTATTAGCCTGCCACACGACTGTGAGGTTCTTATTATGTGGATTCTGGTTATCTTTGGTCCGTCCCTTTTTTGCACATTCTACCTCGAAAGATAGGTTTGTTTCTTCTGCTGGAATGCAAGCTCCCCGAGGGCAGGGATTTGGGCTGACTCACCTTCCTCTGTATAGAGTTGGTCACAAACAAATGACAAGCAATTGTGAAAGTGATTCCATTGAGTGAAGTAAAAGTTTCCCTTGAAGGCATCAGAAATAGCTGTGGCAAAGGAGGAGCCAGTGACTGGTGGGGCCCCAATGAACCACCCTTTTTGAGGATGAAGAGGGTGTAGCCAGCCGTCCCCCAGGATTTATCATTGCTTTGCCCTGAGCCTTGGCCTCATGTCTGTATGCTCAAGAGGTGAGAGCTGAGGGGAAAGTTGGTTGTCTTCTCACCAACGCCTTCAACTCATTGACTCATTCAGCAAGTGTTTATTGACTATCCCTAGATGTTAGTAACATCTTCAGCTGAGGCAGCCATAGCCTTGGGAGCCTCTTTTGGGTGCTGTGTGGGAAGACTTTGGGTGCTATGTGGGAAGACATATGCCATTGGCAAATTCCTAATCCATGAAGTGGGATAGAAAGAGGCTCATGATACTGGAGCTCAAGTCTGGATTCTACTGTTTCCTGGGACAAGTCACATCTACTCTCAAGGTGTCCACACAAGACTTGGAATAAAAGTTTATCACATTATTAAGTTGTAATTATATATGGTTTCTGCAATCTCCTTCCAGGAGTACCCTGAAGAGAGGATAATGATTTTGTCATCTTTGTTTTCCTATTCATTATTTTAACACCTGGTGCCTCATAAACTCTCATTAGTAGTAATAATAGTATAGTAATGATAATGTATGTTAAGCACTGTTTTATGTTAATTTCATGTTGTAACTCATTTAATCCTTGAAACAATTCTATGAATTATTATTCATGCTCTGCAGATGAGGAATCTGAGGCACAGAGAGGTTAAGTAACTTGCTCAAAGTCACATGATTAGTAAGTGGCAGAACTGGGTTTGAAGTCTAGGTCCCTTGTCCACAGAGTTTAAACCAGCAGTTGCTAACCTTTCAGACCTCACGGACCACCAATGGTCCACCGGCCACGGGTTGGCGACCGCTGTTTAGACCACTCTGAACAGCATGGTTTGTTTGAAGAATGAAACAAAAGGTGAAATGAGCCGAAACCAGTTTGGCTCAGTGGATAGAGCGTTGGTCTGCGGACTGAAAGGTCCCAGGTTCGATTCCGGTCAGGGGCATGTATCTTGGTTGCGGGCACATCCCCAATAGGGGGCGTGCAAGAGGCAGCTGATCGATGTCTCTCTCTCATCGATGTTTCTAACTCTCTATCCTTCTCTCTTCCTCTCTGTAAAGAAAATCAATAAAATGTATTTTTTTTTAAGTTGAAATGAGGACCTCCAAGGTTTCTTTGGTTCAGATTTCCTGTGAGTCTTAAAAATGCCTCCCAGCAGACTATAAAAAGGTACAGGACAGTGTCTCCTAACAGAGGGAGTTTGAATCCTCGCCATGGCAATTAGGTATGGTTGTGACCTTGAGAAAGTTGTTTAACTTTCTTGAATTTCAGTTTCATCATAGTGCAAAAGCACAATTTATTAAATTCTCAGTGTCATCCGTGTGTTGTGTGACTTAAATGAAACAACATACGATGAAACCAATTTTGCCAGAACCTAATTGATATAAATGAGTTAAGCTCCTAAGGCATCTCATCGATGTTATATTGAAATGGCATTGAACAAAACAATACTATTTGAGGATCCGCTATAATACCTACATTGCTGATGGGAGAATAAAAATATAAAAGTGTAAAAAAAAAAGAGAGAGATTGTGGAAAAGGGCTTGTAGAGATAAACCAGTGGAGTTTGGAATATAATCATTAAGACAGTTGGATATTCTTTAAAACAGTTTGGTGGGAGATTTAGGTAGGTCACCTTCTTAAGGATTAGTATGAGAGATCCCCGTGTAAAAAGTTAAATGAATCCAAGGGTTGTTGCTTTCTGGATGTATGAGCTTTGGATGGAAATCAAGCAGGTTGCATGTGTATGTGTGCATACGTGCGTGTGAGTGTGTGTGTGTATGTGTGTGTGTGTGTATGTGTTGTGAGTCTTGGTGTCAATTTCTAGGAATTGAGTGGGAAAATATATTGGAATGAGTAGCAACTAGGGAGTGAAGAAACATGTTCAGATTCCAGTTCTGCCATTATCTTCATGTGCAATCTGGCAGGTTTGGCAAGTTGCCAATCATCTCGGCTTCAAGTTCCCTGATTCCAAGATGAGGGGGTGGAATTTGAATACTTCCAAGGTCTCACTGAATACTCTCAGTCTAGAAATTCCCAAGCCAAGTTCCAGGTTCTTCAATGAATGAAAATTCCTTCAGTATCCATTTCTAACAAAACAGCAACTGTTTTCCCTTCCCACTGATTCAGGCACAAGTGAGAGGCATTCTGTGCTACTGTCTGGCCACCCTCTCCCCCCACCTCAAGTTGGTGAGGAGCTCCAAAAGGTCCATTTATTCCAGCCAGGCTAGCTCATGCCTCTGGATAAAAATATCTAGTCAACAAACCTTTCTTTCTTTTAATTTAAAACAATCACATAATTAGCAGATGTAGGATTATGGGAAATAAGTAAAATAAAAATTTTAAATTCCATCACCTAGAGATGACACTCTTTTAAAAAAATTTTTTTTCCTCCATTTCTTTTGTTTGTGATCTGTTCCTTTTCTCCGAGAGATGACACTCTTTAAGATTTTGGTATATGTCCTTTCAAATACTTTTTTTCTAAATGAATTCTAATTAAAAAATTAGGTCCATACTGGACATACCTAAGTTTTTGCAACTTTCTTTCCCACCTAACATTACACTGTGAACTATTTTTCCTACTCTTCTACATTTTTAATAGTTGCATAGTATTCTATTGTATATTAGTAAGTATACAATCCAATCCCTTATCTCGCCTTGTTGGTTGTTTGCATTTTTCACTCTGCTGAATATCATTGTCCTTAAATATTGGATCACATCTTTAAGGTGCTCTTTTATTTCTGAAAAGAGGAATGGCTGGCTTGAAGGATATAGTCATATTAAAAAATTTTGAAATTTCCTTTTGTTTTCTAGCAAGTTTGTATCAAAATAAATTCACCACGAGATTAGTGACCATGCATTTCCACTTTAAGCACAAACAGGATGGGTGCCTAAGTTAATTAGGGGTTGGGCAGATCGGGGAAGCAATGCAAAGGAAGTGTCTACGTGGAAATCTGTAGAACAAGCAGGAGTGAGCCAAATAAGGAGGGAATGAATATAAATGAATATAAGTGATCCAGACAGAGGGGAACAGCATGTGAGAAGACCCAGAGGTATGGCATTGAGAACAGAAATAAGTGCCATGTAGTTAGAGTTTGGAGGGCTGGTAAGTAACATGTGGAGTGACATGGTAAGATTTCTCTTTTAGGAAGGTTATTCTGGTTTCAGTGTAGATAAATGATTGGAGGGGGCAAGACTGGAAACAGAACAACTTTGGAGGCTGTTACAGTTCCCCAACTAAGTAATATGCAGTGGGCAAGAGTTGGATAGTGGCCGAAACCAGTTTGGCTCAGTGGATAGAGCGTCGGTCTGAGGACTGAAAGGTCCCAGGTTCGATTCCGGTTAGGGGCGTGTACCTTGGTTGCGGGCACATCCCCAGTAGGGGACGTGCAAGAGGCAGCTGATCAATGTCTCTCATCGATGTTTCTAACTCTCTCTCTCTCCCTTCATCTCTGTAAAAAGTCAATAAAATATATATATATATAAAAGAGTTGGATAGTGACTGTGTGGATGGGAAAGACAGACTGGAGGACATGAAAGAGGTAGGAAAGACGGGAGTTAGTGATTATTTGGGTAGTAGGAGAATGGAAGAGAAGGAAACCTTAAGGATGGCTCTTGGGTTTCTCTCTGATGCGGATGGGGAACCTAGAGGCCATCCTATGGTTTGGAGATAGGAAGATGATGTATTCAACTTGGGACATGTTAGATGTGAGCTTCCTGTGGGATCCAGCCGAATGGGTGTCCTCTAAATATTTGAATTTGCCGAAGAGAGGTGTGGGCTGCACGCGGCCGCTGGGACCTGAAGTCTTGGCGAGGAGGCAGTCACCAAGCCAGTCCTCCCCAAGGAATGCCGAGAGACAAAACCCCAAGGGACACTCCCTTCTAAGGGCCGGGTAAGGGAGGAGCCGGGAAAGAGCGCGCGAAGGAGTAGCCAGAGGCTGGAGGAAAACCTGAAGCACCTGCTGTCACAGACGCCAAGGGAAAGGCCTTTTAGAGGACAGCAGTTCGCAGAGCTCCACAGGGCTAGGTCCCTCACGTTTTCCCAAGGGTCACCTCACTTAATCCTCCCAACAGAACGTCAGCATCTAATTTCAGAAGAGCAGACTGCAGACCAGAAGGGGAAGGCCTATTTCCCAAGGCCATTCAGCACGTCAGTGGCAGGCAAACCTGAGCTCAGGTCTTGCTGGGGAGCGTGTGGGCCCGGTGGGTGCGCCTCGCACAGAGATTTCCCCTGAGGTCTTGGGGTGGGTGATGGGAAGAATGGCTGGCCCTTACCACGCACCTGACGTGTGCCTGGCCCTGCCCCACCGGCATTATTTCTATCTCACGGCCAGGGCTGCGGAGGAGCCTGGCCCAGGAGCCAAGCAGGTGCCAGGGCCGGGCTGGGAAGCCAGCCCCCGCCCCAGCCCCAGCCCCAGCCCCCGCCCCAGCTCCATCACGCAGCCAGCCAGGCGGAGGCTCCCTCCACAGCGGGGCCGCGTCTCCAGCGAGAACACCCGGGGCGCCCCGCCCGGGACCCCCGCGCGCCCCTCGCCCCCGCCCGCGTGCTTGGCCGCTGAGGCGTGAGAGCCGCCGCCCGGGGCCTCCCTCCTCCCGCGCGCCTTGCACAACCCGCCCGTCAGGCCGCGTCTGGGCGCAATTACCGCGCTCCCGCCGCCGGCTGGCCGGGCAGCGGGCCAGAGGCCAGGGGACGCAGCCACCCAGGGCGACGGCACCCGCCGGCGGCGCGAGCCTCTGCGCGGCCGCGACTGCGCACCCGGGACGCGGGGCGCGGGGACGGGGGCGGGGAGGCCGCGCGGCGCGGAGACGTCACGCCCCGCGGCCCCGCCCCCGAGTCTTGGCCCCCGGCGCCCCGGGAGGACGGGGGCAGTGCGCGGGGCGAGGCCCGTGTGCGCTGCCGGGCCGCCGGCCAGGTATTCTTTTCCTCCTTCTTTCCCTGCTGGGCTCCCTCCTCCCGCTTTGTTCCCTTCGTCATCTTTGGAAACTTACCCCCATTCCCTCCGTTTCCTTCCTCCTTCCTTCCTTCGTTCCTCCCTCCCTCTCTTCCTTCCTTCCTCCCCCCCTCCCTCCTTTCTTCCTTCCTTCCTTCTCTCCTTCTCTCCCTCCCTCCCTTTTCCCTCCTTTTCTCTCCCCCCCCTACATCTTTCTCTGCCTTTCTCCTTTCTCTCACCCCCATCTCTTCTCCTTCTGTCCTCTCCTTCCTCTCTCCTTCCTTCCTCTCTTCTCCTTTCCCCTCCTCCTTCCTTTAAAAAATATTTTAACTCAATTTTCAATTGTGGTAAAATGCACAACATAAATGTTACCTTCTTAACCATTTTTACGCGGAGAACTCGGTAGCGTTAAGTGTCCGCACGTCATTGTGTCGACAATCTCTGCAACTTTTTCATTGTGCAACACAAACTCTACCCATGGAAGAACAGCTCCCCAATTCCCTTTCTCCCTAGCTCCCGGGAACCCCATTCTACTTCCTTTCTTTCTTTTCTATTCTACTTTCTTTCTCTTCATTTCTCCCTTTTGCCTTCTCGTGCCTTCCTTTTTCCTTTACCCTTTATCTTCCCCTCCCTCTTCCCATCTTTCTCACTTTCTCTCCTTAAACGCCTCCTGGCCCCCATGCATCCTGGCTAGCCCTCTGTAGCCTCTGCCAGGGGCTGGGCCCAGAGGCCTGTCAGCGAGGCTGTTAGCGGGCTGGTGAATCATCATTCCTCCCCGGTGTGTCAGGCCAGTGGGCGGCCCCTGGAAGCCTCGCCTGGCTTTTCGCTGCGAGGCAAACATGTCCAGCAAGGAACTTCTGCCAGGAAGAGTTAATTAGAGAGAGGCCCTGACTCCAGCAGGGTCTCAGGTCAGACTGGGAGCCCCTCTCCCCTCCAACCCTGGAGTCCCCCCTCTAGACAGCGCAAGTTAGCCATGATGAAGGTGATGGTGATGATAACTTGGACGGACAGAACTTTACAGTTTACAAAGCATTGCCATAGACATGATCTCATCCTTGTGCTCTCAACAGTTCTGGGAGGTAAGCCTTATTATTCCCGTTTTACAGGTGAGGAAACTGAGCTTCAGAAAAATGAAGGGATTTGAACTGTCGGCTACAGAGCTGGTAAGGGGCAGAGTTGGCAAGGTGGGGACTAAGATTTGTATCACAAACAAAAGCACATACACAAAGGTGATATCAGAGTTTAAAACATTTAAAAGTTATTTATTGCTCCCTCTTCTGTGTTCCCAAAGCACCTGGTTTAGACCTCTCCTGTGTAGGCTCCACCTGATGGGTTTCTTCAGTACCTGGGCGTACGGGGCAGATACCAAGTGAGTGAGTGGTAGAGGTATTCGATGCGATGCATATCGGGTGTAAAAGAGTTGATTTCTAGGCAGCTAATAGGTTTTTAAAAGTCAAGCTGAACTGCTACCTGCTGGCTCTGGGTTGTCTGGGACTTTGGCTCTCTCTTCAGAAACCGTATGGAGAGAATAGGGGACTTCTGAGTATGGATAGAGCTTCAATTTTCCCATCCCTTCTGGGTGGAACTTCTGGCTCACAGTTCACATTCTTCGAGCACATTCAGTTTCAATTACTTTTTCATATATTAGTGTGGGAATAAATTTTAGTTTCATGGGTAATTATAGTAGATGGTGATTATTAATGTTCACCAATATCCACTTCTCTACTGGGTACATGGAGGCATACAAACCCCTGCCCTCCTGAAGTAAAGACTATTTTTTGCCAATAAATGTGGTTATTTGGCATTTGTGGACTGGAGCATGGAATTGCAGATGTTCGACTCCTTAGTTCTCTCCTCTCCAGCAGCACTGACCAAGGAGGCCATATCCCAGGATATTGGCCTGGGCCTCTGGGAAACTACCTTGAAAATAACCCAATATCAGCTGTTATGAATGTAGAGAGGGAGTGAGAAATAAACCTTGGTGGTATTAAGCCAATCACATTTGAGTTGTTTGTTACTGTAGCTTAATCTAGCCAATTCTGACCAATTGCAGTCATTGATAGAATACACTGAGTATATCACATATTAGTCAATTTTTAAAACATAACTTTCAACCTTTGGAGCAAGATTAAAAATTTTAAAGACAGAAATTATAATTGCACAATTTACAGTGGTTCTCAATCTTTCTAATGCCGCGACCCTTTAATACAGTTCCTCATGTTGTATGTTGTGGTGACCCCAACCATAAAATTATTTTCATCGCTACTTTGTAACTGTAATTTTGCTACTGTTATAAATCGTAATGTAAATATCTGTGTTTTCCGATGGTCTGAGGCTCTACAGCAGCCGTTCTCAACCTGTGGGTCACTGCCCAGAGGCCCTCCTGACCCTTTATCAAAAACAAAAACAAACTCACTCCCCACAGCGCAATCCCCTCCCAGCACTGGCAGCCTGGGCTGGGGTCTCAGCCTGGCAGAGGTACGCACCCCCACTGCGGCCTGGGGTCTCAACCATTGAGTCACACCAGCCAGGCAGATATGGAGGAATCTTAAATGTTTCTTTTTAAAAAAAAACACCCTATATTTTATTGATTTTTTTACAGAGAGGAAGGGAAAGGGATAGAGAGCTAGAAACATCTATGAGAGAGAAACATTGATGAGCTGCCTCTTGCACACTCCCCACTGGGTATGTGCCCCCAACAAGGTACCTGTCCTTGACCGGAATCGAACCTGGGCCGATGAGTCTGCAGGCCGATGCTCCATCCACCTAGCCAAACCAGTTAGGGTTATCCAATATGTTCAAGAAAAAGTCCTATCTAATAAAGAGGAAATATGCAGGGGAGGGCATTTGGGGGGGTGACCTGGTTGTCAGGGAAGGGTAGGTGGGGATTATTGGGCTGGCAGGGGAGCAGTTAGGTGTTGATCAGGCTGGCAGGGGAGTGGTTAGGGGGTGATCAGGCTGGCAGGCAGAAGTGGTTAGGGGCAATCAGGCACGCAGGCGAGCAGTTGGGAGCCAGAAGTCCTGGGTTGTGAAACGAATGTCTGACTGCCTGTTTAGGCCTGATCCCCCAAGGGGTCCCAGATTGGAGAGGATGCAGGCTGGGCTGAGGGACACATCCTCCCTCCAGTGCATGAATTTCATACACTGGGCCTCAAGTAGAAAAGGTAAGCTTTATATTTTTTCTTCCCTAAAGCTCTCTTATCACCTATACCAGTGGTCGGCAAACTCAATAGTCAACAGAGTGCCAAACCGTGGCTCAAGAGCCACAGCTTGCCAACCACTTACCAAACTTTAAACATGTTTTTAAGAACTTCATTGAGATACAATTAAAATACAGTAAGTTCCACATATTTAAAGTTACAATTTTATGCCCGGTCAGCATGACTCAGTGGTTGAGTGTCGACCTATGAATCAGGAGGTCACCATTCAATTCCCAGTTAGGGCACATGCCCAGGTTGTGGGCTCAATCCCCAGTAGGGGACATGCAGGAAGCAGCCAATCAATGATTCTCTTCCATTATTGATGTTTTTATCTCTCTCTCTCCCTCTCCCTCCCTCTCTGAAATCAATAAAAATATATTAAAATAAATAAATAAAAGGTAAAAACATTCAGCAAAATTAATACTCATATTTATCGTGAGTATTAACTCCTGGTGCATGGGTCAACACTCAACCAAAGAGGAAACCCCATATACATTAAGAAGTCACTTCCCATTTCCGGGGCCCTGGCAACCAGGAATCTGTTTTCTGTCTCTCTATATTTTTGCCTGTTCTGGATATTTCATAATGAGATATGAATATTGGATAAACGGAGCCATACAACATGGAGTCCTTCATGACTGGCTTCTTTTCTTCAGCATAATGCTCTTGAAGTTCCTTATGTTGTAACATGAATCAGTATCTCATTCCTTTTTGTGAATGAATAATAAACAATTGTATAGATATACTATATTTTGTTTATCCCTTCATTATTTGATAGATGTTTGGGTTGTATCTACCTTTTGGGTATTATAAATAGTGCTGCTATGAACATTCACATATAGGTATTCCAGATAGTGTTATAGAAGAGTGTTTTTCAGCTATTCCTCCAGATATTAGTAGTTGCTGCAATAGAAGTATTATTTGCTCAAATAAGCTTGAGAAA
Organism: Lasiurus cinereus; assembly: GCA_011751065.1. Lineage (NCBI taxonomy): Eukaryota > Metazoa > Chordata > Mammalia > Chiroptera > Vespertilionidae > Lasiurus > Lasiurus cinereus. Next base: position 10,489,172 of record JAAGEH010000226.1, read on the forward strand.
CACTCAGTGAAACAATATTTGACATCTCCTGTTGGATTTCTCAGATCCTTTTCTTTTCTAAAATGCTTTGTGTATATCTGAGAGGAAATGTGATGTGCAATACAGGGTGGAGCAAAAGTAGGTTTGCAGTTGTTCATGTGGAAAATAATACAATAATTAACAAATAATAACCATAATATAAGAATAAAGTCCATTCTGTGCACTCACAACTGTAAAGCTACTTTTGCTCCAGCCTGTATTTTTCAAATCCAGTGTAGCACATAGTACATATTTTTTCAATTTATTATATAAAAAATTTTCTAAAAGATGTAGTTCAGTGACTTTTACAAGTGAAATACTTCAGAGCATATATTCCCTAAAAAGGACCAAAACTTTTACATTATATATGGGTTTTTCAAATTAAGAGTAATAATCTAAGGGACCAATTTAAAAGGACAAACATCTCATGGACTCCCCCAGAATTGACTTAAATATATTTCATTTTATCTTTTAAAAAATATTTTTATTGATTTCAGAGCGGAAGGGAGAAGGGAAGAGAGATAGAAACATCAGTGATGAAAGAGAATCATTGACCGACTCTCTCATCTACTACTGGTGATCGAGCCCACAACCCAGGCATGTGACCTGACTGAGAATTGAACCGTGCTTCCTGGTTCATAGGTTGACACTCAACCATTGAGCCATCTTTGCTGGGCTTAAATATATTTTAGTTTAATGTAACTTCAATGCCTACTGATATAAAACTAGGGATAAACTCCTTATAAATAATAAAACCAAAATAAATTTACAAATAAGTACAATATTATAAAAAGTATCAAAATACAAACTAAGGCATTCAATGTGATAGATTTCATTTCTTGCTGACACTCATTGACTCTTTGTAGTGTTACTATGGGCTAACCAATTAAGGGGAAAGTTCTTTTGATTCCATCATGCCTATACTACTGTGTGGGTTGGATGTCTTCGTTCTCCCACAAACTCTTTTACTCAAACTTTTGAAAGCTTGCTTCTTCAGGGCTGTGAGATTTCATCTTCAGTTAACACTTTGAGGTTAGGTCTGCCTCTCTTTTCTCATTAGCTATTATAATTAAAGTACTACTGCTCGGTCCCAGTTGATCATAAAAGTGCATACATGGGCAGTATGATGGTTAATTTATGTGTCAAGTTGACTGGGCCATGAGGTACCCAGATATTTGGTCAAACATTAATCTAATGTTTCTGTGAAGGCATTTTTTTCATGAGATTTCCATTTAAAGTTTTAGGCTGAGTAAAGCAGATTTCCTTCCCTCATATGGATGGGCCTCGTCCCATCAGTTGAAGGCTTACATAGAATCAAAAGGCCCACACTTCCCCTGGGTGGAGATAAGATGCTGTGTTCACTAAGCCACCGCCACTCTGTGGCCTAGACCACATAGCTCCCCTCCAGCAGTACATCTGACAGCATCTCTGAATGGAGAAGCAGATGATTGGGAGGTCAGTTGATGATGGAAGAAATTTAAGAGTAATTTTGATTTTGTGAAGTTTTTGCTTTCTATGCTAAGTTTAGCCCCTGACTCCCATGTCAGTTTTGTTCACCTTGGCAATAGCACCTTGTGTAGGGCTTGGTAAGAAATGCTTTTAGCCCAGCCAGTGGCTTAGTGGTTGAGCATTGACCCATGAATCAAGTTCAATTCCTGGTCAGGGCACCTGCAGAAGGCAGTTGATCAATGATTCTCTCTCATCATTGCTGTTTCTAGCACCCGTTTCCTATCCCTTCCTCCCTCTGAAATCAGTAAAAAAAAAAAGTGAGATTTTAAAAAAGAAAAATGAAATTTGTTGTATAAATGAACGACTCTTCAAACATTAGAATTAGGAGGACCCTTATCAATTGTTGGAGCCAACCCACATTTTATTTATTTATTTATTTATTTATTATTTATTTTTTCATATATTTTATTGATTTTTCACAGAGAGAAAGGGAGAAGGATAGAGAGTCAGAAACATCAATGAGAGAGAGACATCAATCAGCCGCCTCCTGCACGCCCCCTACTAGGGATGTGCCCACAACCAAGGTACATGTTCTTGACCGGAATTGAACTCTGGACCTTTCAGTCCACAGGCCTACGCTTTATCCACTGAGCCAAACCGGTCTCGGCCCAACCCACATATTAAAAGGAAGTAAAAAATAGTAATAACCATTTAATGAGAGCTGACTTTATGCTAGGACTCGTGCTGAGCACTTTGCATACATTATCTAATTTTGTCCTTTTAACAGCAATGTGAACTGGAAATTACCATGCCTACCTTTCTTTAGATTATAAAAATAAATTCTGTGTGCAAAGGGCTAGCTAGCATTGTTTCTTTCATCAGGTAGGTGTCTTGGATAATCTATTCAAGGAAGAACACTTAGTCCAGCTCGATGAAGCCTATATCCTTTGGGCACTAAGGGAAACTGGTAGCCCATAGTGAGGCCATGTTTCCAGATCAGGCAGTGTCAGTTTGAGCATATGAAAAAGGCGTGCGACTCTGGCTGAATTTTGGTGGCTCCAGTAGAGCTGCTAATGACCCATATTGCTTTGAGGGGGGTGCAACAGGGCAAAAGGTTGCACAGATGGTGACTTGCAGAACTGGTTGTGTCTAGAGCCCACTGGATGACCTATGCTATACTGCTTCTCGTGGCATCTGGAGGAACTAGAGACACACAGAAAGCCAAAAATTTGACCTGGTCCCCCAGCCCCACAGGCAGGATGGCCACTTTATCCAGAGGCAGGCGCCTTTATTCCTGGGCCTCCCAAGACACCTGGCTGCAAGGACACCATGAAGAGGGAAAAAGAATTTCAAGTGCGTTCTAAGAACCACCTCCATTCTCTTGCCGTGTAGGGTAGGAGCACGCACTCAAAGACCCAGCCAGGAAGGAAGATTTGATCTCCTGGGCAGGATCCACTTTCCATGGTGACGCCTTCTTGAGCCGAAGCTCTGGTATGAAGTAAGACTTGTTTCAAGCAGTTAAAAGCAGCAATCCCCATTGTGTCAAGTGGTGACAGAATAATCCTCCGTAATAATTTTGTTCCCTCTCCAAATTCCCCTCCATTATGCATCCTTAAAATGTGACTTCAGACGCCTCTTTAGGTTTCTAGTCCTGTAAGTGCAGGGGCATTTGGTGAGAGGGGGAGACGGAAAGACTGTCTCTGTTGCACTCAGATCATCACGGGAAATATCTGCCCCCATGTTGTTGGCTAGAGGGATTATTTAAAAAAACTTTTAAATGGAAGTTTGAATTATATGCAAAAATAGAGATATTAATATACTAAAGCTCCACATCCCCATTAATATCAACAAATGGCCAATCTTGCTTCATTTACACCCTCTCCACTCCCAACTCCTTGCCATTGGATTATTTTGAAGGAAATCCCAGATCATTTGGGATAACATGTATCTTATATTTCTGAAAGATAAAAGCTGTTTTTTGTGTGTTTTTTTAAATTATATAGCCATGGCCAGTGTGGCTCAGTTGGTTGAGGCGAGATAGAGGAATTCATTAAGGATGATACTAAGGTTTCTGACCTGAGCCACTGGGAGGATGGGGGTGCCACTCACTGAGAAGGGAATAGAAGAGGAAGAGCAAGTTTGAGGGGTGTGTGTGTGTGTGTGTGTGTGTGTGTATGTGTGTGTGTTTAGGTAAATAAGAACCTTTCCTTTCCCTGGAGAAATAGCCCAGTGAGGGAAGCAGTGACGAAAACAAATAATTCTGACATAAAGTGAAAGGTACTGAGTGATAGACATCTCTATGAGGTGGTCAGGACTAAATCTGTGGGGTAAGAAGAAAAAAACCATCTGAGGAGGTTTCCTAGAGTTGATGATGAAAATGTAAAGGCAGTAGAGTTCCAAGTAGAAGAGGGAGTTGGTGAGTTCTGGAGTTGGCAACCTGCAGTCCTGTGTGAGGAGGTGAGGGTGTGTGAGTGGGAGTTCTCTTGGAGCTAGAGAGGCTGGTAAGGGGCTGAGTGGCAAGGACTGCTTCTCACTGATGAAGGGCTAGGACTTCACAAGTCCTTCTTTCGTCACTAGAATGTAAGTTACACAGGGGCAGGTAATTGAATAGTGTCTTGCACATAGTAGGCACTCATGAAGTATTTGTTGGATGAGTGATTGATGGGTGTTATTGAAATTTTTGCCTTTTCTTCCATGTTGTTGGGGATTTTCAAGCACCATTTATTTCTTTTGTATACATTTTATAATAAGAATAAGGTAAAATTTATATTCTAAGTTCAATGAAAATTTCACTTATTCTTTCTGAAGCTAATCACTAATAATTTATTTTTAAAAATAAAAACCAATATGTAAGTGGTTTTTGTGGGACTATAAATTTCCCTCACAAGGATTGAATATTATTAAATAATTAAGAAATGCAAAGAAATAACATGAGTCATTTAAAAAATATGAATATATTCTAAAGCATTTTTGTTGGTGTTGTTTTCATTAATAATAGCAAGTTGGGAAAGGTCAGAAAACTAAACTAAATATGAAAAATTTCTAGGTATTTCTAGACTAGACCCTGCAATCTAAATGCAAGTATTTTCAAATGTCATCATTGCTGGGGTGATGAATAATACTTCACTAACTAAAAATTATCAAATGTTAGAAGAGAAGGGAAATCCCTTTGATTTCTGGTCTACCCTTTCATGGTACAGGTGAGAAATGGGCCCCGAAAGGAAAAGATAATCTATCTAAGGTCACGCAGCAAGTTAGAGGCAGAGCCAAGAATAGCATCCAGATGTGGTTGCTATTATTCCATGCTGTGGTTGCTATTGTTTGTGTCTATCCAAAACCCTTTCCCCCACTTCAAGAAACAGAATTCATTCCTCTGGCCACATGTGGGCATGTAACACAGGCTAAGCCAAACATTGCATAGTAAGTACTTCACTCTCTCTTAGTCATTGGTGCTGGAGATGAACATGTGACCCACGCTTGACTAATCAAAATCCTCCCCTGGCATTTGTGATAGTGGAGCTGGGAAAGGAAAGGCCCTTTAAACCTCTCTGGTAATGAAGCTGTGAGGACACGAGCTCAGACTAATGTGGCTAGTACTGTGTCGCACAGAAAGAATAAAAAACAGAAGGAAGACAGAGAGAAGGGAGAGGTACTCCAGATGGGAGTTGAATTACTTATTCTAGTTGCCAAGGTGTATTCATCCTGAGGATATTTTGGCTCTTACATTTTTTTAAAAGTGAGGATAATATCCTTTTGATAACCCATGTTCTTTTATTACTTTTTTCCTTTTGCTTAAACAAGTTAGAATTGGGTTCCTGTCATTTGTAGCCAAAGAGTCTAGCCCAGGATTTCTCAACAGCAGCAATATTGACATTTTGGAGCAGATAATTCTGTGTTGGGAGGGATTTCTCTGTGCCTTGTAGGATGTTTAGCAGTAGCGCTAGCCTGTACCCCACTAGATGCCAGTAGCACCCAATCCCAATGGTGACAACCAAAAATGTCTCCAGACATTGCCAAATGTCCCCTGGGTTGGGGGAGGGGGAGAGTGGGAGAAAGAGGGAAGTGGGGGAAGAGGAGAGGAATGGCCATGATTGAAAACCACTGGTTTCATTTAATACCCATGTTGACTCTTACTTATACAACAGAAAACCAATAGGGAAAACTGAAATTCAGTGAGATATGGGACTTTTTTCAAGGCAACAAAGACAGGACTATCAAATCAAGCAAAAGGGATCCAGGAAGTAATACTACAAAGAGATGTTGGTACATGCAGATGTTGGCTCTCTCATAGCTGTTGGAACAATAACAAATTCCACAAAATGAGTTGGGATTTTACCCATGACATAGGCCATAACGCTCTACCTAAGAATTCTCACGCATCTCAAGAGATGGTGAGACACAGCAATACCAATTAGTTTTATTTCTGTTGTTTTAGATCTTGGAGGTTTGGGTTCAGTGAACTTTGGGTGTCTCCAGAACGCTCACCACATGTTCCTCTGAAGTAGATATCCAGGAAGCCAAATCTTGCTACAGTTGCACAATGATGTCTATGTGAGATCAGTAAAAACCATCAAGAATCAGCTTTATTTTTGTTAGAACTGCCTCGGAAGAAGTGCTCTTCAGAGGAGACATTTCGAGGAGAAGAGTAGTAGTACAGAAATCAAGAGGGCTGGATGTGAGCTTGACTCTGCCACTAATGTGGGGTGATACTGTGCAAGTGTCTGCCTCTCTCTGGGCCTAAGTTTTCTTCTCTGTATACTGAGGGTTTGGATCAGACAAATGCAGAGGAGCGCCCCAGATTCTTGTAAATAGACACTGTGTCATATCTGTTCTGGCTCCCCTACCCCTAATACAGAACCTGGTATAGTCCCAAAAACCAAAAAGGCACTAAGCAAATGCTTAGTAAATGCAGAGATAAATAAATGATTTACTTAGGAGAGAAAAAACACAATAACATTCCAATTTCCACAGATGCATAGAACTGGACGGGATCTTAGAATTGAAAGGGATCCTTAAGTTTATTTAGTCCAGCTTCCCAATCAAAGCCGGAGCCCTCTCCCTTATTTCTGACAGATAGACATCTGTTTAAATACTTCCGATGACAGGGGTCTCACTATCTGTAGGGGAAGCCAGTTCCACTCTTGAATAGATTAGATATTAGGAAGTTATTTTTTTTTTAAATCTAGAACCTAAATTAGCCTCCTTGTACTTGCCACTTGCTTCTAGTTTTATTTTTCTAAATTAAATTTCATTTAAGTTATATGCACATAACTGAAAAAGTCCAATAATGTTAGACATCTTATTTATACTGAAAAATAGCTCTCTTCCTCATCCTTCCTTATTCCCCTGGGTGCTTCCTCCATACAACCACTTTCCACTTCTTTAGCTCTTTCTTCTGATACTTATATCTACATTTCTAATCCATATGCTTAAATTGTGACTTACAGATTTGTCAATTTTGGACATTATCTATTAACTTTCTATTTTTATAGGAGGTGGTTTACCCTCTTTAACTAGCCTTCCCCAACTTTCCACTTCATCCTCTCACTATATTATCACAATGTTTGGTTCAGTCAGTAGTTAGTGTTTTCATTAAATATCATTTAATGCTAAGCCTACTAAAATACTGTTTCCTTTCTTATACTTTTTTTTTATCTGTTTTCTTTTTTTCTGGGGTTAATAATTGCTTTGATTAGTTTTCTATGTCCTTTCCCCTGATTATTCCCAAATGTTTCAACTAACCTCTACAATGCTTACCAAGACATCATTTCGAAAAAAGATTTTATTTTTATCAAAGTTGTTATACATATAGTAATTTAAAGAGTCAATAACGCTATACGATTTGACAATGAATCGGTGCCACAATATACATTTCAGAAAGCACCTTCACCTAACCATGAACAACAGATGTGGCTGGAGGTTATTATGACTTGGCAACAGGTTAAGAAATGGAATACCTTGCCGAAATCGAAATCGGTTTGGCTCAGTGGATAGAGCGTCGGACTGCGGACTGAAAGGTCCCGGGGTTCAATTCCGGTCAAGGGCATATACCTTGGTTGCAGGCACATCCCCAGTAGGGGGTGTGCAAGAGGCAGCTGATCGATGTTTCTCTCTCATTGATGTTTCTAACTCTCTATCCTTCTCCTGCTCCCTTCCTCTCTGTAAAAAATCAGTAAAATATATTTAAAAAAAAAAGAAAAGAAATGGAAGCCTCGAGAGGAAAAGTGGTCTGCCTAAGGTCATACAGCAAGCGCCACAGGAGCAGAGCCTTTAGCACAGCCCAGCAGTTTCACAGCTATGCTTGTGCCTGGAAACATTACTCTGACTCCAGACTGGTCCATGGTAGAATGTGCTCTACAGATAAGGGGCTCCTGGAGTGTGACTTATTTTTAATAGACTGGAATAAATCGCTTCTGAGCAAAGCAGGGCTCAGCAACTGGCAGGACTGAACGGGGTTGGCAGCCATCCGAAGTGTCAATGTGAAAGGCGAGAATGCCTCCACACCCTGTAATCCCACAAATAGGGTCTCTGTTTTTTAAGATTTTTAAGCAGTATTACACAAACCCTCCAGGGGCTTAAGCAGGAGCAGGTAAGTAATCTCCTCACGTGTCCTGTTACCACCTTCCTTGCTGGTAGAGAACAGTATCACCTTAATCCCCACGAGGAGCCAGAAGGGAAGGAGTGAGAAATGGCCGCAGGCCTGAAGTAACATCATTCTTATTTTGCAGGAGTGAGCTCTACAAGGCAAGAAAAGAATGCGTGTTTAGAAACAACCAGAACAATCCCTGCACAGTTAGGACTGGGGAGAGGGCCCCTTTGACACATACATGGCGGAGGGGGCTGCTTGAGACTGACTCCTGAGTCCGCAGAGGAAGGAGGATGCCATATCTTCAGCTGTTTTTACCTGGAAGGCAGGGAGGTTTTGTCCAGAGAGGAGGGGCGTCATGCCCTCCAGGGCAGCCCCAAATATTCCTGACTCTCTTCCTCAGCCCTAATCTCCAAGTTTTCCCCCCAGCTCTTCAAGGCCCCTGGTCTCATAATTTGCAATCACATACAAACTCAGCAGCAGCTCTGGGAATGGGCAGACTGCCTGTGTGGGGACTCACACCCAGAATATCCGGGAGCAGGTATGTGGGGCCCAGGGCAGGGCCAACATCCTGGCCTAGAAAGGGAAACAGAGAAGTGACCTCCTGACTCTGGAGTGGAATCCATAGTTTCATTTGGGTTGGGGGAGGCTGGGGGTAGAGACCACAGAGCTCTGGAGTTAGAAGGAATATTTGTGATAGCTCATTTGAAAGAGAAGAATGTGAAGCTTAGAGAAGTGGAGGAGGGCCCTGCCCTCAGCTATGTGGTGCTTTGGTGCCACGGATGCTAATGGCAGTAATAGCAATTGGGTGCTTCCTGTATGCCACCCACAGAGCAAAACACTCTGCCTCCATTAAGTCATTTAGTCATCCCAGTAACTGGGTACCCGTTATTTCTTGCATTTGGAGATAAGCAAACTGAGGCTCAGAGTGGTAAATAATTTGCCAAAGCCGTGGGGCTAGAAACAGGCAGAAGCAGGACTTGAACCGAGGCCTCTCCACTGCCAAACCCCATGCTCTGGACTCGATGAGATACCAGGTAGGTCGATACTTTGGACAGAATTGGGGTATTGCATTTCCCTCTGTTCCAGTTCATATGCTCTCAACAGGAAGGAAGGATTTGGGAGGCTGTGGTGAGGGGGGCCCACCACAGGAAGCCTTGGGTCCCAGCCTCTTAACTGATGTGCCCTGTGACTTGGGACACATATCTCCCCTCCGCTCTCTGGTGCCCATTTTCTCCTCAGGCAATGCAATGAAAGTGCATTCTGTGCTGCAGACAGGGGTGGTCATGTGTCGTGGACACGATTCCATCCCGCCTTCAGTGGCAAAGGGGAGAAAGGCCACCAGAGGAGATTCTGGGCCGTGGCACAGAGCCTGGCCTCCCAAGAGGCTGGGTGGCTTCTAGCCCACCAGCCGGGCCAACACAAAAACCTGGGCTTTTGTTTGACTTGGCTTCTTGTACCTTGTTTAGTCTGCAGAGCAGGGAGCTTATCCTGCTGCCTTTGTCACAGGCCATTAGTACACACATAATCCCCAGGGGTTTACCACTGGCTCGTTTCTCCAGGAATCTGGGGAGGGTGACAGAGGGAGCCCAGCTCTTAGGAACCATCCCCTCCCAGCCCCCATTTGAACAGCCTCAGCTGAGAACCCCTGGCATTGTGGGCTCCTGGTTTGCTGATCTGGCTGGGTGACCTTGGGCTAGCCTCTCCCCTTCTCTGGGCCTCTGTCTGCCCATCTGTGCAAGAGAGATCTAGCTCAGATATCCTTCAAGGGACCTCAACTCCATGTGGATCAGAAATACTTTCCTATGTATGTGGTTTCTCTCCCAAGAGGCCTCCCTTATCCCTCTACTGCCCCCTCCCCTCGGATTAGAAATACATTCCTATGTGATTTCTCTCCCTTTAGGCCTCCCTCATCCCTCTGCTGCCCCCTCCCCCAGTTCTGGAGCAATTTGTTGTGTCATTTCACTGATCTTATCCCTGCCCTGAGCCTGGGGCCAATCCCTCTCTCATTCAAACTCCTGCTTGTAAATTGAGGATAATAATGCCTGATAACTCACCCTGCTGCTATAGGGATTAACTAATTAGTGGTTATTAAAGGATGGCAGAACTCAATATATATTCTTCCCATGAGGACACATTTTCTCCTCTGAGTTCCTGCTATTGTCTGCACAATCTTAAGAATTAGTCAAACAATCCCAGCACCCCCACTATACAGATGGAGAAATCGAGGCCAGAGAGGGTAAGCAGTAGCCTAGGATCATGCAGTCTCTTTGCGGCAGAGAGGGGAGCAGACTGACTCAGTGCCTGGTGCTCCTCCGCCATACCACGCAACAGTAGTCGTGGTTCAGGGCTGTGGCGGTGGTCCCTGTGCTGGGACAGAAGATGCACCCCAAGGCTCCCCACACCCTGGTTCATAGCTTGGTGTGAAGGAACAACATTTTACTTCAGGCAGACCCCGGTGCCTGTCCTGGTCGTGACTTACTGAGTGACCGTGGGCATGTCACCCCAGCTTGCGCCTAAGTGTCAGTTTCTTCATCTGCAGATGAAAATGACACCTTCCTCCAAGGTCAGTGGGAGGGTTGGTCCAGAGCAGGCATTTGGAACCGGTAGTAACTATATAACTATGTTATTATGGTGTTTTTATTGACAAGCTCACCAGAGAGCTGCTCAGTGAAGCTTCAGGAGCAGACACTCCCCAGATCTCCTGCGGGCTACACCCTGGCCGGGGGCATCTTGCTTCATCCTCACCGGAGTCAGCCAGGGAGGTGTTATTATCCCACTTGACAGAGTTGCACATGGAGGCTCAGAGAGGAAAGAATCTGCCTAAAGCCATGCTTGCTTTCGGAGTGAAATGACCTCATTTTTAGTCTCTTCTCTTGAGCAGAGGCTGCAGGCTACCTGGCCTCCATGTTGCAGAGGGCATTTTCGTGGCTGTGTCATGACTTCTACAGTCTCGGGAGAGGGAAGAGCTATTGAAAGATGGAGGTTCCTGTCTCAGGAAACACTTAAAAAAAGAAGCTGGACGAACACTTGACAGGAATATTGTTGGAGTGATCAGTGCACCAGATAACAAGTTTAACTTAAGACCCTTTGGTGAGAGGTGACATGGAACTGGAGGAAAAGAAGGGCCTGGAGCCTAACTGAGGTCTGATTTAGGATCCAGCATTTGCTAGCTGTGTGACCTTGGGCATGAGTCTTCATCTGAGCTTTTGCTTCCTCATCTGTAAAATGAAACTTAGGATCTCTGTCCTGCTTACCTTCCAGGACTGTAGTGAAGGGTCAGAGGTACACTGACTACAGCTGTATGGGAGTAAAAGGAGGGAGCTGCTTACTCAGTTGGGGCTCCAGAGGATGCAAGAGAAGGGTGAAGTGGGGCATTCTGGGCAGGAAAAGGCCTTGTTGATAAGGGAAAAGCATAGGCAGAGGCTTGAAGGCAAGAAAGAGCACAGCATCTATGGAGAGTGAAGGTTGGTGTGAGAATGAGGAGGGCTAGTAGCAGGATCAATCTCAGATTTCCTGTCCCATCACCCAAGAAGTGCCCACTGAGCTGATTGGGAGAGGCCATCAGGGCCAGGCTTGGTGAGGGCCTGTCTGTCCCACCTGCCCAGCACCATTCAGGACAAGTGATGGAGATGGCTTTGGGGGTTTCCTCCCTCCACCTCTTTCTCATAAAGTCTTGTCTCCCTGTCTGGCCTTCACCGATGGGCTCCAAGTACCAATGTCTCCTTAGGCATGCCATTCCTGCCAAAACCCTGCTCATGACTCAGGCTTTGGCACTAGTGGGCTTAGCTGTCTCCTTGCTTCACAGGTCCTAGGCTGACAGTCCATTGACTTCCTAACTGCCATTCCTGCCTCCAGCCCCACCTCACTCCAATTCAACCCCCATTATCAGTCACAAGAGCCTTCCTTAAAGTGACTAGGAGAGCAGGCATCAGTGCCCAAAGGTTGGTTCTGGTTCCGGACAAGGTGTGTGCCTGTCTTCACTGAGCACCATCCTCTTGCACAGACTAGTGGACGAAAACGTCCTGCCTGAGGAGTTGATGTGGCACAAGTTTAAGGAAAGCTGTGGCCAGGGTAGCCACCTTTCTGTCTTGTGAGACAATACATTTTGTTATTTGCAGCTGAAAGCTTCTTTACCGAGACAGAGAGAAGTATGTCCTCAGGACTCGCTCCGTTTTGAGGGGTAGAAACTAATTCCAACTGACTTGAGCAAAGGAGGGACATGTTACTGCTTCTCATAATAATATAAGATGGATCTTCTTTTTTATTTTTTAAAGTATGTATTTTTTTAAAAAAATTATATTTTGTTGATTTTTTTACAGAGAGGAAGGGAGAGGGATAGAGAAACATCGATGAGAGAGAGACATCTATCAGCCACCTCCTGCCCACAACCAAGATACATGCCCCTAACTGGGAATTGAACCTGGGACTCCTCAGTCCACAGGCCGATGCTCTATCCACTGAGCCAAACCGGTTTCAGCTAAAGTATGTTTTTATTGATTTAAGAGAGAGAAAGGGAGAGGAGTGAGGGATAGAAACCAACAATGGATCTTCCTTTTAAAAAAAAAAAAAAAATATATATATATATATATATATATATATATATTTTATTGACTTCAGCGCAGGAGAGGGAGAGAGAGATAGAAACATCAATGATGAGAGAGAATCATTGACCACCTGCTTCCTGCACGCCCCCTACTAGGGATTGAGCCCACAATCCAGGCATGTGTCCTTGACCAGAACCAAACCCAGGACCCTTCAGTCCCCAGGCCAATGCTCTACTCACTGAGTAAAATCAGTGAGGGCTCAGTGGATCCTCTTAGGGGCAGAGGAATCCATGCAGATTATGTGGATTTTGAAAAATGCTTTCCTTCTGATAGTCTAGAGCAGTGGTCGGCAAACTCATTAGTCAGCAGAGCCAAATAACAACAGTACAACGATTGACATTTCTTTTGAGAGCCAAATTTTTAAAACTTAAACTATATAGGTAGGTACATTGTTATTAACTTAATTAGGGTACTCCTATACTGGCCTTTGCTAAAAACTCAAGAGGCCAAAAAGCTGCATGTGGCTCATGAGCTGCAGTTTGCTGACCACTGGTCTAGAGCCTATACTGGCTTTGAGAATTATTGCTTAGCTTTGGAAAACTGTATGTGTGCATTCCAAACATTACCATTTGGAAGACTGTGGGAAGAATGAGCAGGCCTTTTTAGTTCATATTGGTGGAGACACATTGACAAGGACCATCCTTTGAGTGCCCAGGCCCACCCATGTTCTTCTGCAGGGGCCCTACATGGTTATTCTAGATTCAGACTTTGGGAGAGATTCTGCTGGGGGTGGGTTTGGGTAACTGTATACAGTGAGTCGCCTTGACTTTGGGTTAGTCCCATCCCTGTGATCAGGGTTGAGCTTTTCCTAACTGGTGAAGTTTCTCTGGTGAAAAACTGACAGAAGGGTTCCACTTCCAGAAGGAGAAAAGGACATGGTCTTCAAAATAAGAAACACAAGGAAAACCCACGTGGAGGGTTGATGTTTCTTCGTTTCAGACTCTTGGAAGCATTCTGTTTGGAATCCAGCTTTATGGCTGCATTTCCGATGTTCTCTCTGACCTTCAGGAGACTTGCGGGTGGGGTTGTAGGTGTTGAGGATGCGCTGGGGGTAGGAGCCTGGTCTTTTCAACACCCCCCACATGGCGAGGCTCTGCAGTGGTATGGCAGAGCCTGGAGCAAAGCTGATGGAAGCCCAGCAAGGAGTGAGAGTGGTGGACAGTTGAGATCCTTTGATATCTGTTCCTTAGCCCCAGTAGGTATACAGACATTTCAGAGTTGGGTTAAGATGGGACTTTATAGTGGCCTCTAAGGAGACACACCTCCCCACCCAGCAGCTTCTCTGCCCTCCTGGGTCTTTTCAAAGCCACCCCCTCTTATGATGGGTTTCCACCTCTGCCTTTGGGTGTGAGTTGGGGCCCAAGATGCCCTCAGTCTGGGGTGCTGTCCTCTGCAAGGAGCAGTGATGTGTGTTACCTCCTCTCGTGTTGGGAGGCTTAGGGACTTAGTGTAGCTGTTGAGAAATAAAGCTTATTTAAGTGGTGAGCATTATATTTTGATCCACAAGTCTGTCTGTTTCTAAAACTCCCTTGTAGACACAGTCAAGCAAAGCCTGGCAGGCTTATTTTATTTTATTTTACTTTTCACCCAAAAGATTGTGAAAATTGCTTGGTGAGATAGGATACAAGAAGTCATTTTCCTTTGCGTTGGGCTCTACTCTGCCTTCTCCACTGAAGCCACCAGCTTGGAAGCTTTCTGGATACAAGCTGAGGAGCTGCTCCTTGAGCTCCCCCCACCCCTTGCCTCAGCCTGTGCTCAAGGATATACTTGGCCACAATCTATAGCTCTTCCATATTCTGCCTCAAAGGATCACGCTGCAGGCCAGCCTGGGATGCTTGGCCCTGCTCTTTGCTGGATGGGAGCCTCAGGACTCGCACACTGGCCATTCTGCCCCAGAATGCTGACTGTGGACTCACTCACTTTGCCTTTGCGGCTCCCCTTCTCTGGGCCCTTGGTAGAAATAAGGTAGCTGATCCATGGCTGTTTACATTCTTAAAAGGGATGATCCAGCTTGGGAAGGCTTCCTGGAGGACCTCCATGGTAAAGAAGTGTCAAGTGAAGTTGCATGGTAGGCAAAGGCCAAAAAAGCTTGAGGCCTGGGAAAAGGCAGGGGGTTGGATATGGCTGGAATATTGAGGATGTGATGGAAAATGCTGAGAGGTGAGGCTGGGAAATTAAGAGTGGTGTCAGTTCATGGGGGAACAGGAGGTATTGCTTTATCCTATACACCAAGAGAGCCCCTGAAGGTGTTTGTGCAACGGAATGATGATGTCCAGGGTGCATTTGGAAGAGCCCTGTGAGGACAGCATGGGGCATAGGTTGGAGGAAACGAGACTCAACACTGGAGATTCATGTGATAGGAGGCAGGGAAGAAGGGTCTAGAAAATGTTGAGTTTTGGAAGGCAGGATGGAGCGAGGATTTCCCCTAAGGGCATGGACTCCTCTGTGCCCATCTTCCTCTTCAGCTTCCCAGTTTCCCAGACTCCCATAGGCGCTGAGCCCACCATCTGGGAACCAGGGGTATAGACTCTCCCTGTTGCTCGCTATTCTGGCCTCATTTTGCAGAGCCTCCCCCCAGCTTTAGTTGTTCCTTTGCTGGTATAGTTAATCCTTCCTATACAGAGCACAACATTAAACCAATCTTGTCTGAAGTAGCAATAGCCTCCAAACAAGTCTCTCTGCCTCCATTCTAACCCCCGTCATCTAATAGCTATCCAGGAGCAAGAGGGAGCCTATGAAAATAGAAGTCAAATAATGCCACCTCTCTGCTCCAAATTCCCCAGTGACTCCTCATACACCGAGGGTAAGAGCCACCTCCTTACAATGGTGCACTCTGCTCTGACTCCCTGCCATCTCTCTGAAAATGTCCCCTCTACCTCCTACCCCAGCCTCCTCATGGACCCTCCAGCATACTGGGCATTCTCCTCCTCAGGGATTTCACCTTTGCTGCTCCTTCTGCCTGAAACTCTCTTCCCTATGGATGCCTTTGACTCTTTACCTCCTTCACTTATTTGTCCAGATTCACTTTCATGGTCAAGCCTTCTCTGATGATCCTATTAAAGTTATATCTGCTCCCCTTCTCACTCACACTCCAGGTTTTATTGTTTTATTTCTTCCTTTCACATGTCACCTTATACTATAATGCATAATTCTTAATTCTTAGGTTTGTTTTCTGTCTTTCTCTGCTAGAAAGTAATCTCAAGGAGGAGAGGGAATTCTGTCTGTTTAATTTCTGATGTATTTTCCAATATCAAAAACAGGGACCTTATGCAGGGCACTCAATATTTGTAGAATGAATGAATGAATGAATGAATGAGAGAGTGAGTGATCTTTGACTGCCTTGGAGTCCTGAGAGCCACTGAGAGCTGTCCCTGGTGCTGCCTGGCTCTGCCGCTCCCTGTCCTTTCTGCGCTGTGTGCTGACCTCAGCTTCTCTGGCCCCGGTCCCTACTCGCTCCTCAGCTGCTGATCCAGCCAGTCAGAGGGCAGATGAGGAAGCTACAAGATTTAAAATGAGGATATGAGTCCCTATGAATTCGACTGTCAGGTCCCAAACCCTTGGCATGTGTTAGAAGGCTCCTGCTTTCTGTTTCAGCTCATCCTTGCACCACATCCTCCAGCAACCTATGCTCCTGTTCTTTCTGTCCCTTAACCACCGGTGACTCCAGATTCCATGCTGTTCTCCTCTGCTCTCCTCCCCACCCCCCAACTTGTCTGGCCAACTCTTAGTCAACCTTATCTCAAAGATCACTTTCTCTGGAAGGCCTTGTTAGATTCCCAGATAAGCTTCACGTGGTCATGTGGCTCTGATCCTCCTCTTTGGTGACAGTTATGCTTGTAATTATTCCCAATGCCTCCTTCCCTACTAATTCGTGAGGCTGGAAAGAAGGTGCCAGGTCAGTTTTGCTCCCCTCAGTACCTTTGGAGCGCAGCACAATGACTGGCACGTAGAAAGGGTTCAATAAATCATTGTTGAAAGAAAGACTGAAGAGGAAGAAGGAA